>JAVLUX010000023.1:9340000-9892500 GCA_032164185.1 Moxostoma hubbsi
AGCAAAGAAACTAATATTTCACATTACTGTCAAGATAAGGCATCAAATATTCATGCAAATAGTTAATGTATTTGTAATTTTGTCTGCTAGTCTGTTGACATCTTCTTTATTAAATGTTCTCTACTGTGTAAAAGGGGGTGGGCGTGTAATTATGAACAATACTATGGTTTCTCATCCCTGGGTTAATCATTTTAATCAAGTGTATTTATGCTGTTTTCTGTACAGTGACTCTGACAAATAATAGGAAACAGAATAAACTTAAATATATGCATATGCTACTTTAGGCCTTTGCCATCACTCATCAAAAAATGTATACATGTTTTGCCATCCTTTGCTTATCCATTAGGTGGCAGAAGTGAGTTAAGCTTCCAAGGATGTTGGTCTGAATGAAACGTTACCTCCACTGAGAAAACTTTTTATGTTGGCATGGGCTAGCATGTTGGTTAAACTTTGCTGTGGTAAAACTAAACTGAAAGACCCAGACCCGATAACCTCAGGGCGTAATCACTGATGTCAGTGGGTAAACCTTTTGATCAACAGAAGGACTCATTCTTTGCATTCAAGCAGGAGTGAAATTAACATATAACTCTATTCCCTGCTTGTCTGGAGCTCTTGTGTTTTTTCAGAGGGGTTGAGTTGAGGGGGATGGTTGTCTTGCCGGCCCTTCTGTGAATGTCCTCTCTGATCGCCACTCTCGGCTCTTCAGGTTGGGAGCCAGTGTCACTGTAATGACTACTGTCAATGTCAGCCTCTCTTCTTGAAGCGGCCGCAGATGACCGGGCTGGAAAATTAGCTTGTCGCATTGGCTTTGAATTGAATTGACCTGATTGTACCTTCCACACATGACTGACAACCCCCAGCACCCCCCTCCCTCCTCTACTTTCTGCTCCTGCTTGCTCTATCTGGCCCCTGCCTCTCCTCCCCACTCCCTTGACTTTCCCCGGGAAGAAAAGGGAAAGCAAGCTCCTTCACCTGCCGGAATTGAGTAGCTTTTTATATATTTTTGACTGTGTGAAGAGGGATTGGCTGTTGTCAACGTCGGGTGCCCTCTGAGGAGTATCCAAGTGCCTCCCGTATCCGCGGGGGACCAATAATGGCTGCGCCTTCCTTGCTGGGCCTGGATGTGCATGTGTGTGGGGGAGGTGAACCTCATAAGGTGACCCCGGTATGCAGCGAATGTAAAGTAACCTTGGTGTGCTGCATCTGCTGCAGTTGATGAGAAATGAACCGGATCCCAGTGGTATACTCGCACCCCCCCACCCGATCCTGGGAAGATATCTGTCTGACCTTCCTCGTGGCTCGAAAAATGAGGGAGAGTTTTGCAACATTAAATGATGATGTTTGCATGCTTTCATGGAGTTGTTAATCACAACATTGCATGTTATTTGGTGTAGAAGACTCTTTAAATGGTCCACGTAACAGAATAAAATCAATGCTCAACATGAACTGGGACCACAAGCTCTCAAATGCTGGCCAGTGTGGCAGAAGATACTCTTGGTGCTTGGGGATCTCGACTCCAGAAAGAACTCCTGGAGGCCACTGGCCAATTAGCCATATTTCCTGCCATCCTTGTTAAGGAGAGCAGGCGCTCATGGTGGGAGCTTTTGTTTTTTTAATTGATTTACAGGGCCGTTCCCCCCCTTGTCTCTCTCTCAAAGCCGTGGTGCTGTTGTGGCACATGATAAATTACCTCTCTCTGGTGATGCTAATGCATCACAAGCTCAACCTGCAGCAGTGCAGCTGCCCTTTATCTCTGAAAACTACACCTCATCAAATGTGCCATCTTAAACTACCTCTGTTTCGCTTTACCCAAGTGTTTTAAACTAACTCTATATGTACTTGTGCCCTACTGCACGTTTTTCCAGACAAGTGGCCTATCCAAACACCCAGTGCTTTAACGGATCCAGGCAGACCTCTCAGTTGCCTCTCTAAAACCAGGTTTGCTCTCCCCCTGAGGTGTATCACTCTGTTCAACTAATTATTGCCTTAATTGAATCTATTATGGTACTCGGGCACTCGGAGTATTCTACTCTCAGAGGACAGAAAATATAATTAACGGCAATTTAACCCTTTTCAGATGGCTTATAATGGCTTCCAGTGCTTGTCTAGATTTTATTTTTATTGTTTAGATGGCTTCAGCTCATCAAACCTTGTAATATACTTTTTCGTATTTATATGAACCACTTCTCTTCATTTGATGGGAAACCCAGGATACTGAATTCTGACTTGCTGGCTTTGCAGAGGGCTTATCTTTTAATGGTTGTCCGTCAACGTACGTGAGTGCCGCTTCCGTGCTGGCTCCGAGTCAGACCCGTTCACCCAACTCTGTCTTTTACTGAGAGGAAGTGGTCCGGTTTAGCTCTGCTATTATATGCTGCTTTGAGAATTTACAGCCACTCCTTTGACCTTTGTGTACCTGAGCTTGGTACACCTTTGCTGGAGCTCACAGCTGGGGCTAGGTCAGGTGTTGCAGAGTACAAGTTTGCTCATTCTACTGTAGGGCTAAAAAGGTATTGCTGGATTTTTTTTTTTCTTCCAACACACAGGCAAAGATATGATGTGACCACACACTCGCCTTTTGATATAACTACCTTGGCTAAGTGTGTGTGGGTTCCAGAGAAGCAAAGGGGGAATACAGGGCTCAATTAGTGTCAGGGAAATTGATTAATGGGCAGAGACGTGGAAGGTAAAAGTTAGGTACTACTACTGAGCTCTTACATTTCATACTTGTATTACTCTGTTTGAAAGCCAAATGATACAGCATGATTCATGAACGAATAATTTTGCACCCCCTTTCCAGTAAGCACATTTATGTCTGCTAGACTTCAATGAAGGGGTGCATCATTTGGAAAGAATAGCATTCAATTTTAAAGGAATTGTTTGCCCATAAGCTTAAAATTGTCATGCTGTTCTAAACAAATATGACTTTCTTCCACCCCTTCGAACACAAAAGAAAATGTTTTGCTGTGCTCGTTTGCAAACAATGAAACCATAGACTGTGCAAGGACTGTCAAGCTCCAAAAAGGACAAAGTAGTCCATGTGACTCATGTGCTACATTTAAAGTTTCATCTGAAGTCTTTCAGTGGCTTTCTGTGAAAGAAAAAGACATAACTTTCAAATCTCATTCATACTTCCACTTTTACGAAACTTTGTGCATTCCGTTTGGTAACGAGACAGGTGAGAACCAATGCTGTTTGGGATTGTTGATCTTGTCAAGTCAATTCTTGAAGTAAAAAAAAAAAATTGATCAGGTGTTTGTTCTTTTTTTTTTTTTTTTGTACAAACATCTAATAAACATATTAAAGCAAATTTACATTAATTCTTAATTGCAATGACACAATCAGCAAAACATCTGCTGAATGTTGTTCTAACATCTGATGGAACGTTCTATCGATGTTGTGGATGAGCAAATGTACCAAAAAATACATCTTCAAGATGAAAACTTGCACATCAAATAGAAATCTTGGCATTGCACTTGTTCAATTTTGTGTATCTGTAAATTCTTTAACAATCCCAAGTTAACTTTTTGTTTTACTGTCCTCCTGTGTGATTATGATTTTCATGCACACACTTTTTGATGCATTGCATTATATACATATCAATGCCATTACATGCCGTTTGCACGGCACCTCAGTGTGGAGTACAGTGTTCATTTCACTGGACAAGCACCACACACACAGCCGTGAGAGTACCTGTGGGGGAAAGTGAAATATCCTTCACTCTCAGCTTCATACCCATGTCTATTTTTATGGCTCATTTTGCATGTTCAGGACGGTGCTATGGGCTGGCTGAATTAGACCCTGGTATTCTTTGCTCCTTCTGTTTTTTTATTGTAGCTTTTTTTCCCTCTCCATGACACCCGCTGCAAATGAGCCCTTGGAGGGAGTGAGACTGTGGCTTTAAATGTAGATTTCTGTGGCACCAGTGGCTCTCTGTCACCAAAATTGATGAAGCAGATTTATGACGGCTGCTGGGCACAACAAATTAAGTTGACAGTGATGTATGGAGGGCTAATGCCACCATGATCCTTGCATAGCACCACTGGACGCTCTCTGCCTGGCTACACTCTTGTTAGGATCTGTTAGGCAGCCACATAATGAAATTCCACTGACTGATTTATTTATTTATTTATTTTTTCATTCATCCTTTCCCTCTCTACTTCCATATCTTCCTCTCTGTCCTCTTCTACCTTTTTTCTCCTTTCTCCTTCCATCTTCAATTCCCAGACTCATCCGAACGCCAGCAAACTGCCCTTGAAGGATGCCTTTACCTTTGACGACTACAGGTTGGTTGAAATGTTCTACTGTGCTAAAAAAGTGGAACTTCTCTTCCTGGCTGAGGTGAAAAAAAAAAATTTGATAAAAGAAATGAGTACTGTAGGTTGGGGGTAGGGTTACACGATGGCCTCTAAAAATGAGCGTTTGTTCTCATTGTTCTTTCATTAGCACCAAATTATCTGTGAAGGAATAATTTATCATTGGTCCCCTTTCATCTTCAGATTGTTGAATATGATGCAAGTCTGTGCTCCCGTTGGGTAATGTGTGATGTGAATGCAAAATTATCTTGTCACAGCTAATGTTGTCTTCGGTGGACTCTGAATTTGTGAAGTTCTTCTTAATAAAGTACATAAAGGTTATTGGTGGTGATTGGAAATTATTGCTATGCCTGGTCATTGAGTGATAAAATATATTAAAGCGGGCCATATTCTCCACTTTTGTAATCCACTTTTCATATTAGTCAAGCTTTCTGGTACTAAAAACTGATTTTTTTGGTCCGCTCTTGCTGAGCACTTACTGGCATAATTCCAACCTGGTCTCATAGTGAAAACATGACTATATACATTAGATACAACATATTTTGCTATTTAAAAAAAATAAAAAAATTCCCTGCAGTTTCCAGGTGAAGTAAACACTAGAGGCGCTACAACAACTGTGTTTTATTCACTTTCACTCAAATCGTGACTTTAATGGCTGATAATGACTTCATAAATACGTATTTTCTCCCTATTTCTCAGACCCTGATATTTTATGATATCAACACACTTCTACTCTAAAGCATCTTTTGAAAAACGATACATTTTAATTCTTGTATTATAGACCCACCTTCAGTGGTGGCCAAAAGTTTGCAATAATGTACAGATTTCGGAAGGAAATTTGTACTTTAATTCACCAAAGTGGCATTCAACTGATCACAATGTATAGTCAGAACATAACTGATGTAAAAAAAACAGCACCATCACTATTTGAAAAATAGTCATTTTTGATCAAATCTAGACAGGCCATATTACCAGCAGCCATCACTCCAACACCTTATCCTTTAGAAATCAGGCTAATCTTTGTGTTTGTTTTTGAGTTGCCACAATATGCAATAGACTGGTTTGTCTTAAAATCAATATTAGGTAAAAAATGGCAAAAAATAAAACTCTTCCTCTAGAAACTCATCAGTCAATAATTGTTTTGAGGAATGAAGGCTACACAGTGCTTGAAATTGCCAAAAAACAAGGTTTCATACAAAGGTGTACACTACAGTCTTCAAAGACAAAGGACAACTGGCTCTAAAAGGACAGAAAGAGATGTGGAAGGCCAAATGTACAACTAAACAAGAGGATAAGTACATCGGATATTCTTGTTTGAGATATAGACTCCACACGTGTCCTCAGCTGACAGCTTCATTGAATTCTACCTGCTCAACACCAGTTTCATGTACAACAGTAAAGAGAAGACTCAGGGGTGCAGGCCTAGTGGGAAGAATTACAAAGAAAAACCCACTTTTGAAACAGAAAAAAAAGAAAAGGTTTGAGTGGGCAAAGAAACACAGACATTGGACAACAGATAATTGGAAAAGTGTTCTTAACCCATGAGTCTTTTGTGGGATCAGCTAGACTTTAAGGTGCATGAGAAGTGCTCAGCAAGACAGCCACATCTATGGCAAGTTCTACAGGAAGTGTGGGGTGAAATGTTACCTGTGTATCTGGAAAAATTGACAGCTAGAATGCCAAGGATTTGAAAGCTGTCATTGCTGCATGTGGAGGATTTTTTGATGAGAACCCTTTAAAGTAGTTTAAGAAGTTCTGAACATTTATTTTCAAATTGTGTAGTGGCTTTCCATTAAAGCCAGAGTTGAATTGGGTTCGAAGAGTGACTCATGTCAATAAAGCAAATATTCTCTTCATTACTCTTTGTTTGTCTTTTATTTGTAGAAAGGAACAGTTCACAAAGTATCTCACCAGTAGTTTGATGTCATCATTTGTTAGTTCCACAATTCCAATATGTTCAAGCCAACCCTGAACTTCACATCGTTGAATACATTCAAGTAGAATCCAATCCCAATCAAACACTGTGAAATACATACGTGCTTAAGTTCACGTTCATGGTCACACACATGGTAAAGCACATGTTTCAGGCCTGGTCACACCTGTTCACATTTACAAGCTCGGTCATGGTCAAAAACTGCATGCTTCCTCCGTTCCCAGAAACACCTGATCTTCTGTCCCATGTGAATCTATTTATACATTTCGATATACTGCCACCCAATGGTTAACCACAATGTTACAGCAAAAATGGCTCCTTCAAATTGTAATAGTAATTTTTCACCTTATTAATGTCCTGACTATACATTGTGATCAGTTGATTGCCAAAATCTGTGTACATATATACACTTATTCCAACATGTATAGGTTGTGCGGTAGCTCACCTGATAGAGCTTTGGACGCACAGTCGTAGGACCGTGGTTCAAGTCTAGCCATGAGCTGAATCTGACATGTGACTTGAGTCATAGAAACGGCATGAAATTATGTGGTTTGCAGCTTGGTTTCCATTCAAAGTCAGGGTGGACTACAGAGGAAGCTTTTTAATGAAATGCATTGATTATAAAGTAGGACTTCTTTGTACATTTTGAAGTCTTTTATTCCAAAAGAGAGATGCAAATGAAATTTTTATCATGCACCTTAATGTTAGTAGCATTAAATACAGGCAAAATAATATGAAATGGTACAGAAATGTCACATTATATACAAAATGCACAAGTTACAGGAGATACCATTAAAACCTACTTTATATACGATAAAGGAAAGTCATTTGTTTATCAGGTGGGCTGTGTCCTCTGTGATGACCCGTCAAAACCAGATTCCCACAGCAGACGGAAGTCGGGTCACACTGGCCCTCATCCCACTCTGGGACATGTGCAACCACACCAACGGCCTGGTGAGTCGAGAGCAGTACTTCAGTACACACACAGAGTAAAATTCCCCCTTCAATAAAAAAAAAAAAATAGTCAGCAGAAGGCTAAATGTTTGTTTTGTAACCAACCCCTTCTAGTCCACAGTCTCTTGTCTAAATAAGAAATTCAGTTAAACCATTTCAATATATTCCTGCATGTCACTTTTAAGGGATTGCAGTACAACATCTAATGTGGTTTTCGGTAGATTATGCCTTGATCCCAAGGGCTTTTTTATATTTATTTGGATAATTTGTCTTTGATTGCTCTCACTGGCTCTTGCCACAGAGCAATAAATCGCCTGTGTGTATATGACTGTGTAATGCACTTATATCTTAAAATGAAGTTTTGTTTCAAATTATCATATGCATAGAAAATCAGAGTCATTAAAATATGTAATGAAATGGTTTTCTGAAAATCCCCTGGTTAAGGTTTAATAAAAACATATTATTTGTAGTGTATTAGGGGTTTTCATATCATTTGCTCTGTTTATTTGATTTCTGAACATTTTCAGAGTTTTAATAATGAAAGATTGTATTTATTAAGGTGCGCTTTATTTTAATGTCTTGGCTCTGTAACTATTAAGCATCACTTATTTGCTTGTTTTGTCCTGCTGTTTTGTTTCATTTCATCTTTCTGACACACACATTTACTAAAGGAGTATATCACAAACTAGCCTTGCAATTTTGGTTCCAAAGTTATTAAATTAAACATTTTAAAGCTGTTATACATATTATTGGAGTTATGGAAGTGTGAGAATTGTGTAGTGACCAAAAAACTTGTTTGTAGAGAAATTTATACGTAGAGATGATTTATATTTGTCATTAAAACTCATTTCAATCATTGAAGCATAAGCCTTTAGATCAAAATGTTGTTAAGATAATGAAAAACAAATTTAGTCAAGCATGTCCAAACTTTTGTCTTGTAGTGTACTTCAACATATAACATTCCTCTTATGGGAATCAACAAGCTTTTTTTTGTTTTTCTGTTTAGATTACGACTGGCTACAACCTAGAAGATGACCGATGCGAATGCGTAGCTCTCAAAGATTACAAAGAGGGCGAACAGGTGAGTACCACGACACCTTACAACAGCTCTTTGTCACAATTTAGGGTTGTCCACTGATCTTTCCAGCAGAAATTTCTTAAAGTATCATAGAACATTTTGTGTAAAGGACAGAATTGAGAGACGGGTGAATTTTGCGCAACGCCCTGTTCACCTAAGGCTCTCTTCGATTTCCATTTGCGCATTGTCACCTGGCACTATTGTTCTGTGCTTGTGACTCTGTGATGCGTTTATCAGCCAGCGGCCATTGCAGAGGCCCGGGGGTAATATCAGAGAAGAGGCATTCAGATCAAGCCATGGGGAGAGTGGATGCGCTGGGCACACAGTGACAGGCCAGGTATACACCTCCGCTGCCCCCCCCCCCCCTCTCCAGAATGTGAATTATTTGATAAGATTCAGAGAGACAGCCTGTGGAAGAAGAAAGGAGTGCGGGGGCCGGCGTATGGGACTCTGACTCTGGTTGGGGGGGATAGGAGGGGCTGTTTTGGGAGCGACTCTCTGTACAGAGCTGTTTGATCCCTGATTCCTGCTGCTGATTTCGCACTGGGCCGGAACTCGATGTGGAGAGGCTGAGAACAGGATTGAACTGTGATTCTCTCTCACCCGCTCTCTCTCCCTATGCTTTATCTCTCTCCCTCGCACTCTTTCTGCACAGCACTATCTGGAAATGTTGAGGATGTTCTGTTGACAGGAAAACGTGAGTGGTGTTTGAAAAGGTGGTTGTGTAGCATTGTTTTGTTGGTGCTGATTTGCCAGTGGGTAATATTATAGGTTGCTTCTGATCCTGTCGACCTTTGTGTTCATGTAAAGTTTAGTCCTGAGCTTGAAAAATGCATGAAATGGCTTGATGAACCCAGTTTTCTTTCCTTCCAGTGTAGATGTATTTCTGTATTGCAGATGCTTTACAACACAGCCATGAACCATGATTTGCTAGATGGCATGTGGTATCGGGGTGAGGGATTTTCAGATGCTAGAGAGCATTTTATTGGACAAAAATCTCTTTAGTGCAGTATGAGACATTACTATTTTTGGTCTTTTCCCAGAACAGTCTGTCTGCCAATCTGTTTTGCCTATACACTCGCTTATGATTTACTCTAGCATTGTGTTATATTATGCCCAAATTAGCCCCCTTACAACCTGCCTTCCTTGCTCTTTCTCTTAGATCTACATATTCTACGGTACAAGATCCAATGCGGAGTTTGTGATCCACAACGGTTTCTTCTTTGAAGACAACGCACATGACCGTGTGAAGATCAAGTTGGGTGTGAGCAAGAGTGAGCGTTTGTACGCCATGAAGGCAGAGGTTCTGGCACGTGCTGGCATTCCTGTGTGAGTACCCTTGACAGCGTTGCCATCACTTTCTTTTTGCCTTTTTTTGGGGGGGGGGCATTCTGCAGATTGAATTGAATTGTTTTTTTTGTTTTTTTTAATTGCTGAATTGGTCACTTCATAATTCTGCTGCCGATGAAGCAGAACTGAATTGCCCTGCAGAATTTTTGGCAGTGATAAAGTCTGACCACTGTTCACACCGAACATGTTTTTGCTTCAGTCTGCTGTTTTTCAATAATTTTTCAGTGTAAATGTGCGCTAGAAGGATGTCTTTAAATGTTACCCTGTATCTCGCTGTTATACAGTGTCTCACTCTGGAGCGGGATGTTTTTTTTAGATGCTGTTTTAAGTCTTGAAGAACTTCTAAAGGGATAGTTCAACCAAAAATTAAAATTCTCAAAATTTTCTCGCCCTCATGCCATCTCAGATGTATTTGACTTTTAAAAGTAAGTGGCGATATGCACTAATAATGTAAATCGCCAAAAAACAAAAGAAGAAGAATGTGAAGGTGAAAGTGGAGATTTATTAGTGAAAAGGACTTTATTAAATATTGATCTGTTTCTCATCCTCACCTATCATGATGCTTATGAAGACAGATTTTAACTACTGGAATCTTATGGATTACTTTTATGTTTACATTGCGATTTTTGGAGATTCAAAGTTCTGGCCACCGTTCACTTGCATTGTATGGAGCTGAGATATTCTCCTAAAAGTCTTAATTTGTGTTCTGCTGAAGAAAGAAAGTCACACACCTGGTATGGCATGAGGGTGAGAAAATGATGAGATTGCATCTAGCTTTTTATTTTAGTCGCAAGATTGTGTTCGGTGTGAATGGCCCTGAAGCTGCCTTTTTACTGTGGATCCGAATTGAGCATCGGCTTCGTTAAAATATTTCAACTCGTGCGACTAGAACGTATGCGACCGCCCGACCGGAAGTGACGTATTCATGCAAAACTATCAATGCGGCGTGACAAATATCAATAGATTTTGTCTTAAACAATTTGCTAAATGCCTGCTACATCTGTATTTTGGACAATATAGAACTCAGCAGTGATTGTTTATGTTGCAGATATCACTAAAAGCTTTTGGAATTATAGTAAATGTGTGATTAAATGTGTACATGTGTCATTTATTTCTGCGCACACAAAACCTACATATTTAAAATCACATCTATGAATTTCTGATTCATATTTGCTGAATTAGGGCTGTTGTTGCTGTTAATTATCATAATACTAACTATAAAAACAGGAATAATGATAAATAATACTGTTAATATTAAATACTGAGGGAATACTAACCCTGAATTTTATTGAATTAATTCATCTGCTCAACAAAATACACACATAGTAATATCATTCTGAGGTAAACCTTTGGTAGCTTCTTCAAAGGACAAAATACATTGCAAGCAAAATGACAATTCATCATGACTGCCACTAGGGGGAGAAATACAACAGTCCTATGCGAATGTCGGAGACGGTGAAAAGGCGATTTAAGACTTCATTAAAAACTCAAACATTTTCATAAGACCAGGACTCTTAAATATTTTAATCATATCTTTTAAGCTAAAGAACTGCAAGACAACAATCTTTATTTTTATTTTTCATTTCCTTTTATTTAAATTTAGTTTTATCATTAACTTATTTTATGTTTTTTTTATTATTATTATTATTATTATTATTATTATTCTGCTTTATTTTGCGTTCATTTTAGAGGGCTTTCAGATATTCTTTGTACTCTTTTATAACTTAATACTTTTAAATTTGTTTTAAATTCACCCTTGTTAAAACCTAAAACAATTTAAATTAATATTAATTAAATTTAATATTCCAGCTGTAAGAATAATCTACCTGGTGCAGTTGATTTTCAGTGCTACTGAAGCTCTTAAGTTCTTTTATTGTAGTGGCATATGTTACAACAGTTAAGTTTTTGCCGCACTGTTCAATATCCTGTAGGCCTACAAAATCCACACAAGCCCAAATTAATTTACCTTTTGATTCAGGTCAGAGCCTAGATGCTCCTTTTCATCCCAGCATAAGTCAGACAGGAAGAGGCCATCGATATGCTGCAGTAATTAAATGGTAAATTATAAATGATTGAGCGTGTATTTAAAAATGCATCAAGTTCAGTGGCCTCTCATCGCTGCGGATCAATCAGTTGTCATGCGACGGGGAGCAACGCTGTGGTCTCGTGCAGGCAGGAGTCTTCCATTAGCACCTGCCCATTCCACTAGAGTTAATTGGGGTTTAATTTTAGGTAGGTGGTGGGAGTCAGCTGGTGCTTTGAACCCTCTATGGTTGTTTGCTCCTGCAGGTCCAGTATCTTTGCCCTGCATTGCAGCGATCCGCCCATATCCGCTCAGCTCCTGGCCTTTCTGCGTGTCTTCTGCATGACTGAAGGTAAGTGCCTCTGCTTGTCCTGGCACCCCCAGGTTCTGCACTTGGGCCTGGCACTGGCCACCTCAGGACTTTAACAGCCTCTATCCAGAAACTAAGAAAAATGCCTTCAAAGGTTTTGGAATGTCCAGCCAAATGTGTATTATAAACTGTGGTCCCACTGTATATTAAGTGTCTTTAACTAATATGCACTAAAAATATTTTATAAAAAATATTATTAATATGTATTAAAATACATACAATACAAATACAAAACTACATGATTTTCTGCAAAATTCTCAAAAGATTCACATTTGCTGCCACTGAGGTTAAGGTACGTGTAGGTTTAAGAATAAGGTTTGGGTTTAGGGTGATGGTTTGGGTAGGGTTAGGATTAGGCATGCACCGATACCACTTTCTCTTCCGATCTGATTCAGATATCAGATATCTCAGTATCGGCCGATGCCAATACCAGTGTTTTTTTTTACAGAATTAGTTTAGAATATCTTTACATTTATTTTGTGGAAATAATTGAGAGTACTGTTTAATATGTAAAGAAACACAAACCACTAACTACACATTATTTCTATGTAAATGTATAGCTTATTAAGAAACACTTTATTATTAACTAATATACTGGATAATGTAGCAACAAAATTAACAGTAATTCTAGTTGTTGTGTCTTTAGAAAAGAAACCAGTGTTTTTTTTTTTATTTTTATTTTTTTTTTATTTGCATCTGGACTTTATAGAATTCAGATCTATTTTTTCACAAAGTTATTTTGTTATAAATTGTAAAGAAATACTAATGATGACAATAATAATAATAATAAATTGTTATTAATATTATTATTATTGACTTTAAATTTTAAATACAACAGTAATGTATTTAAATTGGGCACTTTTTAAACCCTTGTGCTTTTATTTTGACATACTAAACTCTCCAGGAATTCCTGTATGTGTCTGTTTGTAGGCAAGTTCACACTAGTTTGTCACTTCTTCTTCAAATTCTGGTAAAATGCACCTCCAGTGCCGTTCTACATGCATATTATAAGTGAACTGAACAATTGAGCATCTACATCTGAGATGTTGTTCGTGAGTAGCGTTCAAATATTACACACTGCGTGAAGGCTAAAAATAGCCGAGAATGAATCACCCAGGGCTGCGTGTGCATACACTACCGTTCAAAAGTTTGGGGTCACTTGTCTGAAATGTTTCTCATGATCTTAAAAATCTTTTGATCTGAAGGTGTATGCTTAAAAGTTTGAAATTAACTTTGTAGACAAAATATTATTCTGCCAAAACATATACATTTATTTAATTACAAATCTAAAATTTCCTAAAAAAAAAAAGTTTTTGAAATGGATGACTTGGATCAAAATATGAAGAAAAGAAGCCAATAAGTGCCCAACATAGATGGGAACTCCTTCAATACTGTTTAAAAAGCATCCCGGGGTGATTCCTCAAGAAGTTGGTTGAGAAAATGTCAAGAGTACATGTCTGCAAAATCTAGGCAAAGGGTGACTACTTTGAAGATGCTAAAATATTACATAGTTTTGGATTTATTTTGGATTTTTTTGGTCACAAAATAATTCCCATATTTCCATTTCTATTATTCCATAGTTTTGCTGACTACCATTATTCTAAAATGTGAAATAAATAAATAAATAAAGAATGAGTAAGTGACCCCAAACTTTTGAACGGTAGTGTATGTGTGTCAACAGAGCAGCACCACTCACTAACATGCTAGCACTGCATGTGAATACTATTTTACTATAAAATATAAAATACTATTTACTTATTAAATGCAGCCTATTGCGATTCACAGAGCTATCTCACTTTAATATGATGAATAAAGTGCACGGGTCATATGAACAACTTTATTGGTGTTTTTATGGTTCTTTTATGTAATTTTTGGAGCTTGACCGTAACGAACATGACTAACACACAATATCGGATTTGTATCGAGCTCGTCAGATCGATACCCGATCCATTTTAAAAACATCAGTATCGGAAACTATATTGATCCAGGTATCGGATCGGTGCATCCCTCGTTAGGTTTAGGGATAAGGTTAACAGTTTAACTTCAGATGTTATTAAATGTAGGTACTTCAAATGTAAATGAAATGCAACAACATGTACGTACATAGGTACATTGTATCCAAATACTTAAGTTCATAGTAGTTAAAGACACCTAATATAAAGTGGGTCTTAAAATTTCAACACAATGTGTAGTCACTGCATTTTGCCTTTTGAAGGGCAGAATACATTTCCTGCCATACTGCATTCACAATGCCGCATTGTCCTTTGACCCATGAGATCTTTTTCATATGTTGTACTGACAACAATCACAAGATCAATTTACCCTGATTTTGTTAGAGAAGTTCAATTTACCTCAAGGAACAATTTTCTTGGTTACTTGAGAAATTACACTTAAAAAGAGACAAAAAGTATGCATTTTCAGATGCAGGGAGTGAGACAAAGCCTTAACAAGTTTCGTGGAGGTGTTTTATTGATTAAGACAGTCCAGCAGATGTGTAGAAGGACTGATCCAGAGCCACTGAAATATTTATAAGCATCTAAGTAGAAGTTCTTGTCATCAATCCCATAAAGCAAGGCCGTGTTCTTTGGCCTCTTTAAGTCTAAGCTGATTCATTATTCAGAAATGTTATGCAAATTAAGTGAAGCCCCTGTGCTGGGGGCTTCTATGTTACTGGTGTGCTATGTTACTGGTGTGACCGGTTTCGGCTGCGTGCACATATGAAGTACTCATTCGCAAAGCCCTTTCATCTCATTAGCACCCATGTAATTGTACCTTACGTAATCGCCGCTGATCAGACCTGCCAGTGCACTAGCATTACAGAGCACTCACTTAACCAGAGAGGTGTGCTTTTCTGATTGCAGAGGAACTCCGAGACTACCTGGTGGGCGACCACGCCATCAATAAGATCTTCACCCTGGGCAACACAGAATTCCCTGTCAGCTGGGTGAATGAGATCAAGCTGTGGACGTTCCTGGAAACACGGGCTGCACTGCTGCTCAAAACCTATAAGACGACTTCAGAGGTGCTGGAGCTCAAACTATATCAATCTCTGAACATATTTTTTCAAATTGGATTAAAAAAAAATCATGTAGTTCAAAAGTTCAATGCCATCAATTGCCTAGAAAAAGTTTGGGTTAAAGTTTTATTAAATTAATTACTCACTCAAAAAAATTAATTTACTCAACCTGTTGTCGTTCAAATCCCAAGTTACTTTATTTATTATACAAAACACAAAAATAAAAATATGAATGAATATCCAAGTTTGTCTTATTAATATAGTGGCAGTGTATATTGACTCACTTTAAAGCTCAATGGGATAGTTCACCCAAAAATGAAAATTATCGAATTTACTCACCCTCATGCCATCCCGGATGTGTATGACTTTCTTTGGTCTGCTTTACCAAAACAGTCTGTTTTTCTATACACTCGCTTCTGCTTTTCTCAAGGGTTGTGTTATAATTGGGCACAAATTAGACCACATTTGAAAAAAACAAAATAGACGAATATCTTAACTGAGTACAGTTAGTCCTTAAAATACAAGTGGATTGTGATCAGACATTTGAAACTCCAAAACGAACAGCTAGTTAGCATAAATGTCATCAGTATGACTCCAGCGGTTAAATAAAGAAATTCTAAAAATACACGATCACATTTGGTGTGAAAAAGATCAATACTTTTATCAAGTACTTTTGAACTATAACCCATCGCTTCATCGCAGCAACGGTATGCGCCTGTGATGTAATCATGTTGGCATGTGAGAAACACGAGAACTGTCGCATGTGCGACATACCCGGAAAAGCAGCCCTATTTACAATGGAGTAGGAGGAACGCTCTACAGAAGCTTTGTTGGTTTTGGTTTAAATCTGTATTTGCATCTGTTTCTTTACTCACAATGATGCGTTTATGTGCTTATCTTGGATGTCTCAACCGAGAGAAGAAAGAGTGATTACGTCCGTAACTTGGCATCGCAAATATGTCGCAGGAGAGACTGTGTGAACTTGGCGCTCTCGTGAAGATTACCGGAAGCGATGGATAGTATTTAAATATTGACCTTTTTCGCATCACATTAGAAGAAATTAATTTTACAGTTGGGGTCGTGTGGATGATGTTTATGCTGACTGTCTGTTCTTTTTGGAGCTTCAAATGCTTGATCTCAATCCACTTGCATTTTAAGGACCTCCTGAGCTGAGGAATTTTTGTATTTTTCTACAAATGTGTAGAAACAGATGAAAAAGTCAAACAGACCTAGGATATCATGAGGGTGAGTAAATGATGGGGGTATTTAAAATTTTTGGTGAACTATCCCTTTAAATAGGACTCAACGTTATTGAAAAGGTTGAGTAAATTATGACAATTTTCTTTTTTGGATGTACTTTCAACTGGTATTGTCACTGAAAAATGTAAACAATGCTTTCATTGAATTATTTCTGAAAATGTATTTTTAAAAGAATTAGGTGGGTGGGAAAAAAAAAAAAAAACTTAAGACCCCCCCCCCCCCCCCACACTCACGTACACTTTTGTTTTTTTATATTTGAATTTCCTCCATTATAGTTACATTTTGAATGCATTTTATTTTTTTTATTTTTTTACTTATTTGATTAGGTTTTTATGCTGCCAATTGTGTTGTACTTGCAGCTAAGTTTAACTCCTCTTACCATACTTCTATTCAGTGTTCCTGGACATCAGGGCTGAGGAACGTTAACGGTAAATTATAATAATAAAAAAATGGCCTTGATTTCAGTAATCTGTAAAAAACATTTTTTTTTAATTATGATTCAAAATATTTTTAAATAATAACAATACAAAATATTGCATAATAGAAAGACATGTAACGGAATGTGTACGGTAATTTCAACCCACAATCATAAATCATAGTATGGCCCACAAATAATTTTGTAAATATGAAAAAGGTTCCCCGCCCCTGCTGTCCGTCATAGAAAACAACAATGAAGTATGTATATTCCAGATAGTTCTGCTAATTTTCAAGCAGTCATAATGTATTCAAATTCTCTGTTATTGTCTTGGTCAGGAGGACCGCACCATGCTAGAGAAGCCCGACCTGACCCTACACTCCCGCATAGCTATAAAACTGCGCCTGGCAGAGAAAGAGATTCTCGAGCGAACCGCATCAAGTGGTCGCACCAAACGCCTGCACTTCCAAAAGCAACTGGATGAGGGGGCCCCGCTGCCTCTGTACGAAGAAAGCGACATCGCCCTCCTGGAGAACGCAGACGCCAAACTTCCCATCATCCTGCGCAAACTTGAAGAAGAGGATGTGCGGGTTGAGGACGAGATGAGCCTGGCCGAAATCAATCCTGAACCTGCCGGTCTAGACTCCTCAAAGACCCTGGTTCTTAACGGGGAGTGTAAAGATCTCAATGGTACTCAAGAAGATCCACCAGAAAATTATGCAGTGTCAAAAGACATCGGAGAGAGGGTAAAGGAGACCCCTGCACACCAAGATGACCTGAGTAGCAAACGAACTGAAGATGAACCGAAAGAAGCTGGCGAATAGTCGTAACCAGAGCACGGTGGCAATCGCAGTTCCTGCTGTTTATTTATTTCGTTAAAGAGACTCACAAATAGGAGCAAAAAGCTTTCTAAACAAAAATGGCAGAGGATTTCAGTTTAATTTACATGTTTTTTTTATTATTAAATGCAGCTTAAGCAAGGAGTATGAGCTAGCCCAAGCTAAGAAGTCTGTTGTTTTATTTTGTGTTTTGAGTTTTTAATCAGAGCCACATTGGTTTCTTCTGTAGAAGCTTTGCTCGTGCTGCCAGAAAGGGTTCCTAGTAACAAGGTAAGAATGAATACAAAACTTCATGTATGGACTCCTGTCTAGATGAAGGCTCGCTTGGACCTCACAGAATTAAAGAAAAAATATAGATTGAAGACTTTAACATGGTAACTTTGCCAAGGATGTTTCTGTTTAGTCATCTAAATTTCTGACAAAGGGAATTTTCTTCTCTCTAACAAGCCATTACTGTTAGATCACTCCAGAAACATGCTTGATGTGTCAGTGTGTTGCTTGACAGTCATTATTCCTTTATGTTTTGCCACTGATCTGTGAGGATACCATCACTGACAGTGCTGCTTGCTAATTGTTACCTGAGTGAGGTTAAGGTTAAGACTTCAGGCCGCCAAAAAAAATACAAAAATGTATATATATTTTTGTGCAATTCAGAGAAAAGTAGGTGAATTCCAGTCAATTTGAACATGGACATTTTAACCTGAAACAAAAGATGAGAGGTTTTTGGTAACCATAAGGTTACTAGCTGTCAGTGTAGTTTAAAGTTTGTGTTAAAGAAAAACTATTCACTTTTGAGTATGTTATATACACTAGTTTTAATACTTCTTTACCTGCGAGACAACTTAAAGGGTTAGTTCACCCAAAAATGAAAATTCTGTCATCATTTACTAACCCTCTGCTTTTCTAAACCAGTATGATTTTCTTTCCTCCTCTAGAACAAAAAAAAGTTAGATGTTAGGAAGAATGTAGTCTCGGTCACCATTCACTTTCATTGTATCTTTTTTTTTCTTCCAAGCATTGATAGTGAATGGTGACTGAGGCTGTCATTCATCCCATGGAAGAAAGGAAGTCATATAGGTTTGGAGTAAATAATAGCAGAATTTTCATTTTTGCATGAAGTGAGAATGATATTTAAGTGGTTTCCAGATGTGGAAACATTGATCAAATATAAAGTCCTTTTGCACATAAAATGCTCACCACAACATAGACCCTACATTTAAATACCGAAACATGGAGGAGCTTGTCTCTTAATTAATTTTAGCATGATGCTCCTTTACCCAGTCACATGATTCAACAGGAGTGACTTGTATTGGGCTGTGAGATTGTCCCAACATAATATTGTCCTTTTGGACTTGAATATACTCAACTGAAGTTGGTAGCATTACCATTATTACCAAAATACCATTAATACCATTAATGGTATTTTGCCCAGTTTAACAGTACAGCTGCTTTAGGCTTTTCAAAAAATTATTTGTTGATTCTCAAAAGGTGTTCAAGTGTATGGGACATTGTCAACTGTTCTTGCTGCTTTGTATATAGATTTATAGCTTCGGAAAGCTTACAGCTTTAATAAACTTGTTCTCAATTCTTTAATAAGTGATCTAGACATTGAGATACACTGTGTGGATTGCACTGACACGTAGTACTGTACATCAGCAGACTGTATAGAGTCATTAGAATCTGTCTACACTGACAAGTCTGAAATTAAATTTCTGTGCAATTTTCACTAGAATCAAATTAGGTGGAGTACTTCCTTTAAATCTTTGACCTGTCTAGCTGTCATTTAGGAGTCTTTTAAACTCCCATCAGAAGACATAAGGGCACTTGTCCATTTTCCTTTTATTCTTTGTTTCATTTGGAGGGAACAAAAGGTTTTATTGAAAGTATTTTTTCATTCTTTGCCCCCCAAGCCCCATTACAAATTTATAAAAGAAACATTATCTTGAATCATTTAATTCGTGGCAATTAAATGTTGAAATTCCACATTCATTATTCATGGGCTTCGAGATAAAACCCCTTTAATCCTTGAATAGATTATTATAATGGGCGATAGTGTGGGCAGTGGTAAACTCGGGCAGCCCTGCACATGTCCGGTATTGTTAGTATTATTCTTGTCATGGCTGAGAGCAGGAGTGCATGGAACTCCCTTTGGCCTGGGACCATCGCACCAAAGTAATTCTGCCTATGAATAATACACACCGCTTCTATTAATATAGAATTTCGTCAAGCCCAGGGCAGAGGGCCCATTGTCATGCAATTATTTACCAATACATGTCACTGGTACCATCCTTCAGATGGGGGGAGGGGGTGTTTCTTAAAAGGTTGGAAGGTCATATTTATATTTTATGTTAAATATTTTACAGTTGAAGTCAGAAGTGTACATACACCTTACCCAAATACATCTAAACTTCTTTTTCACAATTCCTGACATTTAATCATAGAAAACATTCCCCGCCTATGTCATTTAGGATCACTACTTTATTTAACTAAATTGAAATGTCAGAATAATAGCAGAGAGAATGATTTATTTCAGCTTTTTTTTTTTTTTTTTTTCATCGCATTCCCAGTGGGTCAGAAGTTTACATACACTTTGTTAGTATTTGGTAGCATTGCCTTTACATTGTTTAACTTGGGTCAAATGTTTTGGGTAGCCTTCCACAAGCTTCTCACAATAAGTTGCTGGAATGTTGGCCCATTCCTCCAGACAGAACTGGTTTAACTGTGTCAGGTTTTTAGGCCTCCTTGCTCACACATACTTTTTCAGGTGTACCCACAAATTTTCTATCTGATTTAGGTCAGAGCTTTGTGATGGTTACTTCAATACCTTGACTTTGTTGTCCTTAAGCCATTTTGCCACAACTTTGGAGGTATGCTTGGGGTCATTGTCCATTTAGAAGTCCCAGTTGCGACAGATCTTTAACTTCATGGCTGATGTCTTGAGATGTTGCTTCAATATATCCACATAATTTTCCTTCCTCGTGATGCCATCTATTTTGTGAAGTGCACCAGTCCTTGATGCAGCAAAGCACCCCCACAACATGATGCTGCCATCCCCATGCTTCACGGTTGGGATGGTGTTCTTCGGCTTGCAAGCCTCACCCTTTTTCCTTGAAACATAACGATGGTCATTATGGACAAATAGATATATTTTTGTTTCATCAGACCAGAGGAAATTTCTTCAAAATGTAAGATCTTTGTCCCCATGTGCTCTTGCAAACTGTTGTCTGTCTTTTTATGGTGGTTTTGGACCAGTGGCTTCTTCCTCGCTGAGCAGCCTTTCAGTTTATGTCGATAAAGGTCTTGTTTTACTGTGGATATAGATACATGTCTATCTGTTTCCTCCAGCATCTTCACAAGATCCTTTGCTGTTGTTCTGGGATTGATTTGCACTTTCCGCACCAAACTACATTCATATAGGAGATTTCCTGACTTCTCCTTCCTGAGCGGTATGATGGCTTTCGTGGTCTCATGGTGTTTATACTTGCATACGATTGTTTGTACAGATGAACGTGGTACCTTCAGGGGTTTGGAAATGGCTCCCAAGGATAAACCAGACTTGTGGAGGTCCACAATTTCTTTTCTGAGGTCTTGGCTGATTTCTTTTGTTTTTCCCATGATGTCAAGCAAAGAGGCACTGAATTTGAAGGTTGGCCTTAAAATACATCCGCAGGTACACCTCCAATTCAGTACACCTCCTATCAGAAGTTAATTGTCTAAAGGCTTGACATCATTTTCTGGAATTTCCCAAGCTGCTTAAAGGCACAGATAACTTAGTGTATGTAAACTTGTGACCCACTGGAATTGTGATCTAGTCAATTAAAAGTGAAACAATCTGTCTGTAAACTATTGTTGTAAAAATGACTCGTCATGCACAAAGTAGATGTCCTAAACGACTTGCCAAAATTATAATTTGCTAAAATGAAATATGTGGAGTTCAACGGAAGTACATGTAAACTTTTGACTTCAACTCTATGTAGACATTACTTGGTGAGTTGGTAGCTACACTTTTAAAGTCAACATGAAATCAAAGTCCATGCATGTCAACCTACTTAGTCTCATGATTGCATGATTGATCAGTGTGTGTTCCAAAAAAAAGTAAAATGTTTTAATAATTTTTCATCACAATTTTTAAACTTGTTATGCTTCCGAAACAACTTTCTTTATATTTCAGGCTACTGTTGCAGCCTCACTTAAATATTACAAAGACGTAATGTAATAAAGGTTTTACTTCACAGAATATCCTGTTTCACTCGGAAATATCACCTCACAGAAGAAAAATTGTTTTTGAATGCCGTTTCATGTTGACTTTAAAAATGAAGTTTCATAAAGGAATAGATCACCACAAAATATTAATTCTCTCATCCTCATGCTATCCCAAACTCTGACTGACTTTCTTCTGTCGAACACAAACCAAGATTTTTTAAGGGATATTTATATGATTTATTTTTGTCCGTACAATGTAAGTCAAAGGGTTCCAAACTTTCCAAGTTCCAAAAAGGACATAAAGGCAGAACATATGACTCCAGTGGTTTAATCCATGTCTTCTGAAGCGTTGTAATAGCTTTGGGTGTAAAACAGATGCAAGTCCTTATTCACTATTAACCTTTCCTAGCAAGTGTTTTGTTGGGCGATTTTGCTATGGTAGGCAGCGCGGTGATTTGAAATGAGTGAAATTATTTGTCGACGTGATATGTAACTGTATTGCAGTCGAGATCTGATTAAGATACTTTTTAGCAGTGCAGTTACTGAAAAAATAATTCAATAATACACCTTATAGCATCAACCATTCAGAATCAAGCAATGCTGTGGTATGATGTAACAGGCCGAAAAACAAAAGTAAAAGCAATACAACCAACACACCTTTTCTCCCAAATAAAATGAATGGAGTGCCTGTACTTTATTAATGCATGTTGATATCAGACTAGTGAATAAGTTCGGTGAAGTTCTTCTGCATTTGTCTGAGTTCGATTGTGCGATTGGATGATTATTCTGATAGCAATATGAAAACTGTGGGTATGTTACGGATCAATATTTAAGTCCTTTTTTACTATCAATCTTCACCTTTGAACAGCCCCAACCAGGTGGCTAAATGTGAAGGTGAAGTCAATTCCATGCCAAAATGTGGTTGTGAAAGTTAGTGTAGATTTTGGGTAAAAAAAAAATTTTATTTTTTTTTTAATTTAGCATTTTTACTTGTCTATCACCCACGCCTATCGTAGTGCTTCAGAAGATATAGATGTAACCACTGGAGTGTCATGGATTATTTTTATACTGCCTTCGTTCCTTTTGGGCCTTTAAAGTTCTGGTCACCATTGTGAGGGCCAACAGAGCTTAAATATACTTCTAAAAATCTTTACACATCAGTAATACACATCTGGGATGGCATGAGGGTGAGTAAACGATTAGATCATTTTCATTTTTAGTTGAACTTTCCCTTTAATACTAGTGTAAATGGGGTCTGATATACTTTTCTTGTAAAATCAAAAACTTTAGATCTCCAAACAGCCATAGATATTGTTAACATAATAACCCTTATAGATGGTTCTTAATGAATAGCAGGTTTAGCAATGAACCATTGGGAAACTTAATTTTAATAGTGTGAATTATAGGTGCCCTACTTAAAATGTTGTGTTAAATTTCCCAGCGCTTAATGCAAATGGGGAAATTGTCTCATGAAAGCTTTATACATTCAGTGATATCACTTCCTCTTAACCTATTCGAGTCTTCTAATGCTGAAACGTGTCTGGTCATCTTGCTTTGTCAACTACCTTTTTGTCAACTACCATGTTGCTCTTCCAAAGAGCAGCTCTACAGTTAGTTCACTGTAAATAGAGTATTATTGGTATATTCTACTACTCGACCTGTGGGAAGAGTCCCTTATTTGTATTTTAAGCATTAAGATACCTCTCAGAACAGTTTGTTACATAAGAAACTAGGTGGTCGGAAACTGTCTCCAGTTGGGGCTGTTTTCATACTTTGCAGGTGATAAAAACCAGGGTCATTTTGTTTTTGTATAACAATACTTCAGTCTGCATGGCTTCCGGTCTGTGGTTTTCTCAGCTCGGGTTTAGTTAATGCGACCATTTCAGACCACACACGGCTGGAAAGTGTTAACGGGCATATTTATTAAGTGCTCTTGAACAATCACAGAGAAACTGTCGTGTTGTCATACTCTTTGATGTGGGTGCTGTTAGGTTTTTTTTTTTCTTTGTCCTCAAGTAAAGTGTGAATTTATCATGTAATAGCTGTGGCTTATCCTGACCACGGGTACCCTTGCATGTTAAACCAGTATATAGAAGATGGTTTTTTGAGTGCAGTTTACATTTAGAAGAAAGTTAAAAGCTGATGTAATGTTTCTGATGTTAAAATTATTTCTCATATCCCAATTTAAAAGTTTAAACTTTTTTGTTTGTCTTTTTGGACTTGCAGTGACACCTAGCAGCATGGATGCAGCATCATTCAAAATCAATAGTTTTCAGTCACAGATGCCATTGTAGAAATTCACTATTCACACTCCGCCATGACTAATTTTGTGGAATCTGTTTGAAAACCATGATTATTTTTGCAATTCCATTTGGGAACTTATGGGAAATTACACACCAAAGCTTTCATATATGCAGTTAAATTAAAATGTCTTTTGACTGTAGTTTCTACTTATGAAAATCTGGCTCCTTGTCCACAGCTGTTAAAGCCAACATGAGACCGCATTTGCAACTCATTTTACTTCTGTTATGTGGTGTAATTCAGAGTGAAAGAGGATTTTCAATAAGAGTCTGTTTGTCTGTTACATCATTAGTTTGTTTAGATCACTGCTAAATTTTCCGGTAACTGGCTCCAGCATGAGCACCATGGTGGAAATTGTGTGTGTGTTAGTCTGTGTGTCGACTGCAAAACTGGCATTCAGATCTGCCTCCTTCATTCCAGTATGCAACACCCACTTTTTACAATACAATCAACAACTGATGGATAAACTCAAGTCCCCGGCCTACATTTTTTTTCTTGTTTCACATGCGTCACATTAAGGAAGTCGGTCGCAATTTCCATTTCATGCCAACTTTAAACCTGAGTGATCCACTTACAAATGATTGACCGGCAGAAACCACATAAACATTTTCTAATTGGCTGATCAAAGAATGTGTCCACGGTCACATTTTTGTTTCCGGTTTACCCAGTCAATGCTGTCTCAGAGACCGATGAGATATCTCAGAACCCTTATTTTAGGGATATCTTTCAGGGAGAAAGAACATTTTCTGCAAACCATTCCATAAAAAAAAAATCGCTTGCAGCACCATCAATTAAATTTGGTAAAACATGTTTTTTTTTACAATTTTTTTTTTTAACACATTATGGAATGTGGGGTTCCTTGCCACAGTCACCTTTGGCTTGCTCGCTGTGGGCCTATAGACAAATAATTTTTAAGACACGGTTTTCAATCACCTTGACTTTAAGGTATAGCATCATTTTCTGTAAAGCTCTTTTGAAATGATGCGTGTTGTGAAAATTGCTAAACAAATAAAAATGACTTGACATTTAACTTTAAAGCTGAAGTGTGTACTTTCTGAGCCACCAGCACCAAATGGAATTTCAAAAGTAATTACTGTTTTCAAACAGGTTTCCCAAACACACTACAGCCTTTCTACAATTTATTGAAAAATCAGGTAGTCTTGCTCTAAACTCATCCAATTGTTGCTCTGTCCTGCCACTCAAACAGATCAATGTTGAAAGCACTACAGTGTTTACAGTTTTTGGGCAAAACAAGCTATGAATGGCGTACATGTGTACACATTTCTTAAATGTGTACTCTACGCATTCAATTGGGAAAATAGGATGTATTTTAACATAGAAAAAAAATGACAGTCATCACCTTTAAAGGAATAGTTCACCCAAAAATGAAGGTTCCATACCCATGTTACCTTTTTTTTTTTTTGCAGAACACAAAAGGAGATATTTTAATGTCCCTGTTTGTCTTTTCAATACTATGGCAGTGGATAATGCTTCACTTTCATGCTTCAAAAAATATGCAAAAGGATCATAAAATTAGTCCATGAGGTACGTGCGTCATATTCCAAGTCTTCTGAAGGCATTTCATAGGTCTTGGACCACACCAAATTAATGTCATTTTGGAGTAAAAATCGTATACATATTTTGTGCATTATGAGCAATAATAATGAGCCACTCAACACAAATCATCACAAGTTATAAATATGGACAGAGATATTCATCAAAATATCTTATTTTGATTTCCATGAAAAAATCATGCAGGTTTGGAATGACATGAAGGTGAGTAAATGATGACAGAATTTTCATTCTCAGTTTATTGATTCCTAGTATCCGTGTCAAAAACATGAAAACACAAATTCCTGAGGTGTCTGCCAAAGTGCTCTTTCCTTTGAGCAAGTATGTCCTTATACAGTGGCACTCATAATGGAAGTAGCTATGCATAATTGACGAAGCAGGACCGAATGTCTGGGGATGAGCCATCATGGCCTGGCCTAGCATGACCGTCCCACACTACTCTCGACCTCTGTGCTTTATGGAACTGACATGTGGAACGAGTGTCAAGCAAGTCCATGATTTCAAGGAAAAAAGTGTGAAGAACATTTGATGGTGGCTGCACTTTTTTTCTTAAATGGAGAAAGGTTTTGAAGAAGCTTTCTGAGATGGCAGCTAAAAATATGATGTTTACGTGGGTTTAAATGGTTGTAACATATGCAGTGGTATGCTGTAGTCAGAAGTCAATCTGAAACTTGAGGATCGTTTGAGTTATACAGTTGGTCAGTGCCTGGTTCACCATCTATTAGGACTGCTTTAAATCTAACTTTTAAAGCACTTGTTTGTGAGCTGTTTGGTTAAATCTTTGCTAGACTTGCACTAAAAACATCTTGTGAAAAAAACCCCGCTCTGCACTGGCCCCCAAAGTCCTGCACGAAAGCAGCAGAAATTCGAGCTGATTTCATATTCCTTTTCAGCAAGCAATATTTAATTTTTAATCCTATTTAAGCCAACTGGAAATAGTATTTTGCAACAGTGAAACCACGGCATGTATAATTGATGTCTTGTCTTCGCTAATGCAGTGGGAATGTTTAGCAGCCTAGGGGGAGAGAGTAATGCATGGAGGAGCCCCTGGGCACCGACGGAGGCCAGCCCTCTATCGAGAGAAAATGGGCCCGTGCTGCAGATCGCCATGCAAATTGGATCCTGATAAGAAGTCATAAATCCATGGTGTGTGACATTCCCTGTGCCGGTGCATTCCAGGAGCACTCGTCTATGACAGATGTATGTAGACTGGCCTCTCTTTGCTGGAACACACAGGAGCTGAGCAGGAGCCACTCCAGAGATGACCAGTACCCAGATATACTTTCCCAGAGAGATGGTCATATATAGACCACACATACACTACATGGACAGAAGCATGTACTCATGAAAATTGTGTGACTGGTAACATATGCAAAATATTATGTGGTTACTTACACGTATCGTGGCAGTTCCGAGGTGAAATGTTCACTGTGTGGTGCTAAAAGTGGATCAAATTTTCTCCCAAACAGATGAGGTAAAGGAATAGTTTACCCAAAAATGAAACATCTCTCAACATTTGCTCATCCTCATGTCATCGCAGATGTGTATGACTTTCTTTCTTCCGCAGAACCCAAATTATGATTTTTAGAAGAATATTTTAGCTTTGTAGGTCCATTCAATGCAAGTGAATGGGTGCCAAAATATTGACGCTCCAAAAAGCAGATAAAGGCATCTTTATCTTGCATCCATATCTTTAGAAGTTAGATGATATGTGTGGGTGAGAAACAGATCTTATATTTAAGTTCTATTTTACTAGAAATTCTTCTCCCTGCCCTGTAAGGTGTGATATGCATGAAGAATGTAAATCCCCAAAAACACAAGAAGAATGTGAACGTGATCGGTTTCTCATCCACACTACGATATCGCTTCTGAAGACATTGATTTAAACACTGGAGTCACATGGATTACATTTATGCTGATTTATGTGATTTATTTTTAGCTTAAAATTTTTGGCACCCATTCACTTGCATTGTGTGGTCCAGAAGAGCTGAGAAAATGTTCTAAAGAAATCTTCATTTGAGTTTAGTCATACACATCTGATATGGCATGAGGGTAAATGATGAGAGAATTTTCATATTTGGGTGAACTATTCCTTTAATGCTTTATCGAGTTTTAAATCAACAAAACTGACCCCCCCTACCTTAAACCTAAACCTAACTGATAGTGGCATAAAAGCAAATGTGAGATAAAATATTGACATTTTTTTAAGCAACAATGTAATTTTATGGTGCTTCTGTGACACTTCTCAGCTAATGTTTCCACTTGCATGCTCTCCAGGACTCGTACCCCTGTCCATTGCATTGGAAGTATAAAGCCCTGTCAGTTGAGCTACTGCTCAATATAATGGCATCTGTACAAGCTGGTAAATGTAGTTGATTATGCAATGCAAATGCTAAAATGTATCGCCTTAGTCATGCACTAATTAAAGGGATAGTTCACCCATCATTTAACAAATCTGGTGTGGATGACTTGACTGACCTGTGTAAAGATCAGAACTGAATGCCTTTGAACTCCTTTGGGATAAATTGAAATGCTGATTGCAAGCCAGACCCAATCACCAACATCAGTGCTCTTGTGTCTAAATGTAAGAAAAATGTTCCAACATCTAGTGGAAAGGGGATATTTGTATTGTTTTATTGTGCTGTTTTCTGTCTCTTCAAAAAAAAAAAAACACTTAAAGTGACCCCACGCTGGCTATTCTACTTGTTGTTCTTTAAATAGCTAGTAGACTACATTGTGCTATGTAGTCCCATTTAGAGTACTGGTAATATGGATTTGGTAAACTTGAAAAGTTTGTGTCTGGATCAGGGTGATCCAATGTTGCTTTGATAAAACGGCACAAAAGTAAGATGGATTACCTGATCCTGGATAGCAAAACATGGGATTTCCAAATCCGGATCATTCTTATCCAGATTAATCTTTTTGAACATCTGGGCCCTGGTCTCAGAGAATTACATTACTATACCAGCATTTTTGCAAAATAATTTTACATGACGTATGGATCGCAGCAGCTTCCTGGTGAAATAAACACTAGAGGCACTTAAATAATGACTTTTATTCCCTTTCTAACAAATACTGAGTAAATGCAGATTACCAGTTCATAAACACTTTTCACCATGTTTCTCACACAATGCAATCTTATTATATCTAAGTACTTACTATAGAAAGTGTATATTTAAACTAGATTTCCAGCTCTTGGCCTTTGGAAGGTCTCCACCCATCTTTTCTCTGTCTTGTCTTCATGCAGCTAGTGAATCTTTGCCTGCCTCCAGTAATAGGGTACGACTGTGCCCCAGAAACACAGAAGGGGGGAGAGGCGAGAGCCTGACCGACCGTACTGTCGCTCGGCCATCCCCACAGAGTTATTAATTCTCCTCTCCCTGCTCCGGCACGAATGAGAGAAACATCATTCTCTATTCTCCCAGGTCAGAGTGGGAACAATTAAGTGTAGAGGGCGCGGGGAGTGCGTGGCAAGCCGGCCGACAGTTGATGAATGTGTGGGCAGGCTGCAAGTGACAATATGCAGACAAGCGAGATCATTTGCAAATGGATGCAGAGAGACAGAAAGGCAGAGAGAATGCGAGACGCAGCCACACGGGGCAGAACTGGGGGGAGGGTTTAACCCTTTGCGGGCGTCTCAAGGAGAAAGGAGGCAAAACGGGAGCAGGCCAGAAAACATCAATACAGTCGCCCAGCAATTTATTGGGGGTGTAGAATTCAATATGCAAGCGTAGATTTATGATGCATCTCTTAAGGTGTTGAGAGCAAGTAAAATAAATGAGATGGTCATGGACTGTTCAGGTTATCGTTTGTATAAACCACAACACAGGTCATGTTAATTTTGTACCTGTCTTGGACTCTAGCATACATGATTCCTATTAAAAAGACTTTTGTGGTTCACCCTTACTAAAATTCACCAAGGTAACCATTGTTTCAACCAAAATACAAGAATAAAACATGGTAAAATTGGTATTAATTACTGTAATTATGAGATGCCAATTCTGAGATTCAACTCGAAATTGTTGTTCTTGTCCTCGGACTGAAAGCCAAAAACATTGCATCATAATGCCAAAATGATTCCTTGTGTTTGTTGTTGTTGACAGCAAAATATTAAATCACTTCATTAATTCACCTCAATATGTTCTTGCAAAATGTTTTGAGAATAAAGAAAGCACTCCAGGTAGCATTACTAGCTATAATAAAATGGCATATGACACAAATTAACTATTTGTTGTATGTTATATATTATTTAATGTATTTTTTTTTATATACTTTATATTTAGTCCAACTTTTAAGCTGCCTAAATTTGACTTTTGGACTGTCAAAATGCTAGCACCCATCTACTTGCATTATAAGTACCTGACAGAGCTCTATCTTCCTCTAAAAATCATAATTTGTATTCTGCTGAAGATAGACAGTCATACACATCTGGGATGACATCAGGGTAAGTGAATGAGAGAATTAACATTTTTGGGTGAACTATTCCATTAATTCAGACTTGGAGTTTGGGGGTTGTAAAAACAGAGGATGAATCTCAGTTGGCTCTCCATCTGAGATGGTCAGTCCACACATCTTATAACGTGGCATGTTGAGCACGTTACCGCGGAGACCTAGCACATGTGGAGGTTCATGCTATTCTCCGCGGCATCCACGCACAACTCGCCACGCGCCCACCAAAGAGCGAGAACCACATTATAGTGACTCTACCCACCTTAGCAACTGGGCCAATTGGTTGCTAGGGAAGCCTGACTGGAGTCACTCAGCACGCACTGGGTTTGAATTTTCGATTCCAGGTATGGTAGTCAGCGTCTTTACTTGAAATTTATTTTCAAACTAGCATATATTATTTGTATTACATGTGCTGCGGTCAAAGCAGTCAAGTGATATACTTAAGTGCTGCTGCTTATGTTTATGGGTAAAGGATGATTTGAATCAAATCAAAGTCCATTACTCTAACAGTGATGGAAAAAGCAGCAGCGCTATCCAGTGTAATCTCACATTAATCATGCTCTCTCCTGATATGTTAATCCGACTGCATCTATATTTAATGTCAGGAAGACGTTGCCCTTGATACATCACTGAGAAGCAGTGGTAAATAGAGTGCTGTAGGGGTGTCAGAATATATACACAGTTGACTCGTGCTCAGAGCTCCACTAATGAAAAAGAAAAGCCATGTGCGTTGGAGGAAAATTAGGCAGTACTGAATGACTAACGACAGTCCTAAACCCAGTCATAGATGAAGCTCTACTTTCTCTTTGTCTGTAGGCATAGATATGTGGGAGGAGGGTTAATGTTGGGAAGTTAGTACATTTTAAATTTGTCACTGTCTCCATTTAGTTTTCTTTTTTAGTATTATAATGTTTTTTCTTCTCCCACCACCACCTCCTTTTTGTTGTTTTCTCTCTCTACCTTTATACAAAAGAGTCTAGCTGAGCATTCTGTTTTTCATTACTAAACCCTCACCCATGCATAATCGGACACTGACATGGGCAATCAAATGAGGCTGCTAGATTTGTGTATTTATATGCATGCTGGGATATCTATTTTTTTAGGATCTATGCACTGTATGCCACTCATCCTAGTGGCTTCCTCACCTCACCATGTCTTAATTGACCTCCAGGTGGAAAATGAGCTCTGGACAGCTGACTCCACACCTTCACTTATGGACCTGACATGTAGATCAATCACTGTGTTGATCCTAATACCCTTAACAAGGTGTGTCTGGGACTCAAAGGACATGTCAGCTTGCTCTATCTCAAATTTACTCTTTTGTCCTTTTGCTGCAGTGTAGGAGCATATTCACCTGGTTATCTGCTTTGGAATAAACTATATTATATATATATATATATATATATATATATATATATATATATATATATAAATAATCAACTTTTCCCCATTATTTTACCCTACACCTCTCCACCCTATCCCTCAACAGACATCCCTGTGGTCAAAGCCTAAATTACACAATGTACACATATAAACAAATAAAAAAGGAGAAAAGAAGAATTCCACAAAGACAGAATCCACAATTTTGTCTCTCTCTACATGGTCCTCACTAAGAAAAGCCTTCCAGAAAGGACAAATGCCTGTCCCATTTCTTACCATATAGCCTATGTCCAATCTGCCAAGCTGCTTATATGACTTCTTTACAAATGCCGCCACCCTGCCCAATTCGATGAACCATTCTTGAAATGAGGGAGTGCCAATTTACTTCCATCCCCTAAGAATTATCTGTCTGCCAATCATTACACTAGTTTGTATATTTGTCACCTATTTTAATAACCACCCCATCACCGAATATACATAGTCTGGGACAGAATGAAATTTGAGAATCTAAAACCTCACAGATAAAATTCTTGACTATTACCCAGAATTCTTGAAACTTAGCGCAAAACCACTAAGCATAGGCTATGACTCCAGCCTCCATTGCCAGCAAGTAGTGTCTTCCAAACCAAGCCTAAACAATCTAGAGGGAGTCCGGTAGAAACAATGCAAAATCTTAAACAGAATGATGCGTTCCCTTGCAACCCAAGACATGGTTTTCATTTTTTTAATTCTTTCCCATCCTCCAATACCAGGCTCAAATCTCTTTTTGATAACCTATTAAGAGCTGTTAAGGCCCTGTCACCAAGACTCTGAATCAACATGGAATATTACACTGAGACCAATAAGACCGTGAGCACAATACAGAGGGTGTCTGCAGCTTTAGGGGTCTGTGTACTACCCACCAAAAATAGTACAAAGTAGATGGGGCTATTGTAAGTACCTAAAAAATTGAGACATAGAAATCCCAAATAGCTGTGTTAATGTATATTTTCAAATGATTTCAAAGCTCCATTTTCTTGAAGGTCATTAAGTGTAGCAACACCCCTCTCATTCCATTCTTTCCAGAAAAACAGGGACTTGTTAATACACAATTTAGGGTTTAGCCATATGCTTGAGGAAATATTTAGGTAAGTATTTGTTCAAAATTTAACATGGAGGAAACCTTTATCCATACTGAATGTAAGTGTGAAATAATGGGATGCATTTTATATTTCTAGGCAGTTTGATAGAAAGACTTTGCAATGATGAGATTGGGGCAGGACCACTTGTTCAATGCAGTACAAGGGAGGGGCACACTCTGGTGAAAGAGACCAATGGGCCAGGTGTCTAAGATTAAAAGCATATTAATATACTTTTTTTAGGGAAGACCAATTTTGTCAATTGGTCTGTGCAACTTATTAAAATGCAACCAAGGTAGTTAACCAGTCCAAATGAAAGACTTGGATATTCTATCAAATTGTTTGAACTAAAAAAGAGGAACTTCTAGAGGGAGAGACTGTAGTAGATAATTGAATTTGGGGATACAATTCATTTTTATAACATTGACCTTCCCTGTCGTAGACAAATGTAGTGAAGCCCACCTATCCACATAACATGATAACCTTTTCATTAATGGGTCAAAATTAACTAATGTCTATTTAATTTGTTTCATTAACACTTCTGGAAATAAAATGCCTAATTCCTTGCATGGGCCATTGAAAGGCACCAGGTTGAAAAGCTTTGGCAGGGTAATATGCTGTAAGAGCAAGAACTTCAGATTTAGACCAATTCATCCTATATCCTAAAAATGTTGAGAAATAATGAATAATGTTATGGAGGCTAGGCATAGATCTACTAGGGACGGAGACAAATAATAATAATATATCATCTGCATAAAGTAGAAGTTTATACACCACACCTGTTCTTATTGTGGCTGTAATGGTTCCAGGGCAAGAAAGAACAATGATGGGGTGAGAGGACAGCCTTGCAGGTTTCCCCTACAAAGAGAAATAAATCTGAAATGAATCCATTAATTTGCACTGCTGCTAACAGTTGTATATAAAGTAACTTAATCCGCCCAATAAGTGTTCCCAAACCCATACATTTCCATAATCTTAAAAAGTCATATTCCACCCTATCAAATGCTTTCTCTGCATCAAGTGAGATGGCAGCAATTGGGGTCTGATCATTTGCTACTGACCATATAACTTTTATAAAACTTCTAATATTATCAGAAGAACTATGACCACGAATAAACCCCACTTGATCTATATATATATATAATAGATGTAATTACTCTGCTAAATTGATTAGCTAGAATTTTAGACAATATTTTTTTTTCCATCTAACTGGATCAGGGAATTTGGACAATAACTTTTACATTCATTTGGGTCTTTGTCTTTTTTAAGAATGAGAATGATCAGGGCTTGCATAGATTTAAAGGCTTTATTAATATCTGTAGCAAAAGTAAATATATTGACTCCAGAAGATTTCACTGAAGGAATGGTGGAATAGTTTTTTATTTTGTATCTGGCAAGAGGGTTCTCTGCTTTGTCCCCTGACTCAAAGTATGTCTGTCTTACCCTGAATAACCCAAACTCTGCCTTCTGTGACAAAGTAGTATTTTACCTATACTTTAGCTGATTCAACTCTCTAAGACCATTGAATGACATTCAACGCTTCAGCACTTTTAATATTATTTTCCAATTCTATCCATTCCTGTGCTTTGATCTTTTTAATGAATGAGGTATATTGTATGATCCACCCCTCTAAAAACTGCCTTAAACACCTCCCATGCCACACCCACAGAGGACACTGAGGACCAATTGGTTTCTACATAAACATTGATGTCTGTCTTTAACATTTGTTGTTGAACTTGCTGGACATCCTCCCAGTAATGCATTAAAAAAATCTAGTCTTGAGGTCATGAACGCATTCGTTTTTTGGCATCAGCAACAGAGCATGTGTCGTAACTTAGCAATATTTCTGAGGTGGAAGAATGCTGTCCTAAAAACAATGGAAATTTGATTTTCAAAGGACAGATTGGTGTCAAATATAACACCCAAGTTCTTAACTGTAGAAGACGACGTAACAGTACATCCATCGAGAGTCAAATTATATGTTAGCGTCTTATTTTTAGAGGTTGAAAATGTGACATATTGACATGTAAAAAAATAAAACTATGTACCCAAGGCCAAGTTATACAGACCTCTATCCAACATTGATGTAACCATAAAATCCTTAACCCACAGAACCCAATTGAATGAATGCGCTCAACAGCAAATCAACAAAGGGAACAAAAAAAAGAAAAAGAGAATCAGGCATGAGCCAGTGGGCAGACAACAGAACAACAAACCCTTTCAGGCTCTCAGGTTAAATGCACGATGTGTAGTCTGTATTGTTGATTAAATGCAGGCACAATTACCCACTCAAACCATTGATTTAATTAAGGCCATAGCTTGTTGTGGGCATGCAAATGTCTTGGCGTCCATCCTTGGCGTCAATTCTCAGCTTAGCAGGATAAAACAGTGCAAAGCTTACCTTCTGTGGGGCAGTAATTTTTTTAAAACTCTTTTGAATCTGTCCGCTTTGTGTTGCTCTAGCATATTCTGGAAAAATCATGATGTTGTGGTCCTCACAGCACAACTTGCCTTTATTCCTCGCAACTTGTAGAACAAAGTATCTGTCAGCCTTGGAAGCTGGGTTAGTCTGTAGCTCTCTTTTGGCAAACTCCAGAAACTCGACATGCTTTTTAACATCATCCATTCTTGTGATCAGGGTGGAAAGTTTGCCTCCATAGATGTGATCGCTTGATGTGATTCTGCATGGCCATCCATGTCAGTCAAGATTTTTGTTAGTGCTGCATATATGTTTGAGATATCCCAACCTACTTCACGAAACTTGCTGCTTTCACTATGGACTGGACCTCTGCCATCTTGATCATGCGTGGCATCAGATGTGTGAGAACATAAGTGCTTTAAAATGTCCTCAAAGGTTCGAAGTGATCAACCCTTGCTTAGCATCACGTGATTCACCCCTTTTTTAATTTTTAACCCTCTGGGGTCGACGGATGCGCCGTCGTGTCCTGCTGGATATTTTCGTCATTACAGAAGAAACAACTTAAAATACTTAGTAATTTTTGGGTATACAGATAAGTGTAATACATCATTAGAGACTATAAAGTGTCTACTTTTATTTGTGTACACTCATAATAACAATGAAACATTGGGCTTTTGTAAAATAAAGAAAATATAAAGGGTGAGCTTTCAGCAGGCTCTGGGTTTGAGAGCATTTATCTGAAACACGTCACAAAAATGAACTGTAACTCCACGAATACTTATCACACAAACATGAAACATATGTCTAAAGAAAGCTTTAAATGTCTACTTTTTAATAAAACAATTCAAATTTATAACAAATATTCTCCTGCAATGCAATCTGTTTGAAACAAAGCGATGTTCCGTTTTTACCGGTCCATCTAATTATCTGTAATGTGATCCCACCCACCAGCAGAGCGCGCCATTCATACGCTAATGTGCTGAGACGATCAACGCAAATGTACACGCCCCCCACTGTGAGGATGTAAACAAATGTCGTTCATTTTTCTGGGGTTTGTAATGATACACAGGCATGAAAGCTCCTGGATTGTAATGAAATTTTAGATTTTCCTCAGAAGAAGAGATGAACATTTGTATTTTGAAGAGAGACTTGATCCAGCCGAGGATACAATTTCAGACGAGTAAGTCAATTCGTTTTCATTAGTTGACATGCTATTTTATATACACTTTTTAACTTTTATTTTACTAGAGGGACTGTTTCAAGACTTGCCAGCCAGGATTCAGAGTATTGACATTTGAAATATGTCCTAATAAGCAAGTTTTAGTTACATGTAAATGATGTTTCGGCTAAAGCAGGCATTTCAATTGTATGCTGTATGATATAAATATGATATGTTATATGATATAAAAATAATATGAATGTTTAGATTATATTTCATCTAGTGTTTATAATGCCTCATTATCATCAACAAAGCTTGTGCTTGCAAATATGTGTTCAGGTTAAATTAGTAAAATGCACTTTAAATATGCCCATATTAGAAAATCAGCATATTATTAAGATTTCTGAAGGATCATGTGACACTGAGGACTGCAGTAATGATGCTGAAAATTCAGCTTTGATGACAAATTGCATTTTACAATATATTTAAATAGAAAACTGTTCTTTTAAATTGTAAAAAGAGTTCAGAATATCAATATTTTTTCTGTATTTTGGATCAAATAAATCCAGTCTTGGTGAGCAGAAGAGACTTCTTTTAATAGTAGTGTAGGTCTAAAATTAAGTAAAGTCTTTATGTAAAGAAAATGTATAGTCAGATTACTTCTTTTAACTTAAAACTTGATTTTGATCATTAAGTCTCCTCATATTCATTCTCTTTCTGTCACATTCCTCACTGATAGGCCCAGGGGTGGAGTCATTGTCTGTGAGTACCTAAATATTCATGATCATTCACGCCTCCTCGCATATTACCTTTCAACACTAAAATTGTCTTACAAAAGTTAAATTACTATATTGTTTTGCATGAATGAGTGATCAGGATGGTTTTCACATCATTTTGTAGCAAAAACTCTAGGCTACAAGATCCAGTTCTCAAAAGTCTTGTGGACAAATGTTAAGTATGTGTTATATGACCTTATTTCAGTGACTTCAAATTTTAGTTGTTTCAAAAACCATGCATAAACATTATTTTCTCAAAAATACAAACATGTACACACATGTTGCTCACATATTATTGTAGCCATGTTTGTGCTGAATACAGTATTATCAGACTTTAGCCATTAATGTGTTTTAATCAAATGAAAAAAGCACAAATGTCAAGGCATGTCAAAACTTCTCCAGTGCCCAAAATATCCTCAGACCCCAGAGGGTTAAATGCTTTCCCATAGTATCCCAGCGATCAACTGTATAAATAATCATCTATTAATAACCCCTTTGTAATAATCTGTTTGTACAACCAGTGGAATACTACAGGAGTTTTTCGGAATCAGTTACAAAACAGCAGCTGATTTCCAAATGGCATACTAGACATACTATTCAACTACATCTGCCATATCGGTCTATAGCAGAAATAGTAAGAGTAGTATGGTGTCAATCCAAACTCGGCCAGCAATTATTTTTGACAAGTCTGTTAATTATGCAAGTCAAGTCAAGTGGTTTTTAGTGTCATTTCAACCATATACAGTTAGTACAGTACACAGCGATATGAGACAATGTTTCTCCAGGACCATGGTGCTACATAAAACAACATAGGACAAACACAGAACCACATGAGACTACACAGACTAAATAACATACCTATATAAAGTGCACATGCAAATGTGTGCAAAAAGTATGGGACAGTACAATAAATTACTAACAATGAACAGGACAATAGACACAGTAAGAGACAGTGCAGCGCCGACCAGTACACAGTAGTGCAAAAGATGACAGTTTCTCAAAATGCTGAATGTAAACATAACATACTATGAGATAGCAGCCAGTTATAAAGTGACAATAATTAAAGTGCAACTCAGGACACGTGTGTGTGTGTCAAACCAGTCTCTGAGTATTGAGGAGTCTGAAGGAATTTGGTGCTGTTGACAAGCTCCACAGAGGAGCCGTCAATGTTCAGCGGAGAGTGGTCACTCTGTGCTCTCCTAAAGTCAACAACCATCTCTTTTGTTTTTCGACATTCAGAGACAGGTTGTTGGCTATACACCAGTCCGTTAGTCGCTGCACCTCCTCTCTGTATGCTGACTCGTCGTCCTTGCTGATGAGACCCACCACGGTCGTGTCATCGGCGAACTTGATGATATGATTCGAGCTGTGCATTGCTGCACAGTCTCGAGTCAGCAGAGTGAACAGCAATGGACTGAACACACAGCCCTGGGGGCCCCAGTGCTCAGTGTGGTGGTGGTGGAGATGCTGTTCCCGATCCGGACTGACTGAGGTCTCCCAGTCAGGAAGTCCAGGATCCAGTTGCAGAGGGAGGTGTCCAGGCCCAGCAGGTTCAGCTTTCCAACCAGGTACTGGGGAATGATTGTGTTGAATGCTGAGCTGAAGTCTATAAACATCGCATCGTCTGTTGAACGGTTCGGACGATATGCAAACTGCAGTGGGTCTAGTGAGGGGGGCAGCTGGGTCTTAATGTGCCTCATGACGAGCCTCTCGAAGCACTTCATGATGATGGGTGTGAGTGCGACAGGACGGTAGTCATTGAGGCAGGACACTGAAGACTTCTTTGGCATGGGGACAATGGTGGTGGCCTTGAAGCATGTTGGAATGACGGCTCTGCTCTGAGAGATGTTGAAGATGTTGGTAAGAACATCTGCCAGCTGGTCTGCACATCCTCTGAGCACTCTGCCAGGAATGTTGTCTGTTGTCAACCTTCCGTGGGTTGACTCTACGTAGAGTTTTCCTCACATCAGCCATGGTAAGACAGAGCACCTCGTTGTTGGGAGGAGGGGTGGACTTCCTAGCCACCACGTCGTTCTGCACTTCAAACTGAGCGTAGAAGTCGTTCAGCGCATCTGGAAGGGAGGCATCTTTGTCACAGGCAACTGATGTTGTCCTGTAGTTGGTGATGGCCTGGATACCCTGCCACACGCGCCGCGTGTCACCGCTGTCCTGGAAGAGGCCATGGATTCTCTGGGTGTGTGTGCACGCTTTGCTTTTCTGATGGCCCGGGACAGTTTGGCCCTCGCTGCTCTTAGGGCTGCCTTGTCTCCTGCTCTGAAGGCAAAGTCTTGGGTCCTCAGCAGCGCACACACCTCCGCTGTCATCCACGGCTTCTGGTTGGAGTGTGTGGTTATGGTCTTGGAGAAAGTGACATCATCAATGCACTTGCTGATATAGCTGGTCACTGATGCAGTGTATTCCTCCGAGTTGGTAGAGTTGCCATATGTTGCAGCCTCCCTGAACATGTGCCAGTCAGTACACTCAAAACAGTCCTGAAGAGCAGAGATGGCTCCCACTGGCCAAGTTTTCACCTGCTTCTGAAGCGGTTTTGTGCATCTTACAAGCGGTCTGTATGCTGGAATTAGAATCTGAGTAGCCCAGGTGGGGGCGGGGCTCCACCTGGTACGCGCCTGGGATGTTTGTGTAAACAAGATCAAGCGCATTCACCCCTCTCGTTGCAAAGTCCACATACTGATGGAATTTAGGGAGCACTGTCTTGAGATTTGCATGCTTGAAATCTCCGGAGACAATAAACAGTCCGTCAGGGTGAGCATTCTGCAGTTCGCTCATAGGCCCATACAGTTCACAGAGCGCTTCCTTAGCGTTAGCGCTGGGAGGAATGTAAACTCCGGTTATGATAACAGTGGTGAATTCCCGTGGTAAATAAAAAGGTCTGCATCTAACAGTCATAAGCTCCACCAGCGATGAGCAGTAGCTAGAGACTAGAGTTCTTGCACCATTCCGTGTTTATGTAAACACACAAGCCACCACCGCGAGTCTTACCGCACAGAGCTGCATTTCTGTCGACACGAAACGAGGCGAGCCCGTCTAGCTGAATGGTGGCGTCCGGAACTCTGTCGCTGAGCCACGTCTCCGTGAAAACAAAGACTCAGCAGTCTCTAAACTCACGTTGCGTAGCCTGCTGGAGTCGTATGTAGTCCAGTTTATTGTCTAAGGAGCAAACATTTGAGAGCAGGATCGACGGGAGAGCTGGCCGGCTAGGGTATGTTTTTAGCCTAGCATGGACCCCCGCCCTCTTGCCGCGCTTGCCCTTCCTCGCACACCGCTTACGACGTCCTCTCCCCCGGCCACCGGCATCAGGCGACGCCGAGGACTGGAGGCCTGATCTCCGCAGCAAGCCGAGTTCATGTAGCGCCTCCTGCAAGTCATCATTCAACTTGGTTGTTACATGAATTCTATATTTGAGCAGTGTCTGGCGATGGTAGGCACGAACACCGGTTGCTCCGATGTCCATGTGCCGCAAAAGTTGGGTTATTTAACAAAAATAGCAACATTTTGGATCCGGAGCGGCCACTGCATGCTGCTGCGCCGCCAATAGATTTAGTCTATTTGTATTATATTTAATAGAGTAAACAGGATGCTAACATTAATGGCAGAAAGTGTATTCTCACACCTATTGACCTGTTCATGTGATGTCACTGTATGACTGCGCCACCATGTCTGTGACCAATATTCTATATATCTTCAATGTGCTGCGCTGTGGAATGCGACAAAAATCTTCCTCCTGAGTTAAAAGCAGATCATACGAGCAGCATCGTCACAGACGTTTTTTAATACTGCGACTAAATCAGACCAGAAAACAACAATTATAACATCTCTTATTTAAAAATTAGAAATGTTTACATTGATGTACCGGTGGGCATGTGTAGTTGCCGGTCACACATCAGACTCGCAGGTGTAAGGAGATAAATCGAGGATAAAATCTTTAAATATCTGCAAAAGTTACATTTGGCAATATTTGTGCTGTCTTTAGACCTGTATGAACTTTTCCTGGGACTTGGCATGGATCAAAAGCAACTTTGGATGTTTTTCTTGATGATTTTCGGGTGTATCACCATTGTTTACTCCCGCTGATGGTCACAAATATGGCGGCTGCAGGGAAAATGGACATCACTGAAACAGGTAAAAATGATAAGTTCAATGAAAATCAACACTGAAGGCAGGTAAGGACAGCATTGAATGTAGCATAGCTAGCATAACAGGCAACCACCTAGCATAACAGCCAACCACCAAGCATAACTTATCCTAAGCAAGTATGGTTGACCCACTGATTCAAATCTGATGTAAAATTTATTTTTTGTTTGTTTGCAGCAGTCTAATAACACAATTAAAATTGGGTTAAGAAATGAAGGAAAAACACAAGCCAACATTAGCAAGGCTGCTAGTTATCAACTGAGGTAAGAGACTGAGTTATATCCGAGGTATATTTGAGGGTCAGGCAAAACACACCAAATGTTATTAATAATAATTTTTATCCATCACAAAGATATAACAACATTGTACAAGACTTATTTTAAAATAGTACAATCAAAAGACTGTGGATGTTCTAAGAAGCAAACAAAGGGAATGGTTATGCGTCACATGCTAGCATGCAAAGTTTGGCTATTGCAGATAGAAAGTCTTTTAGACTAACCCGTAGCGCATTAAAGTTTCATAAATGTAAATGAGGCTAGAGAAGGAATTGTGGAACTCCACAATTTAATATGTCCAATTGTGTTTGTTAATGATATTATTAGGCCAACTAGCATAATTTAATTCACACTTATTTAATTTATGTTATGTGACACATTATTGAACTCTAAAAAGGATAGCAACCAGAAAAGATAACTTAATTTCCACCTAGCATCCCATTTTGTCAAGGTAAACCCAGTTTAAGTGGCAACAGTTCTAACAGTTAGATCCAAGGAACCATTGAAGTGCCTTTTTTAAGTGTTTTGAAGTGTGTATCAATCCTATTAACAACATGTAGTTAATAATTTCTGAAATAACTTTGATTGGATTTAATAACAGGCTTAATCTTTAAACATAAGCGATTGGCTCCACATAGTTTTAATTACTGTCAATATATGGAACTCGTTGTATGTACACTCAAACAAATGTGTCTTTATTAGAGAAAATTATGTGAGAAAAGCACCACATTTGTCCAAATGGATCCTTTAAAAGCAGAAAAAATTAATCAACGTGAAATCAAATTAGACCGGAACAAACTAATATGACATTTCATTTTTATGAATAATTACTGCTTCAAAAAGTCCCGGCGGCCTCCCCTGAAGGAGATCAAACTTCTAATGCTCTTAAAATTGCCTCCCATCATTTATTTATGGCATTTTATATACTTTGTTGCCTCAAGATCCCTTGAAAATGCTTCATTGTATCTGGCGCAGCTCTCCAATAATAGAATTTTGACTCGTCGTGCTGAAAGTGATAGAGAGCATCTTGTGTTGTTTTTACCTAGTACGTTTTTGTAATGAAAGAATTGCAATTTCTTCACTTGTACTGTGCTGGGGAAAACAGATTTTGTCTGCTGAGATCAATATATGGTTGCAGAAAATATCATAAGGAGCAGAGAAATAGAGAATGGGCGTCTTTGTTTCCTGTACGTGGCTTTGAGGAGCTTGAATTGTCTCACAAATTCAGGTTCTCAGAGGGTCTTTGGAGACTATGTGTACATAAAAAGCCATGCTCTCTTTCCAATGGACACTATAAAAGCCAGAGCAGCATTCTCTTTGAGACCTAAATGCTTGCAACCTGGTGAAGGAACTCCCAAAGAGACCAATCCAATCATGGGTCTCTGTGGGAATTGTATACAGACAGGTGAGATGTTGTGTTGCACCTTTTAGTGCTGCTTGTTTCCTGTTGACAGGGGTCAGTGAGTCCTGACAGCCTTGTTTCACACTTCCACAACTTTCTTTGGCTGTTTCTTCAAGCACTTAACCCTAAAGATTGTGTCATACAGGAAAATGTGTAGCTATGTAGCTGGTGGGCTGCAAATAACCACACTGGACACAAAAATATATTTCCGTTTAATATTTAGAAAAAAAAATATTAAAGAAAATACAAAGCCTGTGTCTTTGTGCTTATGAAATATGGTAACGAAACAAGGTATAATGAAATATAGTAATGGAATAAAGTTTAACGAAATACAACAATTACGGTAAATATCACGGGAATTACGGTAGAGGCTAATGTCAAAAGAAAATGCAAACAGAAACAGAGCATTAGCCTACACATTTACCCCATTCAGCCCCGTTTCCCGGGGGCCCACCAGGAAAAGTCCCAGTTCTCCATATGGCCTGTCTGCCCCTACTCAACTCTGCCCACAACAAACACTCAGTTTTAACATACACCGCTTCTGAACACATATTTAATGCAATTTATAAGCATCTTGTGTAAAATTTGAAGTTTAAAGAATTTTTTATCGATGATCAAAACTGGGAGCTCTCTTGCATAATGCATACTCTTAACATGAAATTTCTCCACTTGGCTACATATCAGCAAAGGCCATTTTTTGGCATCTGCACTATTTTTGGCTGTAGGGGTGTAAACAGTTTAATCCACCATTCACAAGGTACCAGGCAGTTGTAATGAGTGCTTCAGCTGAATACATTTTGAGAAGTTTAATAGCGTAGAACCTTTAAAAGTCTTTATTATATTTGAGATATTTAGTAGAAAGTAAATACGATTTCCTTTAGCACAGCTCCATTCCCTTTGGTGTCAGAGATATATGAAATTTTGTATTTAGCTAACTTTTAAATAAATAGTTCACCCAAAGATGAAAATTATGTCATAATTTACACACCCTCATGTCATTCCAAACCCGTATAACTTTATCTCTTGTGCTGAACACAAAAGGAAAAAATCTTTTTTCAAAATCTTATCTTTTCAAAACAATGGCAGTTGATAGTGACCTACTTTTTAAAAGCTTAAAATAGGACCCAAAAATATAATTGAAGTAGTCCACGTGACTTGAGCATAATATTGCAAGTTTTTTATGCAGGGATTCAATTAGTTTTGTTGGGAAACAACCTGAAATTTTAGTAATTTTTCTGTGAAAATCTTGACATTCATTGCTCATTCACAAAGATGTACCTTCAACAAAACACATATAAAAAGCAGTTAGCAGTAATCACATTTTGTGATTTTAATAATGTGGAACTTTATGTTGTGGGCATTTTTAAAGCAATATGCATGGTATTTTGAGGTGCAATTTAATTTTTGTCAAGTGAGGTTATAAACAATGCATTCTGCATAAACAGCATGTAAATGTGGCTTGCCACAGTGGAATGAATTGCCATTAGCTGGACAGTGGTCTGCCGACTGAGGCCCAACATGCCATGATTTGACATGCCATTGGTGATGTGCCACCCAAAAAATACTAGTTGTCTCATGAGTGCTTGCCGACTGTCAGCTTGCCACCCAAAAACGCCAGTGGATCAAAGAGTACTTGCCAGGTGGTTGGCCAACAGAGGACCAACAATGGCAAGCCTCTGGCGCCCAAAAAATGCTCAGATGGACTCTCCAAGGACTTGTGAGTCTGGTGAAGGTTCAGATAGGCCTGCAGAACTGCTTATTCTTATCCTACATCCCTGTTGATTTGGCATTGTGGAAGGATGTCGAGAGGCTGTGGTAAGTCGATGTTCTGCCCTACTACTGCGAGAAACAAGTTACCAGATTTAAGGGGGATCAAGAAGGTATTAATTTCCTGCAAGCAGCAATTACCCGAGTGGAGGTGGATGGAGTACTTTGTTATGCTACTCCCTTGCTATGCAGGAAAGACTTCCCTTTCTTCAATGCCCCTAAGGATGCAGTGATGCCTAATCTCAGAGGAATGGAGTGACAGCTCGCCCAGATGCCTGCCAAGGCAGAAGTGTACAAGGTGTGGCCTCAGGTGAGAACAGGTACATCCTGCAAAACATGGCTCACCACAATGATGAGGACCACCTAGTATTTAACTGTTCCTATCAATATGAGGGGGTGAACCTTAATGACTCTCTCTTACCTGTCCCCATGTTGAGTTCTTCACTCCTAGGGATCCTCCTGTGGTTCCGAGAGCATGCTGTTGCCATAAGTGGGGACATCTGTGGGATGTTTCACCAGGTTCTACTCCTACCTGAGGACCGGGTCCTCCTACGCTTCCTATGGAGCAACATGCGTGGAGACGACCTTCCTGATGTTTACCAATGGCGAGTCCAGACATTCGGGACTACCTGCAGCCGCTGCTGTGCATCATTCGCACTCCAGCACCATGTAGAATTGCACAGTGCCCCAGGTGACGATGTGAAGGTCTCAGTAGAACGATGCATCTATGTAGACAACTGTCTACAGAGCCTCCCCACAGCACAAGAGGTGTGACAGTTACTGGACAAGCTGCGCAAGATTCTAGCCTCCGGGGGATTTGAGTGAGCCAGCAGCATGTCAGAGATCGTTAAGCACTTACCCCAGGAAACCCGGTCCACTGAGCTGGAGCTGTGGCTCTCCCATGACAGAACCGACCATAGAGAGTCTACCTTAGGCTTGAGCTGGTACTACACCCGCCCTGGAATGAACTGGCACTGGACCATCTGGGATTCAGGCACGACCTATCAAGACTTTGACCATGCAGAATATCTAGCGGGTGCTGGCGAGCCAGTACGACCCCCTCGGAGTCATCCTTCCCTATTCCACCCAGGCTCCAGGGTTGCCTTGTGAAAGCAGCAATCGATTCCCAGGTTGGAGCTCTGCACAGCCATGACAGGAGCACAGCTGGCAAACCTGTTAGCAGAGGAACTCACTCTGGAAATCAGAGGAGTCACCTGCTGGACAGATTCCATGAACGTCCTCCATTGGTTGCATTCCAAGTCCTGATAAGGTCTTATTAGGCACCCAAGTAGCGGCGATTCAGAAGTTGACTGACCTACAAGCCTGGCGATATGTATACTCTGCAAACAGCCCTGCAGATGATCTCACCCGAGGTAGGAACCTGAAAGACTTTGCCATTCCAAACCGATGGATACAAGGCCTACTACAACCTCCAGCAGAGTGGCCCTCTCCTCCAATCCTGCACCTTTCCGAAACTGAGGACACCACTGAGCTGAAAGGGAGCTCTTTCTGTGATATCATTACTGAGACCATAGCTTCTTCTGATGAGACGAAGTACAACAGGTGGAGGACATTGTAGAGGCGTCGCTTGAGAGCTACACAGTGTGGCTGCACAGGATGACTCTCCCCCAGCGAGTGCCTACCGAGAAGCTGAAACAGTTGTTCTAAGGAGGGCACAGATGGTCAGTTTCCCATAGAGTACCAGGTACTGAAGGCCGGTAAATCAATTTGCCCTACCAGCCATTTACTCTGCCTTTCTTCTGAATTTTATCCAGACCACCAGCTCATCCATGTCACAGGCTGCTTAAGGTGAGTGGAAGCTCTTGAAACTGTCACTGTGCATCCTGTGGTACTGGACCCCAAACATCCCAGTACTCATCTCCTAATCAAGGACTATGATACTCGACTCCACCACCCTGGACCTGAGTGAGTGTTCGCTGAGCTCCGCAGGAAAGAATGGATATTGAGAGGCAGAGAGTCAGTTCAGAAGCATCAGAGGAACTGTCTTGAGTTCTGTAAGTGGAGATCAAAGCCAGCGATGCAGAAAATGAGTGATCTGCCCCTACCGTGTCTACGACTGAACAAGCTGGCGTTCTATTCATCTGGAATGGACTGTTTCTGCCCCTTTCTAGTCAAAGTTGGTCATTGAACTGAAAAGCGAGAGTCTCCTTTTTAACTGCCTAACCACTTCAGCAGTGCACCTAGAGTTGCTAACGTCCATGGACACTGATGCCTTCCTGATGGCACTAAGGAAATTCATTAGCTGCCGAGGCCAGCCGGCAGAGTTGTATTCCAAAGATGGCCACCAATGGAATGACTTGCTAGAAAGACTTTTTTCATTGCCAGAAAAGGCTGCAATGTGAACCACACTTTTATTCTGATAAGTCTGGTTATACAAAACTGTAACTATAACTGGAGTATCAAACTCTCCTTCACCTTCTCCTGACTCCCTGTTGAGCACTTTGAGCCTGAAGAGAAGCACCAGTCCATCAGCTCCACTGCCCTCTCTCATTCTCTATTTCTCTCCTTTCCTCCTCCACAGACAATCATCCTGACAGTGGGATGAGTTGTCCAGCTGGAAAACCAGCATGCCACAAACCATCTCGTATTCCCTTCTTGCATCCACTTGAGTGGCCAGCTTCTGTCAGCTGGGGCCCCTCGCCCCTTCACCAATCAGCTGGCTCAACAGGCCCTCAGTTTATAGGTCAGGGTGTGGGGAAAGTGGCTGTGATACAGATATGGTTAGACACTGAAGCATCTCCTGTTTTCCATGAGCAGACTGTGAAAAGTGCAGTTCACCAGTGCGATGTGAAAACTCATACTTGATCAAAGGTGAATGTGCCACCACCTTATCTCTCTCTTCCTCTGTCTCTATCTGCCTCTTTTGCTCGAGTAGTAGAAGTGAGGCAGGACACAAGATCTCACTTAATGGAATTTCATAGTAAGACTAAAGAATGATCAGACAGCATAGTGTTTCACTTAGGCCATACTAGCCTGTGGAAAAGCTCTACATTATTTTTCATTTAAATTTATTCTAAAGGAATGACCAATTTACTCACTCTTATGTTGTTGCAAACCCATAATATTTTCAGTTTTCAATGGAACCCACAAGAACATATTTTGCATAATGATCAACCTTTGCTTTTCCATACAATGCAATTAGATGGTTAATTATTCTGTCAAGTAAGTTTTGTGCTATATTCCAAATATTCTGCCGCCATATGATTTGTGCTAGGTTTGTGTTAAGAAAATATTAAAATATTTAAAAAAAAGTTCTGTGATAATTTACTCACGCTGTTCCAAACGTATATGACTTTGTCTTCTGTGAAGCAAGAAATTAGGTATTTTAAATGGTCACATTCAATGATTTTAATACATTGGCAGTTGATAACTCACTTTTTTGATGTTTAAAAATAACCTAAAAGTGTCAAAAGCTGTCCATGCTACCTGTAATTCATATTCCACATCTGAAGGCAAACCAAAGGTTTTGGTGAGACACAGGCGAAATGTAAATTATTTTACTGTGAAATCTTGAGTGAAAGTTAAAGCAAAAAACCTAGTAGACTAGTTTGGAATGACACGAGGGTGAGTAAATGATGACAGAATTTTCACTTTTGGGTGAAGGGAGACTTGGTCCATTAAGGCTGCCCTTCACATGACCCTGGGAGCAGAATATGTTTCGCCACAAAAGAAAGAATAGTTTGGAATGACACAAGGGTGAGTAAATTATGACAGAATTTTCATTTTTGGGTGAAGGGAGACTTGGTCCATCAAGGCTGCCCTTCACATGACCCTGGGAGCAGAATATGTTTCTCCACAAAAGACAGACTGGTTTGGAATGACACAAGGGTGAGTAAATGATGACAGAATTTTCATATTTGGGTGAACTACACCCTTAATTGTGTAAATCTTAAAATGGTATTCGATTGGTCAGTCATAGCTCAAAAAACTGCAAAACAGATGCGGTGGAGAAAGCCATGTTTGTGTTGTCACTGAACTTGCACATAATGTAACTCTCACGGTGAAGTACTACATAGCAGGAACAAAACTCTAGGGAGTAATTGCGATAGAATTGTGCATGTCTGCTGTTTACAGAATCAATTTCTGTAAACGCAAAAAGCACATGTTATAATGAGTTGAATTGTTATAAGTAAAGCATAATTACATTAAAATTTATACAGGCTCTCTGCGGCATGAGCCTACAATGGTAATTCTCTCTATTCTTTGCTGATAGGGCACAATGGCTGTTGACATACCACTGCTCATTACTGCTTGATTAAAGACTTGTACTTAAACAGGAATTAGGCTCCTGAACTGTACACAGATACTCTACATCTATTATTCAACAGGCAGTTAATATTTAATTGTGCTTTCATATTGGTGGAATGGCAACCTTTTAAGTGTCACTGTGGTACCTCAACTGTTGTTAATTAAAGTGAGTGCTAAGCACATACACCAGCAGGAGTTATGAAAAAGAACGGCATTAGACAGGCTGGACAAATCATACAATAGGATTGTTAAACATCAGAAATGTACAGATAGATCAAATCTTTCTGTGTTTTTAGTTTTTGGCAGGACAGTCACTTTATAATGTCTAAATTAAATGTATATGTATGGGTTTGCATGTTATATCCATATGTGGAGTGCATATTTGTGTTTAAAGATTTTTTAACCAATAGCACACAATGGCTTTTAAATTTGACCACTATAAAGCATTCAACCAGAGGAGGGCAGTAGTGGGTAGTTAATTAATCAGTCCAGTAATTAATGAAGGTGTTGAGTTCAACTCTGATCAAAAGTCAAAAAATGCTTGTTTGTGTCCTTTTTCACAGTAATGGATACATTCTTTTACGTAGAACCATGGCTGTAACCACCACTGACATTGAAGGGCATTTTCACAAAAGTGGTTGATCAAAATGGGTTTTTCAATTACCAATTATTCAACTTTTGCATTTGGTCCCTACCAATCTTGAATAATACTGTGTATAGAATGTCAAAGCACTTCCACTGTTATATAATTGGATAATTTTAGAACAATTATTTAATCCTTTTTTGGGCCTCCAAAAACTGCCAAAGCTGTGGATAGTCATCTTATTTATGCTTTTGGTTAACTGATGATATAAATAATCACAGGAAAAATCTAAGTGTGTGAACAGAGGTGTGAATAGATATCACACAGTTCCTGCGAACATTTCACACTGTATTGTGTGTTTCCACCTTTTGGACTTGTGTAGCGTGCTGATGTGCCATCGATTTTAATTCCAGATAGAGGCAGATTGAACAGATAATCACAATTCTGTCTAAACTCATTTATCAGTCACCTCTGCATAATTAAGGGCAAGCACTGTATTGATAAGGGATTAAAGCACCCGCGAATACAAGGTAGTACATTTCCTTTAACAAATGTTTCAGATGATATGTGTGCGCTCTGGGACTCCATTAAACATAATTAGGCTAAAAAGGTTGATTTATTCAAAATCAAATGTATGTATTTCTGTAGCAATGCAGTGTTACGTGTTTTGAGTGGCATGCTAAGTAAATGCTCACATTTTTAACATCTTTCTATATATTCTATATATATTATATATTCATATATATAATTATTAATATTACTTTTTTAAGCAGGATGAGAAAACAGGAAAAACTGAAGGATGGAGGGACCTGCCATATCTAAGGAGCAGAACATAAAGAGATTTTGCATTGCTATCTGTTTCGAATGCATCCTGGATGCCATTTATACTTCATCTTTTCATGATCAGATAGCAATACGATTCAAAAAATGCATGAAGTGACCAAGTGTAAATATTGTCCACCAAGTATTTTTGATTTTAGCACTATTGGAATGTTATATTAGCCAATCAGCATTCCAGAATTGTAAATATCCATTTTAAAACATCTTAGATTTCAGATCTAGCACAAGAGATCCTAAGCAGGCTTGAACATCTATCTAATTTTCTACCTCTCTCTCTTTCTGTTCAGTGTGGCACAGTCTGGCTGTTGGCTGAAGGGGCTGACATTGAGATGGTAGATAACGCTCAATGACAGAGATGCAGTTTGCTGCTGATCCCGGGGTGATGAATCGCAAGGCCGGAGAAAGAGATGGGCTCAGGAATGTGGTGGAGAAAAATGTGAAACAAAAAGATAGACGGCGGAGATGCCAAAATTAAGGCCCTGTTGAAATGGCGGTGTGGGGCTGGCAGAAAGGGAGACGTGGGCTGGCCTGCAAAGACCCCATGTTAAGGCTGCAGTGGGAAGCATAGTCTGATAAGGGAAGGTAGGACTTAATCTTCTAAAGTGCTGATGGTGTCGGATGGAGAAGACTGTGGCTTGAACTGCCGCTTTCAAAAAAGGATGCCATTATTCACCTTCAGAGTGCATTATATTATATTATATTATATTATATTATATTATATTATATTATATTATATTATATTATGTTATTCTGGTCCTTAGATATGCTTGGGTCTCTTTTTCACTGTAAATCTGTGGGATTTTTTTTTAATAGATTTTCGTCAACCAGGCGAATATTGCAATCCAGTCGCCACATCAAGCTGTACGTCTTTTTTGCTGTTGCAATCATTTTATATAAGAAATAAGCCATTAAAGCTGTGCATTACATTGATTCTACCTCTGTTGGGAGTATTAAATCTGATGGCTTATTGCTTTAATAATTCCCCTTGCACATAAAATAACATATACATTTATGCATATGTCAAATCCATTTCAGTCATTATTGAAGAGGTTAAGCCAGGGCAACTGGATTGCCATTCTGTCTTCCATCTTCAAAGATGGCAGCATGAGCATTGCTTATAATTGCATCATTGCAACATGCCCACATGAAAACAATGGGAACTAATTTGTGTCATCATTTTTGTATTATACAGCATTAGCGCCTGGTCGTCTTTTGAAAGAGTGTCAGGCCTTTTGATTTGGTACTGCCTCTAACCATCCCGCAAGCGCTCTGTGGGGGGACTCACACATACGCAGCACACCCACTCACACATTTGTCATCACCTGATGTAAATGAGCCCTGTATTTATGGCTAGAGTGGTGTTATCAATGTGAACTGGGAGTGACTTATGTGTAAGGAAGGCAGGGGATGGTGACCATACTATTCATCACTGTATAGATGTACACGATACAGTAACCTCAGTGCAATGTGTAGTGGACTTCTGAAATGAGGAGGTAAATTTCCCTCTCTGTGTTTGGCAGATTTTTGTCCAGTTTAAAGTCATGCTCAAATTCTGTTACTTAATTTACTATTAAACATACTATTTATTAAAACTAAGTCATCACATCAAAGGTGCACCTTTAATATAACTGAGCTTAGTGGTCGCTAAAAACCAAGAAATTAAGTTTGAGTGGGTGAGTTGTTTACATAGTAATTAGTCCTCCATCAATTTTCATTTTTGCAGACCGGTTGCAAACATGATACATACTAGGTGACATTACAGAATGATCTCACAGTGAATTGTAAACTGCTGCTGAATTCGGTCTGTGCTTTCCAAAATTTTAAAAACTGCCCCCAGTGGCAGAGATTGGAAGAGTTGTTGAAGTGAAATATCCATAGAGTGGCGCTAAAAGTGAGTTGCAGTTAACATGCATATTTTATCAACTCTACCTCTTAACCCAAACACCAAACCTAAACCTAATCATCAGTGGAGTAAAACTGTAATTTTATATTGAAAACGCAACCTCAGAATCACACTCACCATTGTTGATGTGACGCAATTCACAGTGAACCACAAGATCCTCCTGTCCACCCTCTCTGACCTGTTCATCGCAGGAATTGAACTTGGATGGATTGAGTCATATCTCACTGGCAGATTGTTCAAAGAGGTGTCCAAGACACACCAGCTGACCACTGGGTTTCCTCAAGAATTCGTTCTGGATAAAGGAACGACACCTTCAGCTCAACCTTGCCAAAAAAGAACTCCACGTGATCCAAGCAAACCCATCTGTTGACCACATCCTCGCTATTCATCTTGGTTCAACTACACTAACACCAACCAGAACAGCCCGGAACCTGGAATAGATGACAAGCTTAATCTCATCGACCACTCGGTCTTGCAGATTCATGCTTTACAACATCAAGAAATTGTGTGTATATGCTACACAGCTCCTTGTCCAAGTTCTGATCATTTCAAGACTTGACTACTGCAATGCTCTGTTGGCTGGCCTTCCAGCTAACACAATTAAGCCACTGCAGATGGTCCAGAATGCAGCAACGTGTCTGGTCTTAAATCAGCCAAAAAGGGCTCATGTCACCCCACTTTTGAGTTAACTCCACTGGCTACCCATAGCTTTGAATCTGGCTTTCAGGACAGCCAATGGAACCGCACCCTCTTACTTTAATTCACTCATTCAGGTCTATGCTCCAACTCGCTTTCTGCAGTCTATGAATGAGCAATGCCTGGTGGTCCTATCACAAAGAAGCTCAAAAACACGATCTCCTGTTACCTTCTCAACATTTAAGAACCAGCTGAAAAAACATCTGTTTCCATGAGCACTTAACCAACCCACTCTAATTGCACTTTCAACTGCACTTAACCTGCACTTAATATAAAAAAATAAAAAAGAATAATAATCTTTGTCTGTGTCTTTTTTCTGTGCTAGCATCTTTACTACTCCAGTCATTGTGCGAACTTGGCAGTCCTATAATGCAGATGTTGTTAAACTTTGTATGACAAATTGCTAAAATGTGTCTCACTTGTAAGTTGCTTTGGATAAAAGCATCTACTAAATGACTAAATATAAATGTAAATTAGCCTACTTCCTGATTTCTGCAGCATGGAGTTCATTTCAAAGTACAAGATCATTCGGAAGCAGCATGTCAATTTACTGTGTGATCATTTTGGGCATTTTACTATTGACTAGGTAATCAGCCAATCAAAATGCTACAGAGGCGCTCCCTCTTCTGATTTTGTTTGTATTTCGCTGGTACCCCTCTCACATTCACTGTTTAATGAGAATGCAATGAGCTCAAGAAAGGCAGAAGAGACTTTGCCTCCCTCTGAAACATTATCCTCAGTGTTGGAGTGTGTACTGTACAAAAAATAGTGCTTTACACTCTGTTTAATCTCACATTTTATTTTACTTGTTTTGTTTCAGTACTGCCAATTAGGCCTATTACCTCCCTTGTCTCCTTTGGTATGACGTTCTTGATATCGGCCATGAGAACATACTAGAATTAATGATGGAAAACTGCATAAATTCTGTGGTAATGAAATATGTAAGAAAGCTACAGTTGAGTAAAATCTTTAACAAAAACTCAACACCACCTCTGCAGTCGCAGTCCTCTGCTTGACACCAGCCATAAAGCTGAAGGATAAATTTGAGATCTCCATATTTCTTCTGTTTAATCCCTGTGGCTTTCTCAAATGCCAGCTCTCTCCCCCGTGACGGTTTTAAAGTTGACAGGCCGGCACTCTGCCGCCTACTCTGAAAGTTTTTATGCCAAGCTAATATCACAGCTTGCATTTACATGCTGGAAACCGGACCAGAAATTGCCCCATTTGTGGAGATCTTTGTGCACTAGAGGCTTACAAAGTTGCTTTAAGAGGTTGAGTATATCCCTGTTTATCTACTTAGTCTCCTTGATGGGCCACCACTACTGCGCTCCTCTGCAGATTTAGAGAAGCACCAGCCGGCAGCTGTGAATAATGTCAGCCTAGAGTGAAAGAGAGACGTTCGTCTAAACAAAAGTGGGCGATTAGATAACTACCTAGGGGATGTATAACCAGAGGGCTGGGACTGAAAAGGTAGCTAATTGTTGTGAATGTGCGCCTTTGGCAACGTGCAACTTTCCGATCTGATGCCAGGATTTGTGGGCCCCACTTTCTCTCTCGGGAGCGGCGGAATCAAGCCTTTGTCCGACTGCCAAGCAAACCGATTTAGTCACACTCTGTTGCCATTTTTCTTTTCAAACAATTGCTTTTTCCCCTCTGGACTCACTCTCTGGGTCCCCGAAAGTGGATGGATGTGGTGTCCCAACAGAGATCAGTGATAGGAGCATCCCAGAAACATTCTGGCACCCTGTGTGCAGAGACAAACCTGTTAAGGTCTAGTATGCAGGCCTCTGGCTGAGAGCCGCCCACTAGATGGCCACCAGGCCTTCTGTTGAATGATGACAGGAGACTGAGATATGATTTATCAGAAGGTCTTATCGCTCACATCTTTTCTTGCTTGACAAAGCCATGTCTTTCCATTTTATTTCTTTTCCCCATTGAACAGCAATTAAGGATGGCATTCTTTCAGATAACTAGATTTATGTATCTCTCTCACTAGCGATATAGGAACAGAGAGAAAGAGAGAGAGGTTGGGGGACAGATGAATCTTCTTAGACAGGACTTAATCAACTATGATGGTTGTGTGATCTTTGTATGAATGTTCTATCTGGTTTTTAGGGGTAGATTTTTTTAATTTTTAAAAGATTTGTTTAGCAACAGTGAGCACAGTTAGAAAGGGAAATATACATTAATTTACAATACATATACGCATAGTATAAATATACATATTTTCTTCTTGTCTGTCTTTTGTGGGTGAGTTTCCAGATTTTGTTACACTTGTTAGGTCCATATTTTTGAAAATGCCCTTACTATTTGAAAAGCTCATAAATTGGCCAAATTATGTTTAGCTTAAAATATTCTGCTATCAGCATGTTTTAACACATTTTAAGGTTGAGGTTTGCAAATACCACATCCGTATGAACCACTGCATCTATGAGATGCCCCACTAATATAATGCAACCAATGTGTTTTTGTGTGTATTTACAAGAGAAATTGTGAGAGAAATTTTCTGACAGTCGTTTCCACAAACTGACATCTTAAGTCTTTTTTTCTTCTTCCTTTTTCATATAGGCTTATAGTACACATCAGGGCCAGGTTATTTTGACAATACATTCATGATTAATGTGATGCATGACAACACATAAGTTGTTTGTTTTTACAACCTTTCAATTTACTGCATTACTGTCTGCAATCGCTGTCTGTCTGATTGGCTTATGCATTGTGAAAAGTTGTCAAAGTAGTGTCAAAAAAACAATTAAACCTCTTTGATATACAAAATAGACTACATCCTTTATCAACATACACAAACGCTATTCTTGATTACAAAATGGTCAAGTTTCCATTTTTTTCATTATAATTAAATGTAGTAAATAAAGCTACTTTTTAGACCACCCATGAAAAAAGTGAGACAATTTATTTGTATTGTTTAACTTCTTGTTGTTTTCTTTATTAAAATCAAAACACAAATGAAGGGCACATCAGAAACAATATTAGGTTTACCTCTCAGTATATTCAGAATATGTAGATACACCTTAACGTATTACGAAACAAAACAGAAATCCTAAATTAGGTTGGTTAATTTATGTTTTCATGAATTAAAAAAAAAAAAAGAATTCTAAAGAGTAACATTTAAGTAGAGGGGTGTTGAAAATCATTATGGTGAATCATTGTGGTGCAGTCACCAGCCAACAGAGGGTACTGTTGCATTTCGAGTTCAGCACATAATTTAATAATTCTTGTCCAAATGTGATGTACACATTCTACCCATAGAGCGGAGACACTTTTCTTAAAAACCTAAGAATTTAATGGATTGGATTAAATTGGATTTAATATATGTAGATAATAATGACTGCAGGGATGCTGCAGTATAAAATATGGAATACTGTAAAAGTTGCATCTAAATGTTGATGTAGTAGAGCATTTGTGTTCAATTAAGTTTTAATTGAGCCATTTTGTTGATTTCTTTTTCCATATGCAAATGCATGCAATCACCATGTTAGCTCTGAAAGTGAGGGCGTATAGGCCTATGTTCAAATTTTCCATAAGCACCCAAGACCCATAACATCTTTAAATACAGGTAACACTAATAAACACACATGTGTAAGAATGGAATGAACATAACGTGTCTAGATTTCTGAGGATATATGTTTAATTTGCAAATGCTCATTTTAGATGATCTGAATTCAGAATCAATATCTCAAGAGTGTGTCAAGTGCAGACCACAGCACTTGTCTTTCTCATAACAATGATGTAGACTATATGAGTTTTCATTTACTGAGGTTAACAAGAACGAAGGAGACATTCTATACACTCCCACTGGTATGGAGGAGAAAGTTGGCGTTCAGAGTCTTCTTGCCAGTCAGTGTTTGAGCCAAAACTATCGTTATAGAGAATAATTTATTGGCATAAGGGAAAGAACTCAATACAACGCAGAGAACTGAGTAAAGTACAAGATGTGTCCAATGAATTCATGCAATAAAGTGGGATTCTCAGCTGTGGGCAACCACTGATTTTCAGAAAACATTTCACGCTTTTTATAGAGAGAATAATCCAGCAGCGGCAGCAAAGCCTCTGTCAGCAACAACCTCCTCTAAAGTTGATTTTGAGGAAGATTGTGTCTCTAGATTTAAACATGCTTGTAAATCATAAAATCTAAGGTTTTGGTAACACAAACCCGACTGGAATTGCAAATGTAAATAGCTCAGACCCAATTTCCTTTAAATGTGACAAGAATGCGTGCAGTGCAAACACATGGCAGGGTCATTTGAGGTATGGAGAATGTGAATTGATCTATCTTTTTTGTTCTATTCTCTGGACTGAAGGAATATGAAAAACACTTTAGTTGCTGATGACACGACGAGGCCCACATGCACAAAAATAAAAGCGTCTCATTGCGCAATCGTTTATAGGCCTACTTTTAGAAACGTAAACGTAATACAGTAATGTATATGTGAAGCATATTTTTTTTAATGACGCAAAAGTTGCGGCGTCGTTTGACTTGGAGCTCAGGGGCGCTTGATATATCAGGGACAGCGGTAGAATATATGGCATCCTTGGCGAGGCTGTGCCACCCAGCGTCATATCCCATGATGGATCATGAGCAGATGGATCGACGCAGACACTCTCTCATCCGGCGCTCCGCCTGAAAATGATATACCTGCCACTGAAATGGCACAAGCCGGAGCCTCTGTGCGCCTTTGGGTGCGCTGGGTTAGTCAAAACTCGTAGGTGGAGACTCTCACCCACGTGAATAGACATGGCAATAACTTGCCCTTTGCTAAATGAAAAAAAAAGTCCTATTTCTCCCAATCCTAACACATTCACTAACTTTTCCATGGCGTGCTTCCAAATGCCTAATTGGCTACAATTTACACTATCCATGTTCACATAGGCCTACATGTTGCTATAATTAAGTAGAGCAATATAAATAAGAATTTGTAATTACTAACAGCTCCAAAAATAATTACATATTTAGTACATGTAGTTCATTAGTATTACTGATTACTTATGTAAATACGCATGAACACTAAAGTGCGGCTGCTTGCATTTTTAATCGAAACGCTGTTTTGAACAAACAAACACAATCTCTGAGAACCCAGGGCCACTGTAACACCTCACCGGCTGACCTCAGCATAGCCTAAAGGTCACGTCCTGCCCTCTGTGCATTTGCAAATAGACTTAGACATAGAAATGCATTTAGAATTACATATGACCAACTTTCAGATCGGTGAGTGTAAAAGAGGTGCTGTTGAAAAATAAGCAACGCTCCCTATATTTCAACGGTGAACTCGAATCATGAAGTATTTGCTTTCACACACCTCCCTATTTTCAAAATGACAGTTGCTTTATTTCCTGCTGTAGCCTATTCAGTCGCGGAGATACACACACGCAACAGCTCAGTGTGCATTCATTTGTTCAAATAGATGTGATCAACTAATCAAATCTGAGCCATGAGGTCATATGTTAATTTAATGGATTAAATGTAGATTAGATTGCCTACCAAACGGGAAAGGACGGACATTTTGATAAAAACAAGTGCCTTGACTACTCCACAATGTATTTTTGTTTGTCTAAATGTGGGTTTAATGTAATAATATATTTTCTGTAGGACATAAAACACATAAAAAAGAAATGTAATGTGTGAGTAGCTATATCAACCCCTGTCTCATCTCATGTAATTTATTACACATGAGATAAAAGCCACAATAATGTCTCTAACTAAAGCGTATTTTGTGTGCATCAGTCCATGATTTAATGTTTTCCATCAAATTATTTTTTTATTTTTTATTTGAATATTTACTGTTAATTCACAAATGTCAATTTAACAATGAATTCATAAATGCCTACTTAAATTATTTGCATACATATAATTTTTTTTATTATTATTGCAATTCACATATTGCCTGATCTACATCTTTTTTGAAAAGCTATATACATACATACATAAAAATAAAAATAAAGTACAACAACGACATCTTCATTGTAAATGTTGTAGTGTATGCGATCTTGCCTTGTTTGATTTGCGCTGCTGCGCATACAGTCAGGCAGTGCGCCGGTCTATCCGGTGATGTGTGTTTGTGTGCGTGTGTGTGTGTGTGTGTATCTCTCTGTCTGTGTGTGTGTGTGTGTAAGACAGTGGCTCGAGATGTCCACGCTCTCCACCGCTGTTCTGGTGATCCGATAGTAGTGAAAAGCCACCACTAGTCGCCCCCAGTGCTCTTGCAGTCTCCAATTTTTCTTTCCCATTGTAGACTTAACGTCACGTCCGCACTTGAACTTGAATTTTATCCCATTGTACGGAGGCAGCCCTCGCCACAGAGAGACAGAGAGCTCCAGGAGAAGCAGGACTCCGCCATCTTCATACAGGCAGAAAAGGGAAAAAAAAGGTCTTCATTCATCTGGAAAGAAGGTGGCAAGTCCTTGTCCATGGTCTCCCGTCCGCAAAGCCGAATAGGGGGAGCAAGCGCAAAGAGTTGGAGAGAGTGCAAAGAAACCAGGCATCGCATGCAATAGTGCCCTGGAGAGGCGAAGAATTGTCCAGCGCTTGGCACACTCCAGTGCCTACTCAAGGAAAAAATTGGATTCATTTTATCCAATTAAAAAAAAGTAATGATTATTTCCCATTTTTTTATTATTATTTTTTCTTACTCAGAAACATTTTAACTGCCTTTTTGACAAATCCGTAAGGCGCAGGGTGGACGAAGAAAGAAAGAGGCACTTGAGAGTCCAAGCTGTCCAAACGCACCGGGCATCACATTTCTGATCTCCCTCAGAAGGCACAAGAGACTTTTCCAGTGATTTCTTCACAACTGTCACTTATCAAGGATATTTTTACACTGCTCAAGTGCATGTGTCTGTCAGCGAGATACTGACCGTCTGCGCGTCTCTGGTCATCTGGAGAGCCGGAGTGCGCAAAGACTTTCGTTTCTCTCACATCCAAGGGACCTCTATCTGTATCCACGGCCAGGAGCCGTGGCAGTTCTTTGGAAGTCCCGGGAAAAGTTAGTTAGTGAGGGGGGCGGAAAAAGCCCACGCTACGGACACAGAAGACAGAAGAAGCGAGCCGATTATTCCTTGTGCGGGTCTCTGGGCGATGCCAGTGTAAATGCCAGGGCAATGTCCCGTCGCAAGCAGGGAAACCCTCAGCATTTGTCGCAAAGAGAAATTTTAACACGTAAGTCCCTTGTTTGTTTTAATTATTTGTGTTGAAGAGGTCCTTTTTGGATATTAAAGCTTTATGTTTTCCTTGCAGTTTGTGAGAGAATGGTGTGTGAGTCTATTTGTTGTTAGTGATGGACTGATCCTATTAAAAACCATTAGGCTACACTCTTAATATCTCTTAAAATACAATAAATTACAACAGTCAAATTGATTATAGTAATTGTTAAGGTATTTATGAGTTTAAATTTAAGCAAACAGCCATAAAAGTAATGTTACATAAAGTAATGTTACTTAAAAGGAATCAAAAGATTACAATTATTATTATATTGTTTTGAAATAATTTTTCAATAGATGCAATTTCAGGACTCCATACATCTTTCATTTAATCTGCATTGTGAAGTATTCTTCTTGAATTTTAACGTACAATAATTTTAATTAAGGTAAAAATTATAAGCAGGCCATGAGATCATCTTAAAAAATTATATTGATAACTGATGATTTGAACGTGTGTAAAGTTTATTTCAAGATAAGTTGTAAAGTATATATGTGTGTTATGGCAGATAATAAGTCATCATTTTAGAAATATGTGCTAATTTTCAGGTCCAAATCAATTTTAGTCATTATGGTGTCTTTTTTTATTTCCTCCAATATAATCCAGATATATGAAATTGAACATTATATTAGGTTATGGATGGTGTATTATTTACTGTAGGATAAAATAACATTTTAGTCCTAATTTCTCCTTTAAAGTAACATGCTTGAGTTGTAGGCCTGTCTTCTCATACACTGATGCAATGTGACATTATCTATCATGTTTTGTTTGAATGCAAAGCCCTCACCACTTTTTACGAGAACATGTCTATTGTAGTTTTCAAGGTGAGCTGCTACCTGTAACCACCAAACACAAGAACGGTTAGGCTTTATTTTTGCAGTGCAACACAATGCACGGTTGGATCCAAATGAGCTTGTGTCAGTGTGTGTTTTTTAACTAGGTAAAACTGATTACTAATCTGCAAAATGTTTATTTTATTTATGTATTTATTTATTTTTAAAGTGCACTGGGGGAAAATTAAAAGAATCAAGAAAAGTAAACAAAAAAAGTAAAATTATTTGAAAAAAGTTCCTTATGGCAAGAGTGCTTCCTTTTACTTTCGCCATATTGAAAATACTAAATAATAAGAATACTTTACAATTGGGTGCTAACCTCACCTTGATAATGCAATGTTTTTTACTTTTGTGTAGAAAATAGAATTTTGTAGGGGCAATATTTTTGTATAAATAGACAAAGCAGACATAGAGCTTTAATAATGTTTCTCTCGCTGAAGTTTGCCCCCGAGTCAAGGTGTGGAGTGTGTGGAGGTAGACTCTGAAAGCAAGACCCTTCATGACAAAGTATGATAAACAAAAGACAGTGACTAATAGACTACTCTATTATTTAATTTATTTATTTTTAGATTTTCAAAGAACACCATGAAAATGAAATCTGTCCCCGATTTCAAGAAATCTGTTTCATATTTTCCTGTGAATAAGTGTAGTCTACAGAGTCAATCTAGATAGTTCATAACAGAGCCCTGTGATGTAATGCCACCCAAATCTGTTTTGTATTGCAGGGTTAGGGCCATGCAGTGCATATATACTCTAACACCGTTCTTTTACTCTATGTACACATATGTTCACAGTTGCAGTGAAAACATTTTGCATGCTGGTTCAGTTGAGTTTACAACGAGTCTTATGAATATGACTATGACTTATTTCCGAATGAGAGTGGAGATGTTATAGCTTGATGTGCATCTGTTTTGCAATATGCAGCTAGGCTTGCCATAGGGCATGCATGTCCCTCTTGGTATGTTGCCCTCTTATGCAATTGTGACAAACAGTAATATTTACTTATATTTAATAATGCAAACTTTAACAGTATGTGCATGAATTGTTTGCAAACTGATTGTGTCGATTTTACTGCTCAAATGCCATTTGTTCTATGTGCATGTAAAACAATCATGCTGATTTGGTATAAATTGGCCCTTTTTTGTGAAGTGTCTTTTGGATTTGTGTCCCTATAGTTATCACATGTCCTATCAGTCATGGCATGTACAATGGCTGTGGTTATTAATTTGGGCTTTACATTTCAGAATGCTCCAGTTACACTAAGGAACTTTCCCTAAGTGCTTTCTCTCTTACACACATGCGCTCTCTCTCTCTCTCTCTCTCTCTCTCTCTCTCTCTCTCTCTCTCACTCTCTGACTCTCTCTCTCTCTCACACACACACACACACACACACACACACACACACACACACACAAATGCAGACATGAACAGAGGAAAGTAGACGGCAGTTTAGACATAGACATCAAGGTTCTGTGTATTTTTTTACACACACACACAGAAAGTGAGAGAGAGAGAAAGGGAAAGGAGGGTGGTCGACTTTCTCTTTCTTAGAAACAAGAGAATGAGGGGCGTTTATTGCATCACCAATGAAAGACTATAAAAGCTTCATAGAAGTTCCTGAAACAAATCTTGCCAGTGGTTTTTATGCAGGGGACATGTAGGCCAGGTGTTAGTAGATAGTCATCGGGGCTCAAGGGTGCGTTCTTCCTTGTAGTTCATAATTCTCACACGCTGATATGTTTGAGTTTGTGGCAGCATTTTTGATGTAACTAGTGTTTGTGTTAATAGTTGGCACTGTATGAAAATGTTTTCCACTCTTATTTGCACACAGTCATGCAAATTTACAAGCTAAAATTCATTGTGCCAGCTTGTACGTTCTTATTGTGTTTGATATGTCGTTGATTATTTGAAATGGCTGTTTGTAGAGCAGGAAAATTAGTATGGAAATGCCGATGATAACTAGTTTGGAGAGAGCTGATATATCTGGTTATCTCTCTAATATTCAGCTTTCTAAATTTGTCCAATTTTGCTTCAAATGTCAAGGTCAAAAAAGTGTGGTCCCAACCAAAGTTTAATTTTTAGGACACATTCATAGCTGTAAATAAGTGTCTGTGTGTGTGTGTGTGTGTGTGTGTGTGTGTGTGTGTGTGTGTGTGTGTGTGTGTGTGCATGTCTGCTCATCAGCATGTCCTCTGAGGTATTTAGCTTTTGTTAACCACGGTGCCTTAACTGGATTAGCCATGAGTTAGTGAGAGGCAATTTTTGTCTGCTCAAGCGTTCAAGTGTGTGTGTGTGTGCATGTTCAGTTTGTGTCCACATGTTAATTTATATGTTCTCAGCATGAACGACCTGCAAACTTTGCAGTGCTGTACATCAGTAGTTTTAGTGGTTTAGCAGCCTGTGGTTGTGTGCTACATTATGCCACTCAAACACATATTTTACTGTAAAAACCAAGTGGTATATTAATTCTGTGTGAAATGCAACCATTTGCAGTGTTTTGATTATTTGTGTTGGAATTGTTCACAAGATCTGTTATATTGAAAACTGCACAATTTTGACTAGGAAAAAAAGGATATAATAAAAACGTTGCGTGCAAACCTCCAACGTTCACAATTGTTTATTGTTTACCATAATTTTCGAGCAATTTCTAAATATGCGTAATGTGAGTGTAATCATCACACTGAATCTGACAAATTTAAATTGGATTTTGACACCTGTTCAATTGATGCACTGTGCATATTAATGATGTTTAGTACTGTACAAATAAACCTAAAGTTGACTTAAATGATGCCATCCTCAAATTAATGAAATCAGATGAGAGCAAGAGAGTCATTTTTCCCTTGGTGAGCTACAGAATAACATAGTTGTAATGTAAATTTTTAGCTCTCAGTTGAGATGCATGTTTCACATTAGACCTGTCAGTGCAGGTCTAATTCTTTGATAGCGTTTAGAACATACATTTGAGGTATGACTTCATATGGTCATATCTTGGATGGAAATATGTAATGAAAATGGCTTGTATTAAAGTACTATACCTGTTTGGATACAGACATAGTATATGTTAGCATAGTATAGTATAGTTTAGCAGTGATTATATCCTCTATGATTACTTATAAATTGAGTTCAGATTGTTTTTGTATTTAGATATAGACAGAGGCATTAATACAAGAAAGGCATATATTGCAGTTTGAAAGGCAATAAATGGTCATCTCCATTATTATTTTAGTGTACTATTTTTTTTAACCCTTAAAAGTATGCCTTTTTAGTGTAATTTACATAAGTATAAGTGAAATAAGTACCTCTGAGCTATTGAGCCTTTTTTTTTTTTTAAGTTGTCTTAACAGGTCATAAAATATGTCCTTTCTTCCCCTGTTAGAGTTCAGGAAATCAAGCAGTTTTTCTTTCTTTTTTTTGGTGCTTTGCAGTGAGTTTGATGGGTATGACCTGCTAGGGGGAGCTCTTAGTCTGCCAGAGGGGGTGGTATAGGCAGTACTGAAAAAGTATAAAAGCATACATTATTTCCTAATGTGCTTAAATGGGTAAGTCGAGTGAACTACGAGTCTGCGGCTTCCGACGAGTCGGCATAGATGTTTCAAATGATATTGCCATTAACACACGTGCTCAGATTCAAACTGTCAACGCCTCACAGCAGCAGCAGCTGCTCTTGTAACAAGCAGGCTCTTTCATTTTCTCTCCCATTTCTTTTTTTTTAGCACTCAAGTACTTGTTTAATTATTTAAATTGAGAGTTGGATTGCTTTTCGGTGCTCAATTAGATATGTAATAACTATTTGATAGGTCCATCTTTAAACATATATAAATATATATAGGAAATCAAGCGTAGCATCAAAATAAACAATTATAGGTTGAACGCCACCTTGTTCGTTTTGCCAGCATGCTTAAAAAGTGAACGATGAAGTGGCTGTGGAACTTGCGAGCCCCTCTGACTGAGGACCTATTGTTCTTGCCATCTAAATAAATAAATTTGAGTCTGTGATATAAAAAATAGTAGCCTCTACAGAGCTTACACTCTCCCCATAACAATAGGCAAAATGTCTGCCTGGCACGTTTGATTAATACGCTTGCATATTCTCCTTTCTTTCAGTTTTAGGTGCCTTTTGTTTGCAGTCACAGAGAGAGAAAGACAGAGAGCATGCAGCCTCTCTCTGATGAAATGTACAGAAGTGTATGCCTGTCTGTCAGTATAAATTCATCAAGGCTGCAGAATCCTTTGGATGGCATCAAATGTGAGCATATCAACGCAAGCATTCCGTGGCTTGATTTATGAGGCACAGAGGCTCTTAATGGTCGCTTGGATGTTTGGCGTCCCACAGCTGGCTAAGTTCTGTCCTGCTCCAAGCATGGAAATGCTCCGGATCTCGAGTTCCTCCACAGATTCAACCTTAAGAATGAGTTTTAGTGTGAGAGAATGCAGTATTGGCTATGTGATTGTGATACACACTTCTTCTTTGTGTTTAATATCATATATTTCATTAGCAACATAAGCCTGGTAGAGTAATAAAATTAGATACTAAGCATGAGGTGATGTTTAGTCATCCAAGCTACACATAATTCCTTTAGTCTTCCTTCCTTGTGAAAATATTAGGTAGCCTAATATCTCCCTGATGAAATTTGCCGATAAAGGGTTAGCGATGCTTAGACAGGCTCCCAGTGGACATCATCATGCTAATCTCTTTTTACCTGCTAGATGACTCATTTTCCTTTTTCTTCCCCTTTTTAATTAAACAATGGGCTGCAGCCACCGCAGTGGCCGAGGATTACGCTTTTAAAATTCCACCGCTGCCATGTGCCACAATGATCCCTGTTCTCCTCTTGTTAACAGCTTCATTTGCACATGCACGGCACTCACACATGCATGCCGCCTGCCACCATGCAAGCATTTACTAGTGTTTTCTAAACCCTTTGCATCCGCTCTGCAAGACTGTGCTCATCCAGCATCTAAATATCCCCAACAAGAGTGAATCTTTGTCTTTTGTTTCACATCATTTTAGAAGGCCTTCAGATTAAAGCATGGCTAAAACATCGCTGTAAATGTGTGTTTGATGTGAGAAATTTGGACAGTGTTTTAGGTAAAGAAATACAGAGAGGTACGGTCGACTTTTTAGCAATAGAAAAACAGGAAAAACTAGAGGCCTAGCGCATTAGGTGGTGGTTTGTGGCATGCCTTTGAGCGTTGATGTGCTTGACTGTATGTTACAGATTAACCATTTCATGAGTAGGGTCTAAATTCCCCTGCAGTGGCCCCTGGAGTGAGTTATTTTTGCGCATAACACTGCACAGCCAGTAGAGGTGGGCAGAGTGTAGAGGAGTGTTTTTTATCTGTTTTATTAAATTTTTTTATTTCTTGTCATAAAAAAATACAAAATAATTGTATATAATGTAGTAAACGTGAACAAATTGGTTATGTCTGCTGTACTGTATTTATTTTATTTATTTCCTTTTTATAGCTGTAAAAATCAATTGAACATATTATATTAGCAGTCTATAGGCGGTTTGCCTATATACACTGTTTGTGTGTGTGTGTGTGTGTGTGTGAGTGAGTGACAAGTGCTAATGTAAGCAGACTTGGCTGCATGCATCGGATAATCACACTCTATCAGCATGTTTTCACTGTGAGTATACAAGTTATAGTGGTGCTTTTGTGATAGTTTGACTGTCTGTTTCAGAAAACAAACATATTATATGCCTGAAAAGACTGTTTGAGTTGCTGTTTGTGTGAATGAAATCCGCATCTGCACCTAGTAAGTAGACGTGGCTGCATGCATGGAAAGATCACGTTTCGATATGATGGCAGTGCATATACAAGCACTGTTATCGTGGTACTTTGGTGACAATTAGGCTGTTTGTTACATAAAATAAACATATTATGTGCTAGAAAAGACTCTTTGAGTAGCTGTTTGTTTTTGACTTATGACAACCGCTACTAATTTAATGAAATGGCAGCATGCATTGGAGGAAGATTTCGTTTGACTTATTAACTGTGCGTATAAGGCAGCTTGTAACGTACTGGCTGCTGCAGAAACACATTTGTGTGACGCTACTCTGCATGGCATATGTGACGGTACATATGAAAGGGTTAATGACAGCCTGATTAATTCCTGATAAATTCCTGCAAGCTCTGGTGAGCTGTGTGCATGTGTTACACAGCTCTTTTGCACGCATGATGAACGTGAAAAGATTTAAAAGACGGCTGCCTTCAACTTGCTACCTCTTTGCCGACCTGTTTGTTTGTTTGTTTACGTGCCATCTGAGTGGAAGGCTCAACCCAAATCCAACTCGTCCTACTCTATGCCACTGTTTCCCCACTGTTCATTCACAAACATTGAGGCCAGGCCTACATGTCTGTTATGTGCTCAGTCTTGGGTAGCAGGCTGCTCTGGGTGGGTTGTGTTACACATAGAGGGTATTTCAGAATTGAAGTTTGTGGGCTGGTGTGGTCAGGTTTGTGTATGTAGCAAAATATATGTGCAAATAGCGCAGCCCCCACCCACTGCCTGTGCTCTTGTGCAGTTGGGTTGATGGGAACCATAGGAAAATAATGCAAAAACTGTAAAGCAGAGCTTTTATTGTTTGATTAGGCCCTTTTTCTGGCTTTCATTTGAAGCGCACTCACCCCTCTGCACACAGTTCTGTGAATGACTTTAATTGGTGCAGGGTAAATCTTTATATCTGGACAGCATTATAAATTCTTTCAAGATTTAAATAGAAAAAGTTATGTACCCAATAAAAAAACAATATGAAATCCATTAAATGGTGTGTGTATTGTTTAATTAGGCCTTAGCAATGGCAAAAAAAAACCTGTTTATCACCCCCTGAGTGATATCACATTGCGACTTTTTGAAAATCTCAACAGTCTAATATGAGCCAAACAACACTGAGCTTTATTAGTGGATTTGCAAAGTGATAGTCCGAGCGCATGTGAAGGATGAAAGTTTTGCTTTACGCTGGGCTGCTAAAGCAATGTTATGTAACACACAGACCTTTGTGTGTTTTTTGGAGGGACAGCCAGACTGTATCGTGATCCGCCAAATACCTGTCAACAGCAATTTTGCTACTCTCCCACAAACAAAAAGACTCCTTAAGTATGAGTCAGAGGGGCCCCTAACAATGCTAAATAAATCCAAAATGGTGCTTAAAAGTGCATTGTGATGTGTTCATTTTTAGAAGCCATGTCTTTTATTTTTTGCTTTACATTTGACAGAAATCCTGTTAGTGTGCATTCTGACTCATCCAGCCTTTTTTTGTAAATGAGAGCATCATCTGGAGCTTATCATATAGACACAGAAACAGAAATAGCCTCATTTTCTTTTTCAACATTATTGTATTTTACTGATTATAGGATGTCAATATACTAGACTGTTTCCTCTTAATTGCAAAGTTTGGCATTCAAATATGGATTTGTAGTAGAATAATGAGTGGAAACTTTATATATACTGTATATACATATATAGCCTTTATATGTTTTTTTCTTTATTCCTCTCTGGCAGCTAGAGAGTGCTTGATAAAGACAAATACCTTTTTACATTTCGGTGGCCCTGATAGAATTATATGGAGTATTTGTTGAGGGATCAGAGAAAATCATGAGCTGTAATGTTACCTTGGTGACAGCATTGTTATTGCTGGTGGATGAGAATGTGTGTGAGAGTGTGTGTGTGTGAATGTGAGGAATTGGAGAGTCTCACCCGTTTGCCTAGAGCAGGAAACACACACTGGTGGATCGGGCCTGCGCAGTTCATTTCTTACCTTGATGTGGTACAGTATATAGAGAGAGATAAAGGACAGGAAGTGCTCTTATTTATGATTTTTAATGACCAAGTCGGGGAGTAAATTACAAAAAGTAACAACGCTACTATCTGAGCTTAACCTTTTCAGTAGTGAGACTGTACTTTAGCTGTTTTCAAACAGTGTAGCAGTGTAACATATTGTCTTGCATGCTCTGCTTTAAAGCCAAGCAAATTGAGAAAATAATCAATTACACTTGGCTAAAATATCCACATACTCTCATGTTTAGCATTTGGACGTCTGATTTATTTGAATGAATAAATTTTTCCAGATAGTTCATTTAAATGACACTTTTCAAAAAACGATTCAGTGAGTCATGTGTGTCATTTTATGCCTTTATTTAGTTAAATAGGAAATAATATATTTATTACTTGTATTAATGTCTTACAAAATGTGATAATTTATTGTTTCATGCTGCTCTTTACCACTGTTTTCGACTTTATTTATATAAACTATGTTGATAGACTTGCAGTATTTAGTATAAATGGATCTTTTAAAGCGCTGTTTAATGTTGTCACCATTATTAATGTCCTTATCGTTTTTGTGTGCAATAAATACTGCTCAGACTATCCACCCATCCCGTCCGTCCGTCCGTCCATCCATCCGTCCACTAGCTCCATTGTTTTCAGGTACTTATTTTATTAGTTTGAAGTGTAGCTGTTTCTTCGAAAGTGTAACTTGAAAGTAGTTTAACTACTTTTTAATTATGACTAGATTGTAATTACTTTTTCAAAGTACTGTAGCATCCCCAATCCTGTTTTTAACCTATGAATTATTCCAGACACTTAAGTTGAGTCCATGAATGTGTGTTTACGTGATTACAACATCTGATGTGTGTGTGCGCGCGCGTGTGTGTTTGAGTATATGGGTGTCCCTTCCTTTGAAGTGCGTACTAGCGACATTGCTTGCGAGCAGCGTGTTTCCTGTGGTTGGCACAGACAGAGCAAAAGAAGGGGACGGGGAGGAGAGAGAGAGAGTGAAAATTTCAGCTGCACTCTTTCTTTACCACTCTGGCCTTTTTTTTCCTCCTGCTGTCACTTTGATTCAGGTCTGCACTAGACCTATGACATATTAAACTAACGCTTTCCACCAGTGTACCTCAAATTCTCACCCACAGTACATAGAAGCTACAGTCTCACTTTCACCTCACGTTACACAGACTGAGAGCCTATAACGGCTTTTAACTTTTTTTATTGTGTAACAGGTGACATGCTTGGAGCTTACGAATTATAGCTGTTTATGTGAGTCTTATTACAAATGTTAGAAAATAGTGCACTGTGGCTCTTGTTGACTTTAATAATAGCAAATTACCTCTTCCTGTAGTGGTGTGTGTGTGTGTGTGTGTGTGTGTGTGTGTGTGTGTGTGTGCACACGTGCACGCATCTCTGCCCAGGATGCACAAATGCGTGACACACATACGGTACAAACACACATGCATGCATTATGCTCATGTACATATATGCCTTAAAGCAATCTCAATTTATTGGTTCAAATGCATATGCTTTTGTGCATGTGCTCACAGGTGCAGATACAGTTGATAAATGTAAAACAGTTGCACATGTACACAATAGCAAGTACACATAATGAATTTCTCCTAACACAGTCATAGTTCTTCTTGTTAACCGATAAAAATATTTATGTAATAATTTTATTTACATTTAAAATGTTATACATTTCTATATATCAAACAAAAACATTTGTGATTTAAAATGAATAAACATCAAAATGATCATTTATTTGACATGTGTAGATAAGTGACTACTATAATAAGTCACAATCACAGTCATATTAGGTTGATGTTCACAGTCGTTAAGTCTGCAGGCCTTTTTCTCTGTTTATTGACGTAGATGAACTTCAGACTAATTTAATGCACAGATGGCCTGATTTTGCCTGGAGGGGTTCTGGGTGCTACTCTATATGTCTGGGAGGGGGGCTGGATTTCAGGGGGAATGGAAGTACCTTAGTCATCCTCAGTTAATTAATGTACAAAATTGGTGCCTAAATCATATTTGTGCTTAAACAATGGCAGACAGTTGCAGTTTGATAAAGTAAAATGGATTATTATTGCTAATAATTTTGCAATAGGTATGCATACAGATTCCAAGCTGTTGTGTAACAGGATGCACATCTTAAGTCGCTCTAATGTAATATGCATCTTCTGAAACATAGATAACAGGGGTTTGTTGGTTTAGTTTTCAAAGCAGCATTCCGAGCTTGACATTACAAATCTGTCCGCATTCATAATTTGGACCGTGGACAAATTACAGATGGATGCGCAGCCTGCTCATAATTTATCATGGAAAATTAGTGGTTAGGCCGTTCCTCTGGGAGATGTAAACAGGGCTACCTGTGTTGTATGAGCAGAGTGGTCCATTCCTCTATCTTTGTCTAACTTGCCACCTGCCTACATACCATTCCAGTAAACGCAGCAGTTTCACTCGTTTCTTTGGCTTTTGGATGATTTTTAGGCCTTTTGTTACTTCTCACATTCTCCATACACAAATTAGCAAAAATACAAGTTAATCTCATTTGACAGCAATCGTGGCACTACAGAAAAAATTTATTTTGTAGAAAAAAAAAAAAAAAAAATCGAGGTTATATTAAGGCACTTACAATGGCGTGAATGGCCTGATCTCACATAAAAATCGGCAAGTGTGTGTCGATTTTTCTTTAGCCAAAATCGGTATATGTTGGCCAAATTTGAAAACAATGCTTCCAGAGGGTAAAGCGGTAAGTATATCAGAGCATATAAACAAGTTTGAACCTCCATTTATATCCATGAGAGGTCACCAGAAGCCAGTAGTATAAATAATTGTTTTCATCTGAACAGGGTGTAAAAAAGTGAAGAGAAATGTATATTTAATCTACCCCCCTTATTTAATATACCCCCCAACCAAAACCCAAATCTAACCTTAAACATTAGTAGAGACAAAATTCAATGTTAGGGACAAAAACACAACCACCTCATCATGCTTGTGATTGTTTATGTAAATTGATTTCTTCCTCATTTGATTGGGAATTGAACTGTGGTCTCCCATGCAGCTGATGCGATGTGCTATAAGTCATGCCACGAGGTAAGGTAATTGTTGTTGAGCTGTTCAAAATATGTTAAATGGTAGATAGGGCATGTAAGTGTGTCGGCATACTGATGCCGATCCTAGGGTAAAGGAACCTTCGGTAACAGCATGCCGACTTCCTGTATGATTATGATGCAGTGACCATGTCATGAATGAAGTGAATGGGCCAATTTTTAAAAACATTTACATTAATTCTTCTGTTAAAACTGGTGTATTATTAGAACTGTAACATTTAAATCATTAATTTTGCAGGATTACAGTATTTACGCCATTGTAACAAAGTTTTAAAATGTAATTTAACTTAATTTAAAAAGGTTAGTAAGTGATTTTTTTCCCCCTACACTAAAGTCATATTGTTTATGTGTTGTGGCTATACTTTTAAAACAGTCAGTATTTTAACATTTACTGATTAGCCCCTTTCTTTTCCATTGCAAGTGCCAAACTGTAACACAGATTAAAAATTTTTGAAGGAGGGACAAGTCGAAATGAAGTTTTGTGGTCATCAACATTATACCCCAAATGCTGTTGATTGAACTGAACTTATTGAACCCAGAATATTCAATTTTTTAATGCTATTAGTTTTTTAGTATAAAAAAATTATTACTAAGTGCACCTTAAAAAATGTATTCTGTTTTTCACATTTGTCCTTTAAGCTCTGACAATTTGAGAATTCTGCCCTTCATTCTCCACTCAGATTTACATGCACTTAAAATATCTGCACCTGCTTGCTGTGTGGCTTTCAGTGTTGCTATGGTAGTGTTTTTCTTCTGTTTTCTTTGTTTTTTCTGCTTTCGTCCAAATCATGCAACGTGTTGAGGATGGAGAGCATGAAAGCGGTGACAGAAAGCTGAAGAGTGTAAAGTGGCAGTCAGTGAGGTGTTTGTCTAGATCTTATGATTAGTATGGCACAAGGATAAGCTGTCAAATATAACATCAACAGAGCTGTCTGTCAGGGGGTCCCGGGAGGGCTTTGTCAAGACCCTCTACAGTCTTTTGATAAAACTGCTCTTGCGCTCAGCATTGGGCTACAAAGGGCCAATTGTGGTGGCTGAATGCTTAAAGGTGAGGCTGAAATTTCAAAATGGAGGCAGAGGGACCGAGGGTGTCCGAGGTACTTTGTGGTTTCAGTACCCGCCGCTCCTTGCTGTATATCTAGGTGACAGAATCAACCAGAGGATCTACAGGGCCTCTTGCTCTTATGGTTGTGCAAATATCTCTTACAGCCAAAACTAGACCCCCATCCCCTCCTGCTTATTTCTTTTTTTCTTCTCTCTTCACACTCACTCTCTTCTCTTTCAGATCTGGCTGTCTCATTCTCAGCCTCAAAACTACTATATTGTATATTAATATCAATGCCCTGCTGTTGGGTCTTGGCCCTCACATATGGATGTTTATCAAGAGCTGGCTTGGTACAGGACAGAACACGTGGCCACTGGGATGATTAAATTGAAGTCCGCCTTTATGCTTTCAAAGTTTAGTGGGACTGTCATGGGACGGTGAATGGTTAAACAACCTGACCCTGAACTCACAGAAAATGTGTGATTACATCCTGAGTTCCACTCCATTTATATTTCATTTCAATTTTCCACACAGTTGTGTTTGAATCATTTTTTGTATTTTTTATTTAGAGTAAGTCCAAATTATCTGGTTGAGGTAAAATGATGGGAAATTGTAAACAAAGTATAGCATTTACAATGTATGTAATTTCTGTAATGTGACTTATTTACTAGTGAAACTAAATATTATTTAGGAAATATTGAATGATGGGACAATAACTGTTTGGATTGTGAAGGGGGTGAAGCATGTTAGGCTGTGATATACAGTAAGTGAATAATATTGTTTTGTCCCACCCATACAGCCTTTATTACATCAGCAGAAAAGAAAAATTGTTTCAGATGCAAAGATAGTTGTTACATTGAGATTACATTCTGGTTACATTCAAATCTTCATGACAAAATGTTTCTTTAAAACAGTGTGCCCTGATGAATGGACATTAAGTCCCAGGATGTTTATTGAGTAAGAGGACAAATTTTGAATTCATGTTACTCAAAACTTGTCCTTTCTTTTTCTCTTCCCCTGCAGCGGAAGCTGAGCATGTGGACGCGGGACTGGCCGTGGCTGATCTCCACTCTCACCCGCTGCTGGATCCCAGAATGCCTGGGCATCTACCTCCAGGCCTGGGTGACCACGACCTCCTCACCTGTGGCCAGTGCCAACTAAGGTTCCCTTTGGGGGACATCCTGCTCTTCATCGAGCACAAGAAAAAGCAATGCCAGGGTCTGACGACTGGCCACGGCTGCTACGACAAGATGGCGGACCGCCACAGCCCCTCGCCGCCCCGCACCGAGCTGAGAAAAGTGGTGGAACCGGTCGAAATAGGAATCCAGGTGACACCCGAGGAGGAAGATGACAGACTGTTGACACCCCTAAAAGGAATTTGCCCGAAGCAAGAAAGTGGCCTGGCAGGTAGGTCAAACTTTCTCCAGTGTATCAGGAAGAAAGGTTTAGATAGGAACTCAGATCAGGCATTAAAGATTGACCCCTTGAAATCAAAATTAGTGTTTTGTGGCATTTAGTCCATGTCTATTAGCTTTGAAGCCATCAATATGTCAGTGTAGAAGTTGACAAAAAGCAGATTTACTGATTTTAAATTCTGTCTTCCTTTTCCATTAAAAACGGACAACAAATATTGATGACTCTTCTTGCACCTCCCCTGGGTACTTTATAGTAGATTAATGTTGCTTGGGTTTTTAAAGGGGTTCATTACTGCCTAATAATTAAGTTACAAATGCATTGTAAATAATTGATATGCATTTACAACGTTCATGCAATGCCTACCAAATAGTAAGCCGTTTTATATCACATGTCATAAATGCTTAATATTACATACAACATTAGTATTCAACATTAGTATTCAACATTAGTAACACATGACTATGGTAAAGTAATGTTCCGGGTTCAATACAAGTTATGCTCAATCAATGGCGTTTGTGGCATAATGTTGATTACCACACACACACACACACACACACACACCCACACACACACACACACACACACCCACACACACACACACACACATATATATATATATATATATATATATATATATATATATATTTCCACTCATCTGCCCTTTTCTTTAAAAAAAAAAAGCAAAAATCGAGTCACAATAAGACGCTTAAAATTGAAGTGAATTTGGCCAATTTTTGGAGCGTTTTAAGGCAGAAGTTTGAAGCTTATACCAAAATAAAAGCACTTGCATTGATTCTTATGTTAAAACTCATGTATTATTTGAGCTGTAAAGTTGTTTAAATCGTCATTTTAAGGTTTGTTGACATTACATCATCATGGCAACGAAGTTGTAAAATTGGCTATAATTTCACAAAAAACAAAATCATTTTAACAAAAATGTTGTTTATGTCTTGTGGCTGTACATTTGAAAAAGTGAGTATTTTAACATTCAAAAATTGGCCTGCATTCACATCCATTGTAAGTGCCTCACTGTAACCCAGATTCTAGCTTTTATTTGAAGAAAAGGCCAGTCAAAATGTATTTATGTGGTAATCAATATTATTCCACAAGTGCTGTCGATTGTGCTTAACTTGTATTGAACCCGGAGTATTCCTTTAAAGACTTCCCTCTGTTGAATCTCACTATAATATTCGATTTTTGCTGCATTGTGACATTAATCCAGAATTTGATTAATATAACATGTACATTTACATTTAGTCATATAGCAGATGCTTTCAAAGTGACATTCAATTCATACACATTAGTATGGATAAGCATGTTTATGAAGCATTAATAACATATAAGTTAAAATGTTTACTATTTAGCAACTATTGCATGAAAGTTGCCCTTTTATTCATGTTGATATAATTACATACCAGTTATTTCTAAAGTAACCCCTTTATAAACCTTTACAAGGTGAACATACATGTAAAGTGTTACCTATTTTTTGTCCAATCATCAATCAAATGTCCTCTATACTACCTGGCACCTGACTAGCAAGTTGCAAATAATGTTTCATGTCATGTGACATACACAAAAACCTTCTGTGACAAACAAAAACATATTGCTATTTGAAAAACAGCCACTTGAGAAGTCCTGCCCAAACTTCCTGTTTCAACAGGAAATACATCAACACAGGAAGTAAACCTGAGTTTGTATTTTCATAAGGCCTTTTAAAGCTGTGTGAGCCGTGACACTAATGAAGACAAACACACTTTCTTGCACCCGTAAAGAGATGCACACCAGAAACACTTATTCTAATTCACGCAAATGCAAAAAACACACACACAGCCTGCAGAGTTTCAGACAAAGAGAGACATGCACTCATTTACCACGGTAGGACTCTGGGCGTCCTGTAGTGATTGTGATACCGCTCATCTCCGAGCCTCAAGACAGATTGTTTTTCTTTCAGCTGATTTCATTAGGGGAACCTACGCCGTGCCGAGTGAAACATCACATTACTGACTCAAAGCCCTAAAACCCCCTGAAGGACTCGGGTAGTTGAAACAAACTGTGCAAGACATGACAGAGAACTCACCCTACTTTCATGGAGAAATCCAGACTGAGCCATCTGCTTAAAAGGTGAAAAGCTCATTAAAATTCAAATACTCAAAAAAAAAAAGCAGAGAAGAGAGAGAGAGAGAGAGAGATGAGAGAGTAAGAAATAGAGTAGGATTAAAAGAGTGAGTTTCCTATTGAATAAAGAGGTAAAGAGGCAGTTTAGTTTAGTCCAGCTGTAGGGAAAAAAAACCTCTCACAGTTATCTTGCAAAACAGCACTAGTCCTTCGCAACGAAGCCGGAGGGAGCTTGGGAAATGGGTCTCATAAAATAATATTCTAGGTTGGACAAAGTTACCAGAGGAAACGCAGGGGGAGCGGCTTATGACACTGGCTCGGTTTTTAATAACGTAGTTTTTTTAATGCCTCGCAATCCTTATTTGTGAAAGTTACCCGCGGCATCAGAGACAATTTATTCCGTGCCACCACAATGCCTCACATATTTAAATGTCGCTAATAATGAGGCCGCTGCTAAATTACTCAGTACCTCACATGATGCAGGGCAGACTTCACTCACAGACTCACTGACTGGCTGTCTGCTCACACCCGTAGTGTTGGCGGTAGTTGTGAAATATGATGCAAGCATCCACACAGTGTTACGTGGAAAACTGTTCTGCTACACTTCGTCATTGATGATAAAAAAAGAGGCACAGGCGTCCGCTTTGGTAACCATGCAATTTATTTTAAAAGAAATATGTAGTGCAGTATAAGGATTGTTGTTCATTTTTTGTGAAAATACACCTTTAATAATAAAGAATTTTCAGTCTTTACTGTAAGACAAAGTTTTCATCATTATGTTAAAGCAACAGTAACTTGTTTCAATGTGGCTTTCTTCATCAGTAATTAATTCAATGCTGCTAAATTTAGGACCACTTTTATTTTATACTTAAAGATTTCAGGCAACAGTTAAAATTAAGTGTTCATTATTTCTAAATATATATATATATATATATATATATATATATATATATATATATATTAATAGCAGTATTTATTTTAAGGACAAAAACTAAGGACTAGCACAATATATACAATTCAGTTAACTTGTCCAATTCACATTTCAGCTGATGCCAACAAAATGACATGATCTCACTCTATTTCGAACCAGCTTCTTCATGAGCTCCACGTCAAGAAAGGAGAGTTTTAATCTCATTTAAATTTCACAATTTGAATAATGGGTTACAAAAATGAACATTGCCTTTTTAAATCACATTGCAGTTAGCAAGAGTAAATTTTACACCTTTCATTAACTCGGGGTTAGAGAGGGAGGCAGTTCGGAGGGAAGAATATAACGGGAGATGAAACGTCCTCTGAAAGTGATTAAGACACTTGAATGTCAGCTTGTGCGTGCGGCTAAACACTCACATACTGCCTTGTATTCATAATTGCCTCCCAGCAGGTTAAAGTATTCTTTTATGCTAAACCTTTCTCTGTTCCATTTGTTCTCGGCTTGAAACAGAAAATGACAAGCAAAAAAACACTCAGCCACTCCATCTTGAAAATAGCAGTGGTACTCTTGCTCGGCAAAGCACGGATAATTTTTCATATATATATTTGTTCCCATATAATATATCCATCTGCCAGCTTCAAGTGGAGAAATGAAAGAGAGATTGACAATGAGAGAGAGAGAGAGAGAGAGAGAGAGAGAGAGAGACAGAGAGACAGAGAGAGAGAGACAGAGAGACTGAAATGATGATGAGGAAGTTCACTTTTTGGTCCACCAATAAGATTCCAAAATTCACATTTACATCACATTTATTGATGTGCCAGATGCTTTTATCCAAAGCGACTTACAGAGCATTCAAGGTATATGTTTATGAGATTGTGTGTTTCCTGGGAATCAAACCCATGACCCTAGTGCTGCCAGTACTACCAGTTACCAGTTACTTTTCTTTAAAGCCTCAGTCTAACTCTGACACATCAGCACTGTTGTGACAGGTCTTAAACCCTACCACTTTCTTTTCACGTCAGTGCCCATCACATTAGCTAGTTTCTTTCTGCCTCTCAAGTACGATTCACTGATCATCCAACGGAAAGCGCATCATCTTAGACCTTTCTTTTAGGTACAGCATGAGCAATGCCATTTATTTCCTTTACTATCCAAAAGTACTATTAAAGCCAAAATGTTCTTTTTTTTTACAATTTAATCTTGAAATAATACAAATACATAAAATATTAGTCTATAATAAATGTCACATTTAGCTTGGTTGTTATTTAGATATATATATATATATATATACTGTATATGCATGCAACGTCAATATCGGAAGTAGTGAGGTTTCAAGATCTATTCAACCATGTCTACTCGCTTCCTCAAGTTAACGTCCCAATATCACGGCTCATATCTCGCAGTATATTATGGGCCTTTAGGAAAACAAAATCATCCACTTGATTCTTTGTTTTTAGCTGAGTGTAGGTACTAACACACTACGCATGAACGGCAACTTCATTAAGCCATATACATACCCATTCTCTAGGGAATGCATAATGATAACTAAACATTGTGACTTTGATATGAAAAACCCATAATCAGTCAAAAAGATCCCATGATAAAGTATTCTACTGAAATTGCTTTCAGCGATAATTTTCCCAGTGGCTTTCTCTTTATTAGTGTGGATGAAAAAGTCAACGTTATCTATGACAATACGGGGCAGCCATTGAAGAGGAACCACTTGAGGGTTGAATTCAATATTTTGCGCATAAATATCAGCAGGACACAGACTCGCTCGGCACAGTATTGTATTGCCACTTAGCCGTCTTAAGTTTCAGCAGAATTTAATTATATTTAATAGCCCTAATTAAATAAAATATGACAGCCCGCTTACCCTCGGGCGATAGGAGCTGCTTCTGGGGGCTCAGTTTGTGTGCAAGATCCCCTCATGTCGCACAGCTAGGTTAAAACAGTTCATTGGCATCGAAAAATATGATGCTGAGATGGACACCATAGCCAGCTGTAGCCACTGTGCATCATTAAGCAATCTAAATGTAAAATAAGTTAATAAATGCATAAATAAACAAATAAACAAGACATTTACTGCTCCTTAATGCATCTAGATGGTTTAGCCTGCTGAAGCTGGTCAGGCATTTAATGGTACTTGTTATATAATTATAAACTGGTCTTATAGATAGAGGTGTTATGAACTTCTGAGTGCTGTGTGGCTCCACTGTTCACTGTAAGGATTCCTTAATTAGAGGAATAGTTTAATATGATCTCCTGAACCTGAAACAAGTGTATGCAATATCCAAGCAGGTTATTAATGGATGTTTAATATGCTACTATACTACACAGCAAAGTCCATAAGCAAGCATCAAGTAACTTCATTGACCAAATTTAAAGGGTTATTTCATTGACATATGAAAATTCTGTTGTCATGTACTCCCCCTTATGTTGTTACAAACCTGTACGACTTTCTTTTTTCAGTGGAACAAAAAGGAGATAGGACGTTGACACCCTCAGTCACCATTCTGTTTCACTGTTTGTAAAAAAAAAATACTAATTAAAAAAATGCAATGAATGACAGATCTGAGGGTAAGCAAATGATTACACCGTTTTCAGTTTTCGGTAACCTGTCCCTTTAAAAACAACTTTATCTGACAAATAAGGGCTCAAACATAAATGCATATATTTTAACTCCGTACAAAGTGTGAAGAAGCAAACGATAATTGAGTAACGCACTAATTGTCATATACCTTTTAGGCATCTAAGAAACCCAAATTGGAGTGTAAATAGAAAGTCTAAATATATGTATATCATTTTTTTCCAAGTGTTTGGTGTTCGCTGTAATCAAGCTCTTGTCAGTCTGCGTGTGTGGTGATGTGGCTATGTACCATTCCAAACCAACATTGCATTTTAGGTCAGCTTAAATATGAGCAGGCAAATCAGAGTGACAAATTGGAAGGAAATATTTCCTAAAGAGTTGTTTTGATTTTCTCGTATCTATTTCAAGTACAGTAGAGTGTTGTCAACTTGGACAGTGTGATCTCGTTACTATTCATAGTAATTTATACGTAAAGTGTGGTTTCATTACACAAATACATTTTCATACATTTGTACAGACAATGAAATGTATAAATCAACGCGTTGACGGCATTTTAAACGTTTACTCTTTTATGTATGAACCGCTTTAGAGATGTACACATTTTTACAAATCCTTTGAAGGTTCATAGAAAATTGAATTAAAGGAATATGCTGGGGTTCAAAACACGTTAAACTCAATTGACAGCATTTGGGGCATAATATTTAGTACAAAAACCTTTACACAAAAATGTATTTTTATTTGCCACTCCTTTTCTTAAAAAAATGCGACACTTACAATGGAAGTGACTGGGGGCCAATTTTTTTACTTTAAAATGCTCACTTTTTCAAAAATAGCCACAAGATAATAACAATATGAGTGATGACATACTTTTAGTGTGAACAAATCACTTACAAACCTTTTCTGTGTAAAGTTATTGCCAATTTTATAGCATTGTTACCATGACGATGTAATCCTTGCAAAAATCCTATCTCTGCAAATTTGACGCAAACTTGCCACAAGTTCACCATTGAAGATTTTCACTGGCAAATGAGCTTTGTGGCAAACCTGCACCAAATTGTCCATTGTTGCCAAAGTTTTGCTGCAGGTTCACCACTACCGGTGAAGCACTGCAAACTTCTGCCAAACATTTGCGGCAAAACACAAGATCATTTGCATGCGAATATAACGAGTGGCAAATTTGCACTGCGGCAAACCCAAACCCATCCTTTAATGGAATTCATAGATTTGTTTTAATGTATTTATAATAAATGTGATTAATAAAATATGTTCAATTACATTTATTAACCGTGGTTAGCACATTTACCTAATTAGACATTTATAACAGTTTCATTCTGTTCTGTGTGATTTCCAAAGATCTGCAATTCCAGTTCCATTTGGTCTTCAGAAGATTCGTATAGATTTGTACATCTCTAAAAGTCGAACATATTGTATGCAAAAGAGTTTTAGACGCTGTCAACACATTGACTTGGAATGTTTCAGTGCCTCTCCAAATGTATGGTAAATGTACACTTTATGTATAAAACACTATACATACAAATGAGATCACCCTGACCTAGATGTGGTAATGTGAAAATCTGATGTGATAGTTTTAATGTGATGGTTTAATTGGTAAGTTTAGAGTGGTAAAAATATTAGTTGCTCAAATCAACTGCTTCACTTGCCATTTTTGAAAACATTTGAATTGTTTTTTTGCAGAGATTTTAATATTTACTCATATTAATGTTATCTGATATACAAGAATGATAGAACATGGTAATATGTGCAGTAGGCTGCATCAGTTAGCTCACATTCTATCACCATAAGAACGCCATCTGGCCACGTGGTGGGATGATGGGCATGTCATTTGTCGCGATGGGCTTCTGTTCCTGTCAGCACTTTAGACCTCTCTCTCTCTCTTTCTCTCTTTCTTTCTCTCCATCTCTCTTGACTTACACCATCCAAGCACACTCGCACAGCTGTACACGTCTAACAAGTACTGCGACGGGAGTTATATCTGACCCTTGGCTCACCAGATCATCGTGGTGAAAATTTCATCAGAAATTTACCTCAAACACGCTTCTCTCTTCTTGAGAGAGTTCACACTGCCTTTGTCACTTCGGAGCCAACACCTGCCATTAATGCAATCTCAAGTCTCTATTGCAAGAACTGCTAGTAGGTGTTACACAAATCGATTTATCAGAAGCCAAAACATTTGATTTGTGGGGCCTGATACCTTTAGTATCACCATATTTGATGGCCACACACTAATTTTTGTATTCAAGTATGCGGACCAATCATAATGTAAACTATCAGTCAAAAGTTTGATCATACCTACTCATACTTTATTGGTAGTATCTTCCATATTGTAAAATAATAATAGTCTCAAAAACATGCAATAACACAAATGGAACTTTTATGTAATGACCAAAAAGTTTTGAATGTAATTTATATTTTTGCTACTTCATTGTCTAGATTACAGCTCTGCACAATCTGGGTATTCTCTCAAGTAATTTAATGTATGATGGGCACTTGTTGGCAGCTTTTCTGCCATTATCAGATCCAACTCATCAATTTTATTTATTATAAACATTAGTTTTGTAAAGAAATTAAGTTGGCACAATGTCTATCTGTCTATAAAACCAATTTCCAGCATTTAAGCATGTCTTTAAATGAATTTGAGATGTTTTTAAGATTATGTGTGCAAACGTGTGACTTGTAATGTACATTTAATTTTAGGACATAAAATATTAGTGGTGTACTTCACGTTTTATTTCTGAAAGATGTGTTTATGTGGTATGCAGTATCTCTTTACTGAGGGGGTATTTTGTGGAGCTTCTAATGCTCTGGAGAAAGAAACCATTCCTGGCTTCAGTGATACTGAGGCCAGCCAGCCTGTTTCTGTTAAGTGACCTCACTTCCTACCTATTTTTGAGGTTTTTCCCAGAAATATTTGTTTCGGCAGAGTTTCCCTTGCAGTTGTGTGGTGCCAGCACAGTTTGCCAGCACTGTATTTCAATTGTTCTATGGTACATGATGTACTTCGTTTTAAATTTCAGCTTTTATAGACTTTATCTTGTTTTTGTTACATGGAATTAAACATACAGGTTGTTGTTTCATAAATGTCCTTATAGCAACTAGCATGATCTAGTCTACCTTGCATATACGGTTCATTATTTCTCTGGGGTTAAAGGAATATTCCGGGTTCATTACAAGTTTAGCTCAGATGAAAGCATTTGTGGCGTAATGTTGATAACCACAAAAAAATATTTTCAACTCATGCCTCATTTATTTAAAAATAAATATAAAAAATAAAAAAAGCAAAAATCGCGCGTACAATAAGGCATTTACAATAGACGTGAATGGGGCCAGTCCATAAACATTAAAATACACACTGTTTTTAAAGTATATCCATAAAATGTGGACATTACTTGTGTTCACATGATTTTAGTATAATAAAATCAATTATTAATCTTATAAGTGTAAAGTTATGTCCAAAATTACAACTTAGTTGCATGACAATGCAACACCAGTAAACCCCATACGCGATTTTATCATACCAAAATCATGTATTAAAGAGATTTTCTTCACACTAGAGTCATGTTAGCACATATAATGTTTACATCTTATGGCTGTATTTTTGAAACTATGTGTATTTGAATGTTTATTGACTGGCCCCATTCACTTCCATTGTAAGTGCCTTTTGCACTAATCAGTATTATGCAACACATGCTGTCGATTGAGCTTAACTTGTATTTAACCTGGAATATTCATTTAATTCAATTTTGGGTAGCTGACATGAACTACTTTTGAAAAGTTGGCATAGCTTGTGGTGTGCCTGCCACACCTGTAGCATACTCCATCTAGGACTATTTAAACTGCATTTTGCTTATTATGTTCAGCTAATTATCATTATGAATGTGACTTTTATTTTCCCACATAATTAAGTGACTACATGAAATATTTCTACTTTTAAAATAGAAAAGTTGTTATACTGCAGGACAATAATAAACAAAAAGTTAAAGTGGAGAGAATTGGTGACAAGTCACAGCGCCTAAAATATTACTCATATACGTTCATACACAATTTAACCTAAAATATTGACGTTTTTGAAAAAAAATTCCATGGACAGCTTACAGAACACATTTTCAGGGAGCATGCACTGCCCATTAGCTGGTTTACACTGTCTTCAAGCTGCCTGAATTTTGATTACATCAACAGATCATATATTTTCTTCTTTCTGCCCAGCAGAGTTGTACATATACAGTCCAGAATAAACAGATATCAGATTCTGATCCTCCCTTGCTGCAGAGAACATCTCAATTGAGAGTACATGTCCCTCTCTCAGAATCAACATATACACTGGGAGGGCTCTTCAATAAATAATGACACAACACAGGCGCAGAGATATCGAAAACATGTTTCCATAATATGACCCACATGTCATTCTTTTCAATTAAGATTCACAAAGACTTGGCAAGGGAAAAGGCCTGGTGCAGGGGGCTATGCCGGAATCACTGTGCACAAAAATGGCACCACGATAGATGTGTGTTTGATTTAATGTGCTGGTTGAGTCATATTACACTTGTTTGGTCTACTACTACTTTTTTTTTTTTGTTGCAGTTGTTTCAATAAAGCCTGAAGTGCCGAACCATGCAGCCGTTTTTAAGTGTTAATTGCAATTTTTTACTATTCGTTTACATGTTTCCATTAGCCTGTTGTTTCTCCCTTGAGCTGTTGACTAAGTTCTGACTTAAAATGCAGCATTTCTTTCTTTTTTCCATGCATGCATTTCAACTAAAATACCAGCATGTGTGATGCAGCTCTGATGCATATTTAATGACGCTATGAGTGTGCCATTTAAGTTGGTCTGGGATGGCCAAACAAACATGCGAGGAGTGTTTATAAGGCTTTCCTCTGGAAGCGTTCTAAATGAAATTTACTTATTACTTTTAAGTTCTACATTCTAAAACTATTCCCCTTTCAGAAGACTTCTCTTTATTTCAAAGCACCATCATGTGTGTTTATTGGAATATCCACTGAGAAGTTTAAATATGCATTGTTAGTATGCTTGTTTGTGTGTGTGTGTGTGTGTGTGTGTGTGTGTGTGTGTGTGTGTGTGTGTGTGTGTGTGTGTGTGTGTGTGTGTGTGTGTGTGTCGAGAACTGTGGATAAGTTGCTTTAACAGTCTAGACTAGCTCATGTATTTGTAAAATGTACAAGACTATGTCATTTTACAGTACAACAACGAAATCATGTTCACAAAATAAATTTCTCTATACAATGGGCCACAAAAGTCTGACAGCACTGGAACAAATGCTTCTATTTTACATTATTTTATTAATTATAACAAAAGTACAAATTATATTATCAGAATTGTTTAGTATTTGGTATGTCAATTACTTTAATTAAAGCATGCACTTGAGCTGACATGGACTTCACAGTTTTCTGCAATACCTGATGATACACGTTATCCCTATACATGTATAGCATGATTTGAGATTGTTTAAAAAGCAGCTTGTATGCATCAATTGAAGCAATAGAATCTTACCTTTTGCATGGAGAAAACATGGTCATTGTCAATTTTCTAACTTTTGAATAGAAATCTTAAACATTTGTTCTTCATTATACATTATAACTTTCTTTTTATTTCCACTTAAATTAAATTTTCAATGTGGTCTCAGACTTTTGGACCCCACAGCATAATAAGAGCAAAATCTCTTTGTTGTTTGATGACAAGGCAGTTGTCTGGCGCCCATTGTGAGCCAGCACATAAAGTAAACAAAGTAGAGTTTCTGGTTTTTAGCAACATCTCTGTTAATCGGTGCTTGATTTCGCAGCCTTTGATATGCAGGACATGTCAAACCATCCTCCCTTAGTTATGACATGGACTTACATGCTGCTAAAGACATCCCATTCGGTGAACCAGACTTTAAATTCATCCCTCCTGTATGTTTAATCCACTGCCTCAAAATCCAGGAAAGTGCTACCTTTTACTTTGCTTTTAAAATGCTTTCCAAATCCTCACATTTGGGCTATGTCCAACAAACGGCAAGAACAGGAAAAGCCAGGAGGAGAGAGAGAGAGAGAGAGAGAGAAAGAAAGAGAGCGAGAGAGAGAGAGAGAGAGAGAGAAAACAGTTTTAGTCATTAATAGACCATAAAAAGCGAAAGCTGCAACCATGTTCTTCTTAGCATCTTGAAATCCTTTTCAGATTTTTGCCTCGTTGCTTTTTTCAGTTAATCACTTTGCATGCACACATTTAAATATTAAAATTTTCTTTAATCATCAAAGGCAGTGAACCTTATGCATATTCATACCTCCCCAACCCCCCCCCCCACCCCCCACCCCCAGAATTACAGGTTCATTACCTCGCTCCAAAGCCAAACAGTCATTACCAAGAGCCAGCTTTTTAATTGCGGATGCCTGGCTATCATTGCCTTACTGCTAAGATTTAAACTTCCATAAGAATATGAAAAAAAGATTTCCCCAAGTTCTAAATAACTTCACACACTTTTTATACATTCTATTGCCTGGGAAAAAAGTACAGATTAGAATAGAAAGATAGAGAGAGAGAGAGAGAGAGAGAGAGAGAGAGAGAGAGAGAGAGAGGGTGAGAGAAAAACCTGTTCTCTGGCTAGAGCTCTGAATATTTGTCAAGAGGCTTGACGAAAGTTGCATTTGCATAATGACTTTGTAGTTCTGCATTAATAAAATTTGCATATGAAGCCGTGTTAATTACTCCTGATCAGGCTTTTTTGCATTCATGCATGGTAATTTTCTGCGACTTGTGAGAATTTATGTCCTGGCGTCAGGGCTGTGATTGGTGGCGCTTGTGGATGTGGGGATTTTTGTGTGTGAGTGTGTGTTTGTGTGTTTGGGGGGAGGGGGGGGGGGGGGGTCATGAGGAGTAAAAGGAAGAGGAGATAGTGTCGGATGTACCAGGGAGAAAGAGAGGATGGCATATTTGTGTGTTTGTGCGCGCTTCTTTATTGCATCGCTCGTGCTGTTTTCTCGGATATCTCCTGTAATTGGTCTAAGAAAAAGAGCAGTCATTTAAACGGCTTTCTATGTAATGAAACGTCATAAAGCAAGCCGAATAAAACAGCCCTTCAACTGCAGACAGGCATTTCAAATCTATTGTTTAGCCCATTTATATCTAAACAAGACAACTATTCTTGGCAACGAGAGATTCTGAGTCTTTACCATTTGAATGAGGGATGTTGTTAGAATATACGTTTTTTTTAGAACCAAAAAGGGATTGTTTACCTTCTTAATTTTCATTTTCTTTCAGGTTTTCCTGTCCATTTGACTCTTTTTCTCATCCTTTTCTACCCCTCATGTTTAGTCTCACACCTGATTGGTTCAGTCTGTCTTTCTGCTGGTATTTAGAACCAAAAAAATGTTGTTTACGTTCTTAACATTTCCTTAATGATCTTGTTTCTCTTCCATTTTCACTTCCTCTGCTACCTCTTGCACCTTATTGGCTGAATCTGTCTTATTGATAGTACACAATTAGAGTGTCTTTACAATTAGGTTTCTTTTCTCAGTTTACTTAGTGTCGGCTTGTGTGATCTTTTACTCCTTGCAAACCAGATCATATTTCTAAATGTCTCACTTGCGGTCTCTTTAAATAACTCCGTATTTTACCTTTGAAAAGAGCTTCAATCATTCAGCCCCAAAGGATTTGTCTTAATTTAAGCATGTCAATTTGTACACTTTTTACTAACATTACTTTTCCACTGATTTTTCTTTTCCCTTTGTCAGAGCCCTGTATGGTTCAAGAAGTTGCCTATGGAATTTTGGCCCCTCTCTTGTGGTTTGGCAAAGGCATTACATTGCAGTGTGTGTGTGTGTGTGTGTGTGTGTGTGTGTGTGAGTCAGTGGACCTTCTAGCAGCACAAGAGAGTCTCAGAAATGTGTGTGTGTGTGTGTGTGTGTGTATGTTTGTGCATGTTCATTCTCTTCTTTTCTTTTTCAGAAACTGGCTGTCTCCTTGTCATTTTGATATAGCGACAGAATTAAACACAACTTTTACCAGCATGAGGATTCTGGGGCTGGATCCAAAACAAAGAGATGTGTTTTGCAGCAACAGACGCTCAGCATATGAGCAGTATGCTGCGATGCACAGAGTGTGTGACGGCTCTGGCATACCTGCAGCCTTGGTGCTTTCTAAACGCTGCCATGTGTGCCATCAGTGTTGTGATAATGGATGTGAAAAAACTACAGCACCTTTGAACCCTCAAGGGCAGTATAATCATATCCAATCAGTCAGTACAGGAGTATGTGGTACATGCATCATATGAGACCTTAGAAGTCAGAGCAAGCGATTTATTTGAAATGTAGAATCAAACATTAACTTGGAATATTCATTTAATAAAAAGTGCTGCAAAACTGTTGCTAGTACAGATTTTGGTGTCCAAAGATTCTCTTTGAAAAGGGTCATGCATCTTGTCAACAATTTTTACCAGATACAAAGTTAGTACTTTTACATCTTCAGTATTATATTTACATCTGTTCCTTGAAGAAATCTTTGTCTACTCTGATTTTCAAAACGCGCAATATATCGGTTTTTATCACAGACAAGTGAGTGCCCAATTTTTCAGCAATCTGTAAAGAAGTAAACAATGCCCTCTTACTGTAATTCTTTGAATGTAATCGTGTGCGCTCTGGACTGCGTACAAGCTTTAAGAAGTTACTATAACCCACATGAAGACATCAAACGGTCCCTGTGCCACTTTGTGGCAGGATTTTAGTCTCTCGACCACAGGCAGGGAATAAACTTGTCACTAATTGGGATAGCGAACGCTGGCAAGACTCTTTGCACACGCCGGTGGCTTTCGCCCTCATGCTGGTCTTTGTTTTATTTTATTTTTTTCTTTTCTTTTTATTGTCAGCAGAGATGTACTGCGAAACACAGACTTGCATTGCTTGTGTGGAATTATTCAAGATAACCAACAGCTTTTAAATCCTCTTAAGATTTTAGAGATGAAGCCACCTCTCAGATGTATATATTTTTATATGGCCATATTTAATATTTAGCTTTATTTTTTTAGCCCTGTCCTCCTTTGAAAGCTTGTTGTTGCTCTGGCTCTATTCAGAAAAACTGAGCACCTTCCCCGCTCATTTTGCATATCGTTACAGAGGCTCCATCACACTGACAGTGTTTGTTTTGTGAACTAGTCTCCATGAAGATTTGAATTTGTAAAGCAGGGGAGATGCCTGGGACGAGAGCACATTGTAAGCCCCTCAGGCTGGGTCTAAGCAGGCCTAGATGACAGTCCCTGTATACCTTTTCTAAAGCCGCTTTGGCAAAAGTGGATTGGTGTCACAAACAATGGGGTGGGTGTAGAAAGCAGTGGACAGGATGGGATTACCAGGTTAGCACAGGTTCCTCTCAGCATTTGCACGTTCTCAGTGGCCGGAATGTGTTTTGACACAGCACGTCTTAGGGAATTAGTCCATCTTGCCAGATTGAATTCGAAATCGTCTAATGAAGGCTCTCAAACATGGAATATTTCCCACAAAAGTGTGTTGCTATTTAGTGGGAGAAATCACCACTTAACAAAAGCTAATTTTTCCCTCTGTTAGCTTGGGAGGATTAGGGGCCCGCGTTTGAAAATTACAAAAGTTTTTGGATCATGTGGAGAGGTGGGAGAGAAGCTGTTAGAAGTGAAATTAAAGCCTAGTGACAATTTATGAAGGGGCTGCTTGTCACTGTTGAAGGAAGGAAGCGTGGCGGAGTGCGTCGACAAGGACCAGAGCACCCTATGGAGACAGCATTTGCTGGCGTGTGCTGGCGGGTGGCACAGCTTGACGAATGCGTGTTGATCCCCTTGTTTAGGCGGTTTTAAGTCTACCCAATTTCACATGCTAACGGTCGCAGAGCAGGCCCTAGACGTTCAGCCCTGCCAGAGTGATGGCTCTAGCCACTTTAAGCTGAAATGCATCCTGCAATATTGATATATGTTCCCTAGGGTCTCTCTGTGTCTCTTTCTCCTCCTCCCCCCCCCCCCCCCCCCCCTGCCTTTCTTTTCCTTGCTTTATAGTGTCCACTGTCTTTCTTCTTTTGAAACCCCTGGCATGTAAAGCAGCAAAATGCCAGGCTTGTGTGGATATGGCAGACCTATAATCATGCTCCTTTTACAGTAATTGCTCTCGTCTTTTGAGTTTGGAGAAAGCGCTTTATCAAAGAGCTGGCTGGAGCAGGGGATCACGCGCTGGCATCATTCAATCGTCCCATGAAACATTCTCAGGTTAACCCTTTCTCGTCCCACTCACCATGACATACCGATTTGGCTTTTGGTTTGTATTTGAGTCTACAACTGTTTCCAAATGTTCCATTCCATCGCTGTTTCGGTTTGGCACATGTAGCTTCACAAGGTTTAATTTATTCCTCTATGGGTGAATTTGCCCCCGAATCTGGTGTTATTTTTCTATTTTCTTTACGCACAAGACTGTCTGGGTGGCAGCACGGTAAAACAAGTGAGTGTCTGCTTTCACTAAGCCCTGCATTTTGCCCAATTACTCATCAGAGTGGATTTAATCTAAACTCTGTCTTTATCAAAACACAATAAGCCTGAAGAAACATCAAATTATTCCCTCAGAAAAGACACGGTGGCCCCTTTAATCTATTAAAACAACATGGCTGCCTGAGTTAGCGTAAGTTGTCTTGTAAGAATCAATTGGATTTTTATGATTACTTTTTGAACTCCCACAACAAAAAAACATTTTGCGTCTGATAATTTACCTTTAGCAACAAAAGCCGCTGTTGTTGTGACCTGTTGTAAAGCCAAAACCACCCATTGGCAAGCTAATTCATTTGCTAGCTCAAGGACCTTTTAGCTGTAAACAATGCTGAACCTCAGCCAACGGCAGTCACTTATTGTGTTTTAACAAATGTCCTTCTGATTAGAAGAAGGAAAATAAATCACTTTCTTTGCTGCGGTACTCAAAGCCGCCAGAGAAACCTGCTGGTTAATCCAACAAAATTGCTCATGGCGTTTGAGTGGGGTAAAGGAGCGAGTCTTGTTATTTTAAGATGGCACCCCTGTTGTCTGTATTGAGAGGTGTTAATGCACCTGGCATGACATGAAGGAAAAATTAAAGATGAAAGGCATATCTTGAAGGTAATTGAGACACTTTTAGTCACCCTCTCTAGCCCCTTAATTAGGCTAGAGTTTTCTTAGGAAAGAATTATTTGCACATGAGCAGCACAAGTTATGTTAGGCCACCCTGTACATGATTTACCTCCATGTTAAGTCTTTCGCCACCTCTAATGGTGTCAAGTGTGCATGCTATGTGCAGCATTTTCTCGTGTCCCAGGTGGTTACGTCTTGGTCTGGAGAGATCTGTAGACCTCCGGCTGGGTGCTTAGCTCCATCCGCAGTCTGTGGCCCCTGTTGTTGGAAGAGGATGCCATGTGGAATTTCGCCTCTGGCGGAACTTTGGCCATCTGCCTAATTTGAAAGTGAGAGGTTGCATGTGAAATTAAATTAAACAGAGGCCAGTGCATCAGCCCAGTCTAATTGGTGCTGGAGTGTCAACTTCCTCTCTCGTTCACTATTACAAAACACATTGCTTTTCTCAGCAACTCTCTCTCTCTCTCTCTCTCTCTCTCTCTCTCTCTCTCTCTCTCTCTCTCTCTTTTATGTGAAATGTTTTGCTTAAAGTGTATTTGTGATGTAGTTCTTTCAAATAAATATAGTTGGATTAATATTTTGTTACATAATGCAAAGAGATTCCTATTTTTGAATGAACATTTCTGTTAATTTACTCAACCTGATTTTGTTCCAACTCCATATGACTTACTTTCTTCTGAACACAAAAGTAGATGTTTGACAGTATGATTGTCTTGGTCACCATCAGTATTCATCTCTGCCTTTTTATACAATGAAAGTGAATGGTGACTCAGACTGTCATTCTGCCTAACCTCTCCTTTTGTGTTCCACTGAAGAAAGAATGTGAAATCAGTTTGGAACAAAAGGGGAGTGAGTAATTTTAGTCAATTTTATATGAACTATTCCTTTAAGTGTCTACATTTTTTTTGCAGCTACAGTAATTTCATATTTAATTTCCTTGGCCATCATTTGAATACTGATTGAGAAATAAACAAACAAGCTGGCGTTTGATTCATAGAAAACAGTCACCTTTTCCCCAAGTCATCTGACTTATGGGATGGTTCCGAACACCTTCATGAAGCCGGTGTCGTCCATGTAATACAACCCTCAACATCTAAAATGTGCGCCTGGCCGCCCCAGCTGGCACAGCTCCCTGCCTGCCCCCTGCACATTTCTGCACACACATCACAGGGACCTTTTATAGCACCCTGCTCTCTTTGTGAAAGGATTGCTGAATGCCCAGCTTTTTATAGTTACATTTAAAGGGAGTTGGATGCCTGGCCCAGCTGGGGCTCATTATGGTATACGCTATCCAAAAATGCACGTGTAATTAATTCACTCACACAGGCCCCCTTCTTCTCTCAACTCCCAAGACCCGTCTGGCCCCGCTCTGCGCTCCTTCTGCACCTCGGAGGGACTAGTTTTTGGACCGCACAAGGCTCCGTTCAAGATCAATAACCCGCCAGAGCATTAATGTTCACCACATGATCTGCACAGGATTTATTAGTAAAGAAATAGTCCACACAAAATGACACATTGTTCCAAACCTGAATGACTTTCAAAGGAGATGTTTGGCTGTATGGTGGTGTCAGCCACCATTCACTTTCATTGCATTTTTTTTTCTCCATACAATAAAAGTGAATGGTGACCACAGCAATTGTTCTGCCTAACATCTCCTTTCGTGTTCAGCCGAAGAAATTAAGTCATAGATGTTTGTTACAACATAAGCGTGAATAAATAATAATCTCTTTGACTAGTTGCCATACCTGCCAATAGTGAGTGATCCGAGAATTTACAGACCATAAAGTATTTATTACCACCATGAAACGGTATTTTCATTTAATTTAATTAAAATATATACACTAGATTTTTGTCCATATTATTAAGGTTTATATATTTATGTATTTTTTACTGTGCATTTGTCACAAAACCCGCCCCAACACAAAAATGTAAAGAAATATTGTGATTTCGTCCATCACATTTTTGTTTGGTTGCTTAATGTCAAGACTTTTCCATGCATGTGTCGCCACATGGCGTTCTGGAGAAAATAAAACATCAGGCACCTTAGATAAACTTCTGATGGTACATATTGCATTGAGGATAAAATGTTGTTTGAATAGGAGCAAGTTGTGACAGATGTCAGTAGTCGAAGATTTGTATGTCTTTGGTCTGGATCGTATGTCACTTACTTCGGCGAGAGTCAGACTTGCTATCTTAATTTTTTTTTTTTTGAAGCCATTTATTATTTTTAAGTTTCTAATAAAACTAGCCCACTTTTTATTTACTCGAAAAAAGCAAATTTTACTCGCCTTTTGTGTTTGGCAATTGTTCATGTAAGACCCTGCTTACACATGTAAGTTGCCCCCTAAAATCTGTGGGCTGTACAGGCAGAAAGCATTTGTCATTTAGTAATTTCCGGTTGATGTGGACTAAAAGAGAATTAATCATTATCCTTTTACATTACACAATACCTCCTCCTCTGTTTCTCCTCTCTTGGTTTTGTTCCTGTGTTCCTCTTTGGGTGTTCAAGACACTTTGACATTTTTTTTGTTGGCCCACTTTACCATATTCGAGCTGGAATCAAGGGTAGACGATCCTTTTTTTAGCTCTTCTTGTGACATTGTTCCCAGGCAGTGATGTAAATTCTCTCGAAAAGAAATGAATAGCTCAGCTAATGCAATTTTTTGAAGTCCATTTTTTTTTTCACGACGAGGCACTGCCAGGAACCATTGCTCTCTCTCTTTCTCTGACAGTGAGCTTTTTCCAGTTTGCGTCGGATTGTCTCTCTTCCAGCTCTGCTTGATTGCATGGACTGGGGCAACCTAGTTAAACGTTTTAGTGGGTTTACCTTCTCATTTGCTAAATCCACACTGCACTTTATATCCACTAATTTGACCAGCACATAAAATGAGACAGCTTAGCTGGAGAACAAGTGTCATGCTGGCACATTTCCTTTACGTTGTTTGCTGTCTTGTTAATGTAATAGTTCACCCAAAAATGAAAATTAACTTACCCAAACACATATGCTGTTATTTATTTATTTTTTATAAGGAGATATTACTCTGCTCTTTTCCATACAACAATGTTCGTAGTGACCATGTCTGTTCCAAAAAGGACAACAACAAAAAAAAAACCATAAAAGTATCATATCAAAGAATTTTAATTAAATATTAACAATAATATAAAAAAAACAGCGGTTTTGCGTTGCTTCAGAAGTATTTCTGAAGCAACTGTGTAGTACATACACAGTTGTATGGACTACTTTTATGATCCTTTTTAGAGCTTGACATTCATGTGTAAATTAGCTGCCTGAATATTATTCAAAAATTCTCCTTTTGTCTTCCACAGAATAAAAATAACAGCATACTAGCTTGGAACACCATGATGGTGAAAATTAGAAGATTAATTAGACTCCCACCTATTACTATTAATGCATGCAACCTTGATATTTCAGTACAGCTGATCAAACAATCCCTTGAATTCAGTTCCACTGTTTATAATGTGCAAGGGTGTCAATGGTCTACCAGCGAAGAGTTGATATTTGGAGTCCTCTGTTGAGGACAGTGTACTGGGAGGAGAGAAGGGGGTGTTTGAGGAGCTCTGTTTCTGTCAAATAAAAACAGATTGGACTGGTTATGGGAGAGGGCCTGGTTTCAGTTAGACTGGAGACAGGCATACTGTGTGAATGCCATACCCCCCACTACCACCACCCTTTCCTCCGTTTACAGTCTCTGACATGCTTTTTCCAGCATTACTTTCTGCTGTGCTCTTTTCTTAAGCTTCCCTCTTTTTTTCAAGGCATTTTTTTCTTTCCCAGCTTGGGAATTAAACAGAAGGAGAGCAACTCACCGCTCCTGTAATCACACTCACAAAGAGCATTTTCAAGCAAGTAGTTTGACAAGCTGAACACTTCAAGTTCGTGCCGCGGAGAGTCATGTGATTATCGTCTTCTCTTTAAAATCGAGTGCATTTTACAACTTATAATCACCCAATGAGAAAATGTTTTCTTCTGCGCTTACATGTCAGTGGGTGACTTTGTTTATACTGACAGGAGCACCCGCTTCCTCTTATTATTTTGTCTAGCTCAATGTTACCCAAACGGGATACCAAACATCGCTGCCTGTGTCAGGTAGACTTGGCTTCTTTAGCTAAAGGCACCCGGCCTGTCGGAACACAAACCTCTGTGTTTTGTTTGCTAATTGCAGCTATATCCTCCTCCGTGTCTGGTCTGCCTCAGTGATTTAAAATTTTCAGTCATTTTTAAGGGATTAGTTGTGTTTGTGTGTGTGTGTGTGTGTGTGTGTGTGTGTGTGTGTGTGTGTGTGTGTGTGTGTGTGTGTGTGTGTGTTGCTCAAAAATAGCATTTACATTCGCAAATCAAGTGGTTGTGCAATTTGTGCGCTATTGTGAGTCGTTCCTCTCTAAAGTACAGAATGGGCCAGGACACAATGGCTGGGCGCAATTATAGGGTGCATTTGGTACGCCTGATTACATTTTACAGGTGCTTGTTAAAACGAGCCATTCACACTACCGACTGGCTGATGATAGAAAGCACCTCTCGCACAGGTTGTGCGTGTGTGTGTTTTCACCACTCCCGTGGTCCAACAGCCTTGGCTGCCCTCTGTCTCTGTGCAGTCCATCAGGTGCCTCTCGCCTGTGATCAGGCCCTTATAAGGGCCGTTTATGATAGAGGACGCATCTACCCCCCTCTCTCCAGCCCCTTCTAACCCATGTCTGGTCTGAATCTGCTCTCCCAGGACACAGCCCGCCGGTTCTCACTGTCTCTGCATTGTAAACATAGAGACCTCGACCAGAGCACATGGGCTGCCTCCTAAATCAAATATATACATGTATACTCACAAGTTCGTTGGCAAATACTTGTGAGGACCTCCAATGGATGTCTAATTGTTTTTAATTTTGATAATTACAGTATAATTATTACAGACTTACCTTACCTTAACCTTATTACATTACCGTAACCTCTAACTTTACTCATATCCCTAAACGTTTGGCATTTTAAGATCTGAAATAAGATTATTTAGTTAGGGGTCTTCAACAGGGGATTGGGGAACTCTTAGGGGTAAATTATTGTTTGATCTCAAAAAAAAATTTGTGGAAAAAACAAAAAAAAACTATGTTAAATTAACTTCAACCAAAGATTAAATTAAGTCCAGCTTAATGTTTTATCGTCCCTTTTTACTTTTTTTTCTAAAAAGACAAAAACCTTCAGAATTACGTAATAATGCCACCAGGAGCCTGAATGAGATAACCTGCTTATTTATAGCATGCAGACATCCCCAGGCTCCTTCCAGCACCCCTCCAAAAGCAGTTCTCTCGAATTTCCCATGCTGGGTAAAGAAGGGTGCCCAACCTCATTCCAAAACTTAATTTTTGTTCTACCATGGGAGCCATTTTCAACACCCACTACTGAGGTGGAGAGTAAATGTGTTTAGGAGTCCACAGAGCAATCAGTCAGGCTGCGACTGTGAAGGAATAGGCAGATTTTCAAGTCGCTGTACTCATACGTGAGCCTGCCAGGTCAGAGAAGTAAGAAGGTAGCAACTCAACTGGAGTTTTAAAAATGTATCCTTGCACTGAACAAGACACTTTCGCTATATGATCTTTTTTTAGAACTTTGAAACAACAAGCCTAAATTTTCATAGCTTAGGGGATTTAGTAGAGATCTCATTTACTGTGTGTTTATTTTTTTGTTTCTGATATTTCCCCTTAAATTCCAACAGGGAAAATAAAATAAGAACAAGATACAGTACATTATACAGTTTTTTATCATACAGTAGAAGTAGTGAGCTATAAAATTAATTTGGGCACATGACTTGGTCTTTGTCAAATTTGATGAGAATTGTTTGTGTCCATATTAAAATCTCTGACGTTTGCTTAAAGATGTTGGTATCTTGGCAAAGCTGAGCTTGTGTGTGTGTGCGTGTGTGTTTTTGTGTGTGTCATTTCTTACAGGATACTTCATGTAAAACACAATAAAAATATTTGAGATATTTTAATCATTTATTTCCAGTGGCGGGCCATGCATTTAAAGTCTTTGCCTTCAGTGTGATTCATGCCATTAAGAAAACACAGTTTCGCAATGAATATGACACCGTATGCCTTTGGGCATCATACATTATGTCGCAGCTAACTAGTAATGCCAACTGACATTTTAAAAACACGTCCATGTACGAAATCCAAAAATTGAAACGACACTTAATGCTTAAGCAAGCCTAATTTTAACTGCAGCATGACTGTTTTGAGAAAGGAACGTCTCCTGAACTGACACTCAAAAATAATAATTTTTCATACAAATCTACCAAGGAGGTCTATAATACCTGGTAAAATCTATCTAATAATATTTGCCATTTAAATGTTGCTTGCAACATATTTAGTTTTGTCAGGGTGCACGTTATACTGCATTCCATTCAAGTTGGATGTGGGATATTCCTACTTGATATCTCTGACCATAAATGTATTCCATTCCCCGATATTCGGAACTGCAACGCTCCTGTTAGCTTAGCAGGGGTTTGACTCTCATTAGAGATGTCTCCTAGCAACCCAATTGATAAACAATGCTGCAGTCTTAGCATTTGTGCTTCAGGTGTACGATTATCAAAAGAGATTATAATGTTTTATACACCTGTTTCTGCAGGCATTTGTTACACAAGCTTTAATATCATATTATATGGAAACAAACTCATTTATCGATATTACTTAATAAAGTGAATGTTTTTCACTTACTTTGTATATCTCCCTGAGTGTCGACAAGTTTGTGTGACATCATGCCCCTGCATCTCGGCGAGTTGAGAATTTATGCACGAGTCTACAAGTTGTAATTCTGACTTAAAGATGCATCGCACTTTTCCTAGTAGGACGCTGAATTCTCCAGCAGCCTAATTTACACAAATAAATCAATCTGATTGGCTGATGAATCTGACATTCTGACTTTAGTTGCCCGTTCATTTGCACTGTTGAGGGATTCTGAAGAAATTCTGAAGGCCTGAGGGGGTGGAGCTCAGACTCACACGCTACTTCGGGCATGTGATTTGTAAAAAAAAGTTGTCACACTTTGCTTGTAAGCATCAAGGAATAAATTCTGACTGGATACACCTGTTGTTTTCTCTGGATACATTTGTTTGTCAATTAATTAAGAGTGGAAAGCGATACAAAATACATAGGCAAAAAGGTGATTGAGAATGAAAGGATGAAAAATATTTATTTCTTTGGCATTTTAGGCCAGCAGAGAAGGCTTTGGTGGCCCTGAGAATTCATTGAGATTGAGATTTTCAGTACTGACAAAGTGGATGAGATTAGCCATATTTACATTTAGGGACATTGTGATGCTTTTGTCTGATTGAGTGCCACTGCTTTTTTTGCCACTGTAAAAAAAAAAAAAAAAATAACATAAAAAAAAATTTAAATAAATAAATACATTTCAAAATTAAATTTGTAGGTATTGTAGGCCTACAATTTTTAGGTTAAATAAGGGATAGTTCACCCAAAAATGATTATGTCATTGTTTTCTCACTCTGATGTTGTTCCATACCCAAATGGCATTCTTTCATTAGTCTTTCTGGTAGCCTTAGTGCCCATTCATTTGATTGAACACGAAAAAGATGCAACGAAAGTGTATGGTGACTGAGGCTAAACTTTTCACCTTATATACTTGTTTGGAACAACATAAGGGTGAGTAAACGATGACAGATTTTTTAGTTGTTTTTTTTTTTGGTTCAGCTATCCCATTAAGGTTTGATTTCTAGTACTGGAAAAAAAAATATTACAGTGTCAAATAAAGCAAAGCAGGAGTATTAGACTGACAATTTCAGCCCAATGTTTAAACTCACAGCATTTTGAGTCTCTCGCCTTTTGAGGCAGGTACATGCATGCAGGTGAGGCTGGCGCTACTTAAGACCTGTATAGCAGGATTAGGGGCTATGATTGCCCCCCTTCTCCCCAATCTCATCTAAACGCTGCCCACTCCCCCCTTCACGGTGCTGACCAGCCTCATGCCGATGTTAAGCCGTGTCTGTCCCATTCACCTCTAATCCTTTTAATTTGTTAACATGACACAGTCTTTCATACACAGAGCTGCTGACATCGGCCTTCTGTATTAGCTTGGGTTCCTCTACCAGAAAACCTCTGAAAGCACCTTTTTCATGTTGTCACACACACACACACACACATACTTGCACATGGACACACTTATGGTAATTTTAAAACCTTATTTAAAAGCTGATGTTCTCCAGAGGCAGTAAATCCAGTTGACTGGTAATGACAATTTGACACCCACCTTTCCCCCGTCCACCGAGAAGATGAAGGGTGATGAAACCCTCTCTTCGCATTTAGCCCCTGTTCCTGACAGAGACCTGGTGAGCCAAGCTTTCTCGACATGATCGTCAAAGTTCTGAACCACACACATCCAGTCACACAAGCTCTCTGCCTATCTATGTTGGCCTGTTTTGGAATGACATGACCTCATAGGAGAGAAATTGTTATTCTTCTCTCCGCCTTGCCACTTTGCTGTCACTGAGCAAGTTAATGAATTTAATTCATTCTGATTTTGCTAAGCTGCTCAGCATTCGTTTAAATTCATAAGAAATAGTGCCAGTAACCCTTCAGCTCTTTACCCCCTCCCGACCTGCCTAATCCCTGCCTCCCCTAATCTCACGTGAGGAGACTGTTCGCATGCACCCGGATTTTGCTCCAAGCATTGGAGGAGAAGGCATCTCTGTCAGTCAGGGGGAAAGCCTTAACACAGACAGTCATATAAATGTCAGTTCTCATGGTCACATACTTTTCCTGTCAAAGATGAATATAAATAATGTCCTTTGTGTGAAGTGATGTCAGGATGATGGGCGTTTGTGTTGGTTTATGGGAGTAGAGGTTTTGGCTGTGTATTTGGCAGAACTTGAGTTTTTTTTGTTAGGGCATTCCACCTTCCAAGACCAAGTTCAAATGGCTGATCGCTGGTAGTGAGCATTTTTGTAGCACTCTGCATCTTACAGATTTCCTTTTGCTTTTAAAGATTTAATGCATTCAGATAGGATTAGGGTTGGGGTTAGGACTGTTTACAGAATTTTCATCCCAATTCTGGTTCTCTTCAGTCCTCTGTCTATAATGGTCTTTAATTAGAATCCGTTAAGGGATAAATCAATTCAATAAATGCAAACACACACACACACACACACACACACACACACACACACACACACACACACTATGCTTATGAGGACTCTCCATAGACATAATGATTTTTATACTCTATGATTTATCGATTCTATCCCCTAACCCTACCCCTAAACTGAAACCTCACAAAAAACTTTATGCATTTTTACATTTTCAAAAAAACAGTTATGATTTTTAAGTGATTTGAATTATGGGGACACTAGAAATGTCATCATAAACATTATTTATAGCATAATACCCTTGCAATAACCAGTTTGTCACCTAAAAAAGTTCTCGTAAACCACACACACACACACACTCACACTCACACGCGCACACACACACACACACACACACGCAGTATTTAACAATAGATAGCTAGAATATCTATACAATTTAAATTAATCTTCTTTCTATGTTTAAAATCTGTTTATATTTGACCCTTTATAAGTTTTATTCATTTATTTTATTACAAGGGTAGATATATAGATGGATGGATGGGTAAAATATTTAAATCATAGACAAAATGTATTTATTTTATTACAAGGGTAGATAGATGTTCCTACAATGTGGCAAAAACTAAATAAAGGCAAGATATTTTTGTATTTCTGTATGTAAATGATAGAGAGACGACAGAGAGAAGATGGAAAAAGAGTGGTTAAAAAGGGGGAGCAGTATTGTTCCTCCTGAACTGAACCTGTCCAGTTGGGGATTTGGCAGATCGGAGGCAGAGAATGTAAAGCAGATGTTAGTTGTGGGAAATGGCTATGCGCTGTCCAGTCCAGGTCTGCTCTAGTATGTCAAGTGGGCTGTAAAACAGCTGCTTCCAGATTCATTCGCCTCATTTACACTTAGTAAATCACCCATGATTCCCTGCTCCCTTGCTGAATGCCATCTCTCCCCCTCAGACAGTTCTGTCCCTGAATCTGAGATGTGTAACTTTGCGGCCATAGAGACCACTACTCTTTACGGCACATGCAAGTTAGAGGTATTTTGTAGCAGGTGTAGCTCTGCCTGCGAGCATACGTCAAGTGTTGTGCATAAAAGCATGAAGTGTTCTTTCGTATGAGGAAACCAGAGGCAGCTCTGGCTCTCAACAGCTTTGTTCGCAGAAGCACAATGCTCCTGGACTGATTTGCATGTAATTGTTGCCTCCGATTTGCCATGATAGTCAAAAACAAGACATTAGCAATTCAAGGTGAGGAATTAGAGGCCTGGGAGACTCCCAGATCACACACATGGTAATGAAGCCCCTGGCTTAATAATGCAAGAAATGTCAGGAAACTTTCCACAAGCTGGGCGGATGGGAGGGAGGAACCCTGTGCCTAGGGCTCATGTCATCTTTGTTCTAAATGCAAATCAGGTTGTCGTGACATTGACTCTATCAAATGTGGAGCACTCTGGCACCCTGGGCCTAGAAGCATCCTGTCAGTTCTGGCTTAACCTCAAATGTTCACTCTAGTTCAAACGCTGGACCCTCTCGTTCAGTGTTACCTGCTTCATGGCATTTCGAGTTATCGATCCACAACGTGAAGTACTGTTTCTGAGTTTTCCTCATCTCTTACTCATTCTCTAGTTTTTCTTGGAGAACTTTAAAGTTTATCCAAAAATGATAATTATGCCATCATTTACCTAATCCTCATACTGTTCCAAACATAAAATGTTCCAAAAACTATGATGGAATTTTCAATTTTGGATGAACGGAGAGAGAGAGTTTCTCTCCTTTTGTCTCAACTCAATCCGCCTAGTCTGCAGGTACCATGAAATATAAGGAATATAATCTTGACCTTAATAATTTAAGAGCTCAGTTCAAAGAGAGACTTCTAAAGCTCTGGATATTCCAAGGTTATCTGAGTAAGTCCTGGTTAACAGGATGTCCAGTTTTGAAGTGGGATTTGCAGTCCCATGTGACCAATTTTTTCACTTCTCGCTCGCCCTCCTTTGCTCAACTCCGGCATGAAAAGACAGAGTCTCCCAAAATAACTCAAAAGGTTAAGATATTAATTAAACGTTAAGGGGCGCGAGGACAGATAATGAGGGGACTCTTCACAAACAGACTGCCTGGTTCCAGTCAGAAAATCCAGGATGAATGAAGGTACCAAATCAGATGTTCTCTCTCCTCTCTCGGTCTCTGTAGTCATTACACTAATTCCTCCCAGCCTCAATATCTGCCTGCACCTCTCACATTTTTTATAAGTAGCCCTGGTCATTAGAGTATGCTGGGTAATCAGATGGAACAAATTTCATCCTGAGCAATTAAAAAACACCTCCAAGACCCGATGCCTGGCAATTAAACCTTTCACCGTGCATCTCGACCATCTCTTTTTGGTGCTAATCTAATAACTCCAAGCAAAGTACTTAAAACTTGACCTTAATAGAAGACTCCTCAAAAAACATCAGATCTTTTACTCGTTTCCATTTTTTTGGGGTGTCTTTATCCCCAAGTCACCCTGCATCTAGTTTGTTTAAAAGCCTAATTTGTTACAGTGTGTGACAAATACCCTTTTGATTTTGCCGTAATAAGGCATTTGCATACATTTCTCTTATTTCACAGCACTGAGGGCACTGAGCGGGGAATGAATGCTGTAATTTGATGGCCTTGACACAGTTGACATTAATTGTAAACTGTCTAGTGATTGGCACTTCCCCAGCAATTGTAGATCTAGAGGTAAACATGTTTCCCTCTCCGACTGGTGCAGGCTTCCATAATAGCCATGATTTAATTTAGCTATTTAACCTGTAATTCCAGCAATATTTATTGAAGAGCGAGGGTAGAAAATTGAGCCATTAGGCAGCGAGGATGAATACATTGAGATGAAAATGAACACGCCTAACTGGTAGTTGACCTTCGCGTTTTTTAGCAGTTTTTATTAGCACAGGCCACAGTAATTACTGCAAATTGAATCATAGAGAAAACTGAAATCATTCGGTAATGAGCATTTTTATTCGTTATTGCACTCTCCGACTGGGCTATGAGCTATGAAGTCTGCACTTGGGGCCCGGTGTAGACTCCTGAGAGGATTCCAGCACATGGAAAGCCAGCTAAATTTACAATGGTGAAAATGTATTTTCAGATCAGTGCCATGAATGGTGTTAACCAGCTTTTTTTCACCAACACCTCATGCGGATATAAAGACAGTCATTATAATTTTTTTATTTCTAACCAGATCTCTTCGTACTGAGGTGATTTTCTGTTGTTTAGTTTGTTGCAGACGGTGACTGGATGTTGTTGTGTGCCATCTTTAAACAACATCCTCTCGCCTCAGATGTTGTTTTTCTGAGCGGGGTGCGAATGGGAGGGGGGTGGTTGCCAATTTATTTGTGAGCATTGTCTTTTTTGGACGACATATGGCACGTCCTGTAAGACGTTGCAAGATGCAAATTCAGGGTAGTCTGACATTAAATGAAGCAGTGACGGTGACAGGAGTCCTTTTGAAGAGCACACATCACAGTACTCCAGGGAGGAACAGCAGGGGAGACACACAATGCAGTACGACCCTCTCATTCTCTCTCTCACTCGCTGTCTGCGCCACCCGCCTCTTCCTTGCAGTACAATAGCATTCATCATTCCAGAGAACGGTGTGACTGTATGCATGTGGCCCTCATTTGCTGACTTACCCTGCACTCTGCCTCCTCCAAAATTAGCCTAGCCATAGTGTTGAAATCCAAGCCATAACATCATCTTAGTTCTACCAATGTTTACAGTCTGTTTTTTTTAATCGTACAAGTCTTCAGTGGCCCTAGCTTTGCAAATCGTGTTTATTGTTGTGAGTGTAAAATGACCTGCTGTGTTGTCCATGGATTATTTCCCTGTTCTTACCCTTTTCAGTCGTTCCGTACAGTCGGCTCACAGTTTAAACCACTGAACCATGAGGGACTGCAATTTGGCTCAGCTTCTCCCCCCTTTTCCACTCTTTTAATCCCATAGATTCAGATAGACAAGTATTTTGCCTCACAATTGTGTCTCTGTTTGATGTGCTTGTCTGGTTGAATAGAGACGTGTGGCGACTCTTTAAAATCCTTTGCAGCTAGATGTCGCTGAATAAGGCTGCCGCCATGTTTCACCAGACTCGTCTCTCCTCCGCAAAACAGCAGCTTGAGTCCTAATTAATGAGACATGCGTCACTCTGCATATCTATCTGAGGAGAAACTAACTTAATTTTCGAGTGGGGTGTCCACACTAATAATCATTCAGCGGAATAGCCATCCAGAGGCCTGTGAAGTTTAGTCCCTCTAAATTATCATTAAGGACCAGACAACACTTAATCAATATTAAAAAAAGTCTGGGAGAAGCCTTGGTTGGGATGAAGGTGGGGCTTATTAAAGACATCTCAGAAGACGTTCACATGAAGCAGGGACTCCACACAAGTCTGGCAACTTACTCTAAACAACTGTAATAAGACAAGGGTGATTTGCTTTAGACCATCCACAAAGTTTGGCATTTAAATCTGATGTGCACGCAACGCAGGGAATGGTTATGTGTGTGTGTGTGTGTGTGTGTGTGTTTGTTTGTGTTGATGTTTCCAGTATTGCTCTCTAAACCCTCATGCCATTTAATAGCTCAAAGTATAAGGTTGTTACTTGATGAATTTTTCTAATCTTATAAGTATGTATAAGAAATATGCTTCAAGCATCTTCAATGAAATATTTAACATAGTTGTGTCTGGGATCTTAAATATGCCAATATACCGTACAGTAAATCACTGCTGTTTTTATTCATTCATTTATTTGTTTTTGTTTTGTTTTAATATATTTGAGATTGGTCAGAAAAGTGCATACTTTGTGATACAACAGACAGATTGGATCTTTAATAATATCTGCCCACTGTTTAAATTAAGTCAGAAGAACATATTAAAATATTTAAAGGTAAAAAACAAATATATATATATATATATATATATATATATATATATATATATATATATATATATATATACACAAAGCATTGGGGTCTCGGTGACGCCAAACATAAAGATGGGTCCATAAGGGGTTCTTCTCAGTCGGATCAATCTCAAATTCGTCAAACTTCACAATATTAGAACATTGTGGTGCTCTTAAGTGTATTTTCAATGCAAGTACCCTTAACCTGTTCTTATTAACAGTTATAGTAATTTTTCTCTTTTCAACAGCTTCTTTTCAGCCGTTTAACAGAATATTTTTTCCAGACTGCCATGATGAAGCACTTATGTCTGAAAGGCGTCTCGGTCAGCCTCGTGGCTCTCCCTGGATCTGTCTTTACTGTACTATGACAGTAGTTTCTGTTGGAAATTTGGATGCCGTAACTGTAAATGCAGAAAATGGAACACCGGACTCCCTCGTGAATCCAGAAAAGCTACCGTGCACGAGCGAGAACTAGTTTCCCTCTCTCTCTCGCTTTCTCTCACTCGCCCTTTCTTTCTTGCATGCACTTTTCCCTCTTTCCTCTGTAAGCCATCCAAGAAGCCCCCTGCCAAAGCTGTGTGTGAACGACAGCCAAACAAAACACAGGCAGTTGTCCAGGCCAGCGCGGCACGCTTCCACTAATAGAGAGAGAAAAGCTTCCAGACCCAACAGGCTACTTACAGTATGGCAAAATTCTTTAAGCTAGATAATAACTTAATGACAGCCTAAATGAAGTCCCTATAGTGAAAACCACTGTCAGCAAATGAGCACCTCATTAAAAGATGCTATATCCCATTTCTCTCCCCCTTTCCTCTCCCTCCCCCTCAATTTATAATTATAATTTATAATTTATAATACAGCTTTTATTGTGTCAAAAATCAAAAATTCCAGAAGTTTTGTTCCTTTGTCCTCACAAAACAATCGGATTTGACTGTCTCTCCCTTTCTTTCTGTCTCATTCATACACACACACACACACACACACACACACACACACATCACATACACACACACACACACACACACACACATCACATCTGTGCTCGTCAACTCTCTTTTCTTTATCCATTTGATGATACAATAATTCAGGGTTTAATTTTAATGTCATTAATGCTGCGGACAACAAAAGAAAATCCATTTGCAAAGGATGTCCTTAGGTGCAATTTACGATCAAACGTTGGGCACTTCACTTTTAACAACAACCACAAAATAATGTGGTATGTCACTGGAATTTGTAACACTAACTCTGAACTCTAAAATACGACAGGAGAATAGCAAAAAATGCATTTCCTCTCATTTCTCTGTCTCTTTTTTAAATTTTCAGGATGAAAGCTAAAGTGGCTCATTGTACTCCTCAGTGAGATGTTGGAACCTATTAACTGTCATCGTTCTATTTTTCGCTTAATGTGTCTTAGAGCCCGACATTTGCATGCCGTTTACGTCTGTGTGTGCAGAGAGCTACGATTGTTATTAGTGATAATTTCTCTTTAATTGAATTGGGGTCTGCATGCTCGACTGATACCACCAATGACACACACTTTCACACAATGCCATCCTCATTCTCATCTCCTCTCCCGCCCGGCAGCTAGGCCTGGTTGGTAATATCTAATTGAATATAGACTAATCACTCCAAACTTATCAGGAGAACGTGCATGCTGCTATTTGACCCTTTCATTTAAGAAGAAATTTAAGAGAGATCTTCTGTCAGAATTCATTGCACCAATGCAAAATTGCTTTTGCTATTTTGCATTGATTTAGAACTGTGCTTTTGTGTGTTAAATGATTAAAGATAACATTACATCAAAAGTCATACTTTTTATTTCCTTAAGTGTCCCTGGCCTTTTTTATTTTGTGTGCATATTTTCTATATATACTTTACTATATATGAATATATAAGCCAGAAGTTTACATACACTTAGGTTGAAGTCATTAAAACTAATTTTTCTCCACAGATTTAATATTAGCAAACTATAGTTTTGGCAAGTCATTTAAGACAAGTCATTTAGGACATCTACTTTGTGCATGACATAAGTAATTTTTTCAACAATAGTTTACAGACAGATTGTTTCACTTTTAATTGACTATATCATAATTTCAGTGGGTCAGAAGTTTACATACACTAAGTTAACTGTGCCTTTAAGCAGCTTGGAAAATTACAGAAAATTATGTCAAGCCTTTAGACAAATAGCCAATTAGCTTCTGATAGGAGGTGTACTGAATTAGAGGTTTACCTGTGGAGGCCTACCTTCAAACTCAGTGCACTCTTTGCTTGACATCATGGGAAAATCAAAATAAATCAGTCAAGACCTCAGAAAAAAAATTGTGGACCTCCACAATTCTGGTTCATCTTTGGGAGCAATTTCCAAATCCCCACATTCATCTTTACAAACAATAGTACACAAGTATAAACACCATGGGACCACATAGCCATCATACCACTCAGGAAGGAGACACACTCTGTCTCCTAGAGATGAATGTAGTTTGGTGAAAAAAGTGCAAATCAATCCCAGAACAACAGCAAAGTACCTTGTGAAGATGCTGGAGGAAACAGATAGACAAGTATCTATATCCACAGTAAAACGAGTCCTATATCAACATAACCTGAAAGGCTGATCAGCAATGAAGAAGCCACTGCTCCAAACCCACCATAAAAAGCCAGACTACAGTTTGCATGTGGGATAAAGATCTTACTTTTTTGAGAAATGTCCTCCGGTCTAAAGAAAAAAAAATATATCCATTTGTCCATAATGACCATCGTTATGTTTGAAGGAAAAAGGGTGAGGCTTGCAAGCCGAAGAACACCATCCCAACCATGAAGCATGGGGATGGCAGCATCATGTTGTGGGGGTGCTTTGCTGCATCAAGGACAAAAATAGATAGCATCATGTGGAAGGAAAATTTGTGGATATATTGAAGCAAAATCTCAAGACATCAGCCAGAAAGTTAAAGCTCAGTCTCAAATGCGTCTTCCAAATGGACAATGACCCCAAGCATACCTCCAAATTTGTGGCAAAATGGCTTAAGGACAACAAAGTCAAGGTATTGGAGTGGCCATCACAAAGCCCTGACCACAATTCCGATTGAAAATTTGTGGGCAGAACTGAAAAAGCATGTGCGAGCAATTTATTGAGAGAATCTTGTGGACGGCTACCCAAAACATTTGACCCAAGTTAAGCAATTTAAAGGCAATGCTACCAAATATGAACAAAGTGTATGTAAACTTCTGACCCACTGGGAATGTGATGTAAGAAATAAGAGCTGAAATAAATAATTATCTCTACTATTATTCTGACATTTCACATTCTTAAAATAAAGTAGCGATCCTAACTGACCTAAGACAGGGACAGTTTTATACACACACACACACATATATATATATATATATATATATATATATATATATATATATATATATATATATATGTGTGTGTGTGTGTGTTTGTGTGTGTATCCTGTATATAGTTGAAGTCAGAATTTTACATACACCTTAGCCAAATACATTTAAACTCCTTTTTAAATTTTTCACAATTCCTGACATTTAATTTTAAAAAACTGTCCCTGTCTTAGGTCAGTTAGGATCACTATTTTAAGAATGTGAAATGTCAGAATAACATTTCAAATGTCAGAATAACATTTCACATTTCACATACAGCATATGTAATAATCACTCATTCGCCATTATTTTATATCGTATTAGTTGAGGTATTATATGTGTGCCTGTATATGATTCAATATGGTTTATTTTAGGAATAAATGTGTGTGTAAATGTGTGTTGACACAAGTCCCCATTAGTGAATAGCTACAGCGCCCCATGCCGACAGAAAAACCAGGGACTCATCCACCTAAACCTGAGCACAATCATAGTGTTAGTAGCAAGAGAAGTGCTGCTGGTTTTCTCTATTTTTCTCCCTCTCTCTCCCCCTCTCTCTTCCTTTTTTCATATGGAAATGTGAAATAATAGGGTGATTAAATAGAGCTGTATATTAAAGTACAGCTGACATTAGAATTAGCATAATGTGCTCTCGCCTCGGGCTGCATACTTTATTTGCCATCTGCGTCGGACTCCGATCCCCCCGGGAGTGCAGGCGCTGAACACCTCTCAATAAACTCATGCCTGAGTCCTTTCAGCATGGCCACATATACCATTTCAGGCAGCGGCCATTGATTCTTCTTAATTGTGGGGCAGAAATGAACATTTTCCCCCTTGACGACTTCTGTTGGTTGGCGAGAGAATCCGCTCGTACAATAGCCTATGTTTTACGCACCGGTAGTTAGTTTAGAGAAAGACTCGCTTTCTCACACACACATAGAGGAAAAGGACAGTGCCTGGTAAACACAGACGCTGCTTGTTTTCCAGGCCTCCTTTACATGGAGCATTAGTCTTTGAAAGCATCTGTCATAAAACAACAAGAGGAGGTTGGAGGATTGTGTCTATATGTGTGTGTGTGTGTGTGTGTGTGTGTGTGTGTGCATATATGTAGGCCTTGAGAGACTGGGGAAAAAAACATGGTCATTGTGCTACAGCTTATGCTCTGTCCACTATAATTAAGTCAAAGGCTTTACAGGACAAGGGTAGACTGCAGAGGTAAACAGCTGTTATTCTGAGCGCACACATCAGCCACATACTGTAATAGCGTCCATTGGGAATGCTTTTCCCAGCAAACCTTTAAAATGCCTTCTTTAAGTGCTTGAAAATTCTTTATCTTTTGAAGGGTCTTTACCCTTGTAAAGGGCATTAATTGGGCATTTTTTCTCTGGATAGTTTTAATGACATAAATGGACATAACACATAGCATCTGAAAAAGTCGCTTTGTTTAAACTGATCATGAAAATACTTCTATTTGCAAAAGGATGCTGTAACACTGTCTTCAGGGGGTAAAATCACTTATGCAGGTTTCAGGGGGTACTTGGAAAGGTTTCAGTTTTGCTTCTTTAAACCTATAAAACAGAAATAAAATATATTTAACATATATCAGTAATATATTAATAAAATAAAATTGAGGGTAGGGGGGCTGTTCAATCAAAAACAATTCATCTTTATATATAGTTTGATAGGAAGCTACTTGGCATGTCTGTCTTTCGGTCTCAAATTTGATTGCTTTTTGTTTAAAATAACATTCATTTGAATAATATTAACATTAATGTTCATTTAAACTAAAAGCTATCCACTATACTATGAGTGCACAGGATCAAATATTTGTTTCTGTGTTTTGGTGTCGATAAAGGGGTGCTTGAGCCTTACCCTTCAAAAAAGGTTGCAAAACAATGTGCTATTAAAAGTGTCACATTTCGTAGGTTATAGTTTTTTGATGTTGTTGTTAATGCTGCAATTGTGAAATTTACAATTTCATATGTGCCTATCCTGGAATAGCACAACAAATTTTGTACTAATTTACATTTGAATGTACTTACTATTCAAATTCTTTGATGAAATATTGCATCTTGGTATACCAATAAGATGAAGCTTTAGGCTATTGCTGTATGTAATTCCTCGTCTCTGTTTCTTTCAAATGAAAACACACTCCCCTGTTTAGCTTTGCACTTCGGCAGCATGTAAAGGAATGCTAGAACAGATACTAACCATTCATTCTCCCTGCTCTTTTTGATACTTCACAATGGCCATGATTGAAATAGACACCCATGAGGGCTTCATAGTCCCAGCTCCTTGGAGCCCTGTGTGTGACTGCCGCCCCATTGTTCTCTTGGCACTCTGTCTCTTTCGCACACATACATATACATGAAAACACTCATAAAGGTACACAAAGCACAGCCAGAAATCAAATACCCGGGCAATTACCGCAACATATGTTTTCCTGCATATCCTAAATTGCTGCATTAGGCCAGAACAGCAAGCTTTCATTTAATAAATAAATGAAACTCATTTACGAGTACACAATTACCATTTCGACTTTGTAGATCTGTTTTTTTCTACACCAGTGCCTCAGGAGTAAGGCATGAGAGATGGTTTAGCATCTTTTTTCTTTCATACACATGGCTTGTTTGTGCCGCCATGGTAATGAGTCCCCTTTGCATGGCAGAACCTGTGTAACGTTGAAGTTGTATCATCAATTAGTCATGTATAGTTAAAGCTCCAAAGCCACACCAAGCATATCAGCCTCTTTAGTTTTTAGCACATCCTCTAATCAAAATAACTAATACTGTTCACACTATTTCACACCTAAAGTGTACTTCACTGCACTTCACTTCGAAATACAGCAGGGTAAAATGTCTTAGTCCGCATTGAAAATCTGGCTTTCAAATTCTAATTTAAAACTGTAAATTAAAAGAATGTCTTAGGATTTTGAACGTCATGACGTAAAATTTATCATTTATATTGAAGATTCTGCACTATTTAATAGGTCACTAATCAAATGTTGGCAAATTTGGGATATACCATCGTAACTCATTTGTATAAAAGGTCAGATTTTGTTGTTCCATTGAAGATGGTCTTTGGATCTTTCTCAAATCATTTACATTTTAAATCATCCTGGGATAACAAGGATCATTAGATTTTGTGCAAACCTGTGGAGTCCATGTCAGCTTGAGTGCTTAAAACAAAAGCAGGACATACCAAAATACTAAGAATTTCTTAAAATAATGATATTTCAAGTTACACTTGTTACATTGTTATGCCAAATATTTAATAGAATTTATAATGAAAAAAAAAACTATTAAATTAGAAAATGCATAATCAAAGTATTTTTAGAACTGCACGCAGACTTTTGAACCCCATTATATATTAACTTAAGCTTACGTTTAAGCATATGTTATGCATATGTTAAGCATGTTAAATTACATGATCAGAACTGTGGAAGACTGAATGTGTTTGTGTATGTGTGTGTGTGTGTGTATATATATATATATATATATATATATATATATATATATATATATATATATATATATATATATAATATCAAATTTTAAAACCACTCTGGCACAGTAATGATTCTTTGTGATATCATGGGGGTTGGGGGGTGTTTCCAGGATGTATAGCAATGGGATAAGACAAAAACGTAAGAGGAAGTAAGAAAAAAACAATCTTGAGTAATTCTTAATGGAACAGTAAATAATACCCTTAAGCTGTTTTAAATGCCACTGACTTTAACACTCAGACTGGTGCACTTTTTCCTTTCCCCCCACAGCCTCTCAAATCACAAGCAGTGATTTTACTCTTTATTTGAAACCATTTATCTTGATGTGTTCCCCTCCCCCCAACCCCCTCTCTAATTTTTTATCCGTTTCTTTGAAGGGACAAGTTTATTTGTTTGATAGTGATGAGAGCCCACTAAATCACAGTTTAAGTTGTACTTTTCCAATTTGGTGGATACTCTGGCATCCTAGGACAGTCTCAGTGCTTGGAGGCTTTCCCAGTTTAGAGTATCGCCTTGGCATTATGCTTTTAAAATGAGTCAGCCGTTTGTAAAAGCAAAGATTAAAGACGAACTGAAATAAGGAATGTAGTGTTCCCACAGCACCAACCCTTAACAGCGTAGCTTGGAAATGCATTTGTCACAGGTCTATTAAGGATGAGCTGTCCTGTTCATTGACAGCATGAAAGGAGAGACATTGCCTATTGCCGAAAGTGTGAGGCAACTTTCAAGATAAGAATGTCAAATGAAAAAGAAAAAAGTTTATACTTTGAAACATGTAATCATTCCTTGAATAATGACTTTTCAATAAAGATTGTTGTTGTTTTTTGCTTAATTTGCAGGTAGAGATGAACCTTCAAGTTACATATGTACGACATGCAAACAGCCCTTTACCAGCGCCTGGTTCCTTCTACAGCATGCTCAGAACACACACGGGATCCGCATCTATTTGGAGACCAACCCCTTGAATACCTCCCTGACTCCACGGATCTCCATTCCTCCCCCCATCAGTGCTGAATCCATAACTCAGTCCCCACTGGCCAACTTCTTGGGAGACAATAACCCCTTCCACCTCCTACGGATGACTGGGCCCCTACTACGGGAGCCCCCACCAGGCTTCATGGAAAACCGTCTCCCTAATACACCACCCTTTGTCAGCCCCCCTCCACGCCATCACCTAGACCCCCATCGCCTGGAACGCCTTAGTGCAGAGGAAATGGGTTTAATCTCCCAGCATCCCAGTGCCTTTGAGAGAGTGATGCGCATGACACCCATGACCATCGAGTCCCAATCCATGGATTTCTCCCGACGGCTGAGAGAGCTTGCTGGAAACAACAACTCCACTCCACCACTGTCACCAAGCCGTGCCAACCCTATGCATCGCCTTCTCAATCCCAACCCCTTCCATCCCAGCCCCAAGTCGCCCTTTCTGAGCACCCCTCCGTTGCCGCCTATGCCCCCTAATAGCACCACCCCTCCGCAGACACAGGGCAAGACAAAGTCCTGTGAGTTCTGCGGTAAGACTTTCAAGTTTCAGAGTAATTTGGTCGTACATCGGCGAAGCCACACAGGTGAGAAACCCTACAAGTGTCAATTGTGTGACCATGCCTGTTCTCAAGCTAGCAAACTGAAACGCCACATGAAGACCCACATGCATAAGTCTGGCTCTATGACTGGGCGCTCTGACGATGGTCTGTCCACTACCAGCTCACCCGAGCCGGGTACAAGTGATGTCACTGGGGAGGGTATGAAGAACAGGGATGGGGACTTCAGAGGTGAGAGCATGGGGCCTGATAACGAGGAGGAGGAGGAAGAGGAAGAAGAAGAGGAGCTCGAAAATGAGAGTAGGCCTGAGTCAAACTTCAGCATGGACTCTGAGTTCAGTCGAAACAGGGAAAATGGTTCAAAATCACATTCGGACGAGACGAACCTCTCCTTGGGTAAGATGGTGGAAAATGTGGGGCTCACCTCAATCCAGCAGTACAATAATTTGATAGCTGACAATCGTAAACGGCTTATGTTCTCCAAAAGGATCTCAGAAGGACAGAGGGAAGCAGGCGATGACGATTCAGTAGTGGGGGAAATGGACCAAGTGGAGCGGGCGACAGTGAATGGAAGGAATTGTGGCTCTGGTGACTCTTTCTCAGGCCTGTTTCCCCGCAAGCCCACTCCCATCACCAGCCCCAGTCTATCTAACTCCTCGAACAAGAGGATCAAAATAGAGAAGGACATGGACATACCCCCAGCTCCCCTAATCCCATCTGAAAACGTCTACTCCCAGTGGCTGGTTGGCTACGCGGCATCCCGTCACTTCATCAAAGATCCCTTTCTTGGCTTCACCGATTCCAGACAATCTCCATTTGCCACTTCCTCGGAACACTCCTCCGAAAACGGCAGCCTGCGATTCTCCACACCACCAGGGGACCTGCTGGACGGGGGCCTCTCCGGCCGTAGTGGTACTGCTAGTGGAGGCAGCACCCCGCACCTGGGTGGGGGGCCCGGTCCCGGCCGGCCCAGCTCAAAAGAGAGCCGGAGGAGCGACACCTGTGAGTACTGTGGAAAGGTGTTCAAGAACTGTAGCAATCTGACAGTGCACAGACGCAGCCACACAGGCGAGAGGCCCTACAAATGTGAGCTTTGCAACTACGCCTGTGCCCAGAGCAGCAAGCTCACTCGCCACATGAAGACGCACGGCCAGCTCGGTAAGGAAGTGTACCGCTGTGACATTTGCCAAATGCCCTTCAGCGTCTACAGCACGCTCGAGAAACACATGAAAAAGTGGCATGGGGAACATTTGATGACGAATGAGGTCAAAATTGAACAAGCAGAGAGAAGCTAAGCCAGATTTCCTATTTTGCCTCACAATTCCTTGATTATAAAAGGGGTAGCTGGATACTCTGTTTTGTTTTTGTTTTTTTTTTGTTTGTTTTTTTTTAGTTTGGTTGTTTTTGGCTGTTTGTTTGTTTTCAAGTTAATGGTTTGAGTTCGATTTGTCCATAGAAACTGCCAACTGAGAAAGGTAAAGACTTTAAACAAGAAGAGGAAAAATGCACAAAAAAAAGAGGATGGGGCGGGAGGGGGATTGGGGGGGTGGGGTTCGGAACTGGTTATTTCTTGCATTCTATTAGTGGATACATTTAGAAATTAAACAATATTTAAAATGGAGCCTTCAACTGTGCAATAATTTCTGTATTTATTGGATTTTTAAAAATATTTTGGCATGTGCAGTTTCATTTTTATTCATTTAATTCCATATTCTTCTTTTTATTCCCGATGCTGAGATAGGATGAGATTTTTGTATTTTTGTTTTTTTTTTACTAAAAAAGACGTCCTGAGATTTTATTATTATTTTTTTTTTATTTTTTTTTTTGCCAAACAGAGTATCGTTTGAGAAATCCATAGGCCACTGCTTACAATGTAGATTATTTAAGATACACATGTAATTTCTTGAAGAGAAGCCGCATTCAGTTTCTTAAATTTCAAAAGCTGAACTGAGAAAGCTATTTGTTCCTTTTGTTCATTATACATGCTTATTCATTCAAAATGAGCGGACAACAATCCTTAGATCTTGTAGCATGAACTGATTGTAAACATGTCAATCTAATTGGGTATGTAGCACTGAATATCAGTTTTACAGTAGATCTAAAGAAAACTGTGTGGCTGAAATCCTCGTCTACTCTTAAGGACCTGAAATCAGGGAGGGAAGACTATAAAAACATTTGAAAGCGAAGGCAGCTGCTTATCGGTACCTAGTACCATCCCAGACAACTCTAGTCACATGATCTCACTCAAATTGTCCATAGTGAATTTTTATCCCAGCTCCCTCTCCATTGCACTTAATCAAAGCAGTTTGATTTTGCTGAACAGCACAATAGTGAGTAGAAGGATGATGGCTTTTTAGCTCTCTTTGTGAGCTTTAAAACAACTCAGGGTGAGCTGCATAGCTACTTCTGCCAAGTCTGCTATCTGATCTCAGCCATCCTCTGGTTCAGCTTATTCACAGCCCTCCCCTTCTCTGCGCACTTACACATATCACACTGCCAAGCACCCTTAAAAGTCATGAATCGACACCATCCTTCACATAAAAGTGGCTCATCAGACTACATTGCTGTAAAGTTAAAAGGAAAGACATCTAGGCCAGAGAATGAAACAGTTTTCATACACTAGGAAAGCGATACGCACACACACACACACACACACACACACACACACACACAGAGGAGAAGAGAGAGAGAGAGAGAGAGAGAGAGAGAGAGAGAGAGAATGGTCTGCAGTCCAATTGGGGTTAGTAAAGCTAATAGCACATTAGTCAAAGCAAGGAAGAGCACCACCATTCTGTTTTCCATTGACTGACATTTAAATCTAAACTTTGTTCTTTTGTGTTCAGTTCTGTTGTTTCATTTATGGGTATTAGGGTCTGCAGTTCTAGAGGGAGTTACCACTTTAACCAGATTAGATAGCAGGAGCAAATTCGATTATACATTCAATAATATTGTCATTCTATTAAAATGTTTGTTAAATCACATGAAACAGCCCTATGCATTTTTGTACATATATACATATATCAATCATTTTGAGAAACAAATTTATACTGCATAGTAATCTGATTATAAACATTCTGATAGTTAAAACATGTATGATATTGACTATGATATCTGGTTAATCTGGTTATATCCCGTGTTAGAACCATCGGCAAGTATGCAGATTAGTCAATTGCACAGTGAGTGTATGTCATAACCTGTTGAGCGTGTACTAAAACAGTAAGACATTTTTTTCTTTCTTTCCTCTCATTCAGGGCTTCCTGTGATGTGTAGTTGAACGCTATCTCAGAAGTAGCAACACGCTTACAGAATGCACAGCTGATTTTTCTCTTTTTTTGTTTTCTCTTCTATATATATATATATAATTATTATTATTTTTTTTTTTACAAAAAGGGCTGCCTCTGTCAGCCTAAATCACAGCCCTGATTTATTAGCAGTTAAACAGACATTCAACATGAGACCCTAACCACCACAAATGATTGAGCCGAGGAAATATTGTGGTTTTAAATAAACAAATAAAAAAAATAATATATAGAGAGAGAGAGAGAGAGAGAGAGAGAGAGAGAGAGAGAGAGAGAAAGTAAGCATACACAGCTCTTTGCAGTTGACCCGCACTTTATTTTGATTTACACATTTGAAAACAAGGGAGACAATGGCTTCTGAGCAAGAAATTATGTTCAAAAACTGATTTATTGGGCCTTGCTAGAGGGAGCATCTGAGATTGAAGTGCCAGTGTTGATAGGCTTGGCTTTCACAATGCTGGCACTATAAAAATGAAATTAATTTATTTGGACAGTTTTTGTACTGCCATTCAATTTGACATGAGTGTGCCTTGAATACTGATCTTCCTATTTATTGTCTTATAAGACAAATGCAACACTTTTTGTGAAGCAAAGAATTAAAAAAATATAGAGAGATATTCCATGTGGTTTTAATCTGCTTCTAAAATAATGATCAATAAAAATAGATATCACATCATTTAAATGAATTAAAATGAAAAGTAGCCAGCACAATACTAATGTGTGTCTATGTGTGTATATATGTATGCATATGTACATATAACTGCACAAACTTCAGGACAAGACTGTGTCCCTTGAAAATAATATATGATTCTTTTGCTACAAATAGTCAAGGAAGAGACTGGACAAAAATCAGGAACTACAGGAACGTAAAAAAGAAGAAGAAAAAAAAAAGTCAAACTTTTAGTGCACTCTGTCTTAAAATATGTTTACAGTATTGAAACAAGTACAAGGGTAAAATTATATTTCTGTGTATGTGTGTTTTAAACAAACAAGACACCCCCCCCCCCCCCCCCAAGTTTGCTTATAAAGTTTTTCTTGATGCCACAGTGGCATGTGTATATTGTTTATTTGTTTTGATTTTGGGTGATGGGATTTTAAGTACACACACACACACACACACACACACATATATATATATATGACATTTCTCTTGTTTACTGTAAAAGTATACCAGTATTTGTAATATTGGATAATGCCAGGGCATTTTACAAAAAAAAAAGAAAAAAAAAGAATGGAAATAAATACTGTTTTTTTTATAATTATAATTTCAAATGATATGTTCTTTGCCTTTTTCTTTTCAAAAGTTTCCTTTTGCAGTCCAATTTAAATTGTGTCTCTAAAATGTTTCGTCACTGTAACTGTAAAAGTCTTGAGTTTTAGTAATTTTGTTTTCTGAATTGGGTGTACAAAAATAAAGATGAAATTGAATGAAAGAGAACTGCTAACAGAATATTTAGGCAAAGGGGCACGCATCATTATGTATGGAAATTTCCCTTAAGCAGGAAGATGATTACAGGAAAAATACTGAGGCTCCTGTCATGTTTATCTCTCTGATTTTTTCATCAGTAATGGATTTTTTTTTTTTAATGGCTGGAATGAAATATGTGTGTAGGCACTATGATGTGTATGTGTGTGTGTGTATGTGTGTATATGATGTATATATATACACACATTTGGCAGGATACAATTGTGAAAACTAAAATTAAAAATGTACAGATGAGTTTAAGAGGTTGTTTGACCTTTTACTGTAGCTACATATACAACAGTTCATGTTTTGTTCACTCTTATCTTGGTTATAAATGATTTTATATGCTTGCCCAGACTTTGTTTTGTTTTCTCTCTCTTTCTTGATCTTTGTGTGTGTGTGTGTGTGTGTGTGTGTGTGTGTGTGTGTGTATGTGTGTGTGTGTGTGTGTGTGTGTGTGTGTGTGTGTGTGTATTCTGACTAGCAGAGGTGGTCTTATTTTTTTTTTTTTAAATGCCCTTCAGACCTCTGATTTTGGGCATAATACCTGATTTTGGAGCTATTAGCATGAGAAAAATAGAGCACAAGTATAAACATGTTTTACTTTTCCAAGTCATTATTGGTCTTTTAGTCTCATAATCTTTTGACCTGGAAGTAAAGAAAAAGGTCTGGAAAGTGTAAAAAGTCTTTCTCTCTCTTGTTCTCCCTCTCTCGCACATGTACACATTCACACGTACACGTTCACACAGGAAATAGACTCACTCATACTGTACCTAAAATAGTCAACTTTAAGGGGGCACAAATGTGTAGGTATTAATAGCCAAGCCAAACCTCACTGTATATGGTCTTCTCTTCAAATGTGTGCAATTCAGATCAAAGCGTTTTGCCTCCAACCAAAGGCTACAATTAGAGTAATCAAGAACTACTAAAACTGACCACATTCATACAGACACGAATCAATCAATCTGACCCCATGTATAGTTTCGAACCCTTCCCGGAATGTTTTAGACTATGATATCTGCATCTTAAAAAAGATGTAGCACTTTGTAGAGGCCAGACAGCTTTGTATGATCAACCACACTTTTTGTCCATTCATTTATATAGTAGGTTAATCACAAATGGCCGATTATGTTCACTTGTGTTATAAAAATTGTTTTTGAAAGTCGTCCTTCTGTGTGTATTATTAGTCTTTTTTTCTCCCTTATTTCTTCCAAGCATTATAAACTGATGCCCCTTGTTTGGACTAAGTCAACATGGGGATGCAGGTCTTGAATAATAAAAAAAAGAAGAATCTTTACTGCTGTTTACTATTTATTTTACATTACACAATTCAAAAGTATTCAAACACATTGAGATCAAATAAAACCTGTCTTTATAAATGTAAAATGTTCAGTAACTGAAGTAAAACGGGAGGGGAGGGGCCAGACAAGAAAATTATTTTACAGCAAGTGTGCTCGTTAATTACCCAATACCCCATCCAAGATTAAAAACAAACAAAAAGAGAATTTTTTAGCTGATGAAGTATTTAAATTAGTATTACTAGAAAGGACTGTAACTCATAATTTTCAAAATCCCCAGTATTCCCTGGTTTTTCATGGCAATGGTATCCCTGAATACATTACTGCATTCCAAATATAATTGGCTCCCGGGCATGTTCTTTTCATGATCAAAATCTTGAGGGAATACAAGATTTTTAGCACAAATAAACATTCAAAATTTGTTTGTGGTTAAAGCTTAATGATAAGTGTTTTCTAGATGCAGATCACACTTAAAACCTAAACAGCTTGCTACATTTAGTCACAGACTGAAAAGAAAAAGAACGTTAATTTGCTTAAGTAGTAGTTTGAAATCCTCATTCAATTGCAAACATTAGTACTGTACATGTATCTGTCATTATGAGGGCATTTTGTGAAGAGTGCCAAAGCTCCAGGTGTCAGAGCTCAGTGCTTGGTAAATGTGAGTTGGAGGGATGTGGATTCCCTCGTGGGACCTGTCGGGGTTGGGCAAGCTGACTGATGGCTGGCTCTGCAGGTGCCTCATCCATCCTGGGCCCTGGGCGGTGAGTTAGCACTCATCTTGGCTGCAACGCCATGAGTAAACCCCCTCGTACCCAACTCTCCATGGTGTTAAATACCCTGACGTAATGCTCTCCCTCGGCCAGCCATCGAAACCTCCCTGCACATCACAGAGGGGTTTAAAACTTAACTCACTTAAAAATGAGGTTGGATTACCCAATACCCCATCCAAGATTAAAAACATGGAGAGAGAAAGTTTGGAAGAACTCAATATTCAGTGGCCTCAATTGCCCTGTATGTTTTTTTTATTAAAGTTTACAATTAAATATCTACTGTTTTAAATTGCAGTGACATTAATGCAGTTTCTAAAGACTTTTAGGGGCCACTATAACATGCTTTGTTGCTTTACCTAAGGACTGAAAATGATGAAGCACACTACAAATATTACTCTATAAGATGATATTAGGCTCATATTACAGTCGTTGCCTGCAAAAGCTCCAAAAATTATCTTCACCTCAATCAGGCAGGTGCCTCCAGAACTATACAAACATATCCCACATATTTCTTGTTTTGATTTAATTGTGACTTTTTTTTTTTTCATTTTGTAAATAATAAAAAAATGAATCCAAGGCCACAATTAGCCCTGCCAATGCAGGACAGAGATGAACCAGAGCAAGTTTTTATTTGGCAGCAGTTTTAAGGCAGGCAGGTAAAAAAGACTGACGTCTCCTGAAGAGGGGATTATTCCCTGTGAAAGAAAAGAGTGTGTGTGTGTGTGTGTGTGTGTGTGTGTGTGTTTGAGAGAGAGAGAGAAAGAGAGAGAGAGAGAGAGAGAGAGAGAGGTGTTAGAGAGGAAAAGCAGGCAAGAAAAAAAACAGTCAATGAGAGATTGAAGGGAAAGATATAGTGAGGATGCTCTTGTTCTCCTTGCACATTCCTGTAAATTCCTATGTTAGGGAGTGTCGAACCAGCTATTGTTGTGTTAACAGTCATTTTTAAATCCTGGTTTATAACATTCCTTAAATTCAGAACTATTAGACAACTTATATTATTTTGGGGGAGAATAATCCATTTTAATGTTCACCATTAATTTGAGGATAGTTTACAAAATAGGGTAAAGTAAATCTGTAATTTGCTTTTTAGCATCAACAATTAATATATTAATATATGATGCAGTGGCTTGCACACATGCTCCAGAAAGTCTTAGCTTTGCTGCTCATGCAGGCAAAGCAGGATCTAGCCTTGCTTGCGATTTGTCAGCCTGTGACCCCCCCACCCCCCACCCCCCTTTCTCTCTTAATGATATCTTGTCTTTCTCCACTATATTACTGTCTATAGTTTAGATAAAATTAATATATATATATACGATATCATATATCATAGAATTTAATATTGTATAATACAATATCATATCATATATTATATTATAATATTTGTTTTTATTTTAAAGTGACTTTAATAGGTAAAATAAATATGTTGTAATGATTTTTAATATTATTATTTATTTTATATATCATATATAATTAAAATTAAATACAAACAATCTTTTTTAATTCAAATTAAGTGACCATAAGGTTTTACATATTTCTTTAAATTATTTTGCTTTGTTTATTTTTTTAATTATTTTTATTACAGTATTAAAATAAAATAAAATACAATACAATTAAAGAAAATTCAATTAAATTTAATAATAAACAATCTTTAAAGTCTGTTTCTGTGAGAACATATTAAGATCACTTCTGCCTTTAAAAAATTTATATAAATGTAGAATTGCTTATGAGTTTAATAACTTATTGCACATTAAAATGCATGAATGGGGGTTATATGAATGGGGGAATTAGGGGGTCAAGGAAATTACTTTATGTATTTGACTGAAAATGTGACATTTCTATACATCTTGTCAAAACTGTCAAAGAAAATGTGTTATGGGAAGATGAGCATTGATTCTGTCTTACACACACACCTCAACTCCATTTTCAGTGTAGCAGCCTGATCCTGTGTGTATGTGTGTGTGTTTGTGTGTGTTTTGTGTGCAGGCCCGAGCTCACCCTCTCATTAACCTGTTCCTGCTTATGTCCATTATATAAACAGCACCAGGATTAAAAGACATGCTTGGGTTATTCAGGAATTATTTTGGCTCAGTCTGACAGCATGTGCAGACCTCCCCTCTTATTAAAGGCAACTACAAGTGACTTAAGCCACAGTCCTCGCTGCTGAGCCCAAGTGTTGACAGGTATGCTGAAGCTTAAGACATCGATATCAACATGACCATTCTTTCTCACAAAATCCCCCACCGTGCTTGAAGTGACGGCTCGGGATTTTACTGTCGGATAGTGGGGGGGGGGGGGGGGGGGGGGGGGGGGGGGGGGCGAATTCAAACTGCTAAATAGAACTCAGAGTACTTTTGCTACTTGTACCTGGTCCAGATGGAATAGCAGAAAATGAGGGGAAAAAGAGCTGCTCTTAATTATTGGAACTGAGTCTCTGTGGAAGATAGCTCAGCGAGTGAGTCATGGCAATCAGGGGATTCCCTAGACTTGTGTTGTAATTATTAACATTATTATTCAGCTAACTTGTGCTTGTCCAATTGATTGGTGTGGCTGTTTCATGGCTGTTTCCAAAAGCAGTCTTTCTCTCTCCACTTCTCTCTCTCTACAGACAGATCGGCATGACAAATGACAAGAAAACTAATCAAATATGTTTAAATCAATTTGAGGCTTAACAAATGCAGCATTTCAAGTCAGAGTCACACAGACCTGCAGTTGATGCATAAATATTGTCACTTACAGTAGCAAGAAAACACATCACACAAACACAAGTTTAGGCGAGGCAGCTGCTAGTCACAGTCAGCAAATCTCAGGGTAGGTTTAGTTTTGAAAGTCATTTTCTGTAGAGGTGCATTTACTGTACAAATGTCGACAAATGCTGATTTTTTTTTAAAGCAAAAAAGTTGTTATATGTTTTCTGCTAAACATCCTTTTCAGTAAAATTATTAGGCCTATTAAACACAAAACAAATCATGAAATAGCAAAGTGTAGAATAATAATAATACAATTTTATTTAAATTAAATAATCATATAATTGTTCTGGCCAACAGAAATTTTATTAAATTGTATAAAATGTATGAATGTTACACATACAGTACAACACATGTGACAACTTGCCCCTTTACAAATGTGACAACTGGTCCCATTCTGACATATATTAAAAACACTCTCGTCCTAATAACCGTTTGCTAACCGAGATACAGCCTTTGTGACAACTTCCTCACATGACATCTAGCCTATATAATTATATATATAATTATATAATTATAATATAATTATAATAAATAACTATGAAGGCATAAGGCAAATAATTGTATATTTATTAGGGCTGTCAATCGATTACAATTTTTAGTCGAATGAATTACATGGTGTCCCGATTAATTAATTGCAATTAATCACATTTAATCCATATTCAAATATTAGCTGAGAAAGCACCTCATATAACTATAAATCAATATATAATGATGAAATAATTATACATAGTTATCTTTAAATATTTAAAAATTATATATATATATATATATATATATATATATATATATATATATATAATAAACAAATATTCCGATATTTAAAATGCTTTACATTCCTGTAGCAGAAGAGTTAATCATTGATAAGGCCATACAAAAAGCGGTTTTAGAATCGAATGTATTTTTACTACCATATTATTGATCATAAGTCAGTTATTGGCATACAGTTCACAGCAATCCATTTCACAAGTGAATTTGTCAATCAGTTCGAGATTTATTATGAGGGCTTGTTTAAGGACCCGTCAATGCACAGACATGCTTGTGTAACGTCTCAGGTGCATTGCGTCATAAACATAAATGTTTAGGTCACTGTGTCAAGTTAAATATAGTTTAATACTTAGAACATACCTTGAGATCCCTTAGTTCGAATTTGCGCTCCATCAAGTGTTTTGAACGCAAGAACGTAACGCATGTCTGTGTTGTGTTGTCTGCTGGATGGTTGTTTTCCTCACTGTATAAACTGCACGTTGCCACACAGCTGAAGTTTCACTTACTGCTCTCTGGATTAAACAGGTGGTATGCTTGCATTTTTGCAAAGCTTGCATTTCTCAGGAATCTTCCTTATTACGGTCCAGGGGCATTGCGGTTAATTGTGTAAATTTTTTTAATGATTTATTTTATTTATTTATATTTTATTAAATTAATCGCGCTGAATTAACACATTAAATCGACATCCCTAATATATATATATATATATATATATATATATATATATATATATATACACTGGTGGCCAAAAGTTTGGAATAATTTACAGATTTTGCTCTTATGGAAAGAAAGTGGCACTTTTATTCACCAAAGTGGCATTCAACTGATCACAAGGTATAGTCAGAACATTTATAATGAGAAAAAATACTATTACATTTAAAAAAAAAAAAAACAATAGTATTTTCAGAACTTCTTCAACTACTTCAAAGAGTTCTTATCAAAAATCCTCCACGTGCAGCAATGACAGCTTTGCAGATCTTCGGCATTCTAGCTGTCAGTTTGTCCAGATACTGAGTTGACATTTCACCCCATGCTTCCTGTAGCACATGCCGTATGTGGCTGTCTTGTCGGGTGCTTCTCACCTTACATTCTAGTTTCTGTCACGTATTCCCTGTTTTTGTGCTTAGACTTTTATTTTTAAATTCTTGTTTAGTTTCCCTATTCCTGTTTCCTGTTCGATTTGTAGTCCTTTTTAGTATCTTTTCATGATTGGGTTGCACTGATTGTTTCCCCAGGTGTTCTTCATTCCCTTGTCTTCCTTGTGTATTTAAACCCTTGTTTCCCTTGGTTTCTTTGTCAGTCTTCATATGTGTTGTCATGTTCTGTGAATGGTTCCAGTGTTTTCTTTTATTTTAATCTGAGTTACCTTGTTTATCTTTTGTTAAATTAAAAGCTGCATTTAGATCCTCATTCCTTGTCACAGTTTCTTTTTGCCATTTTTGACCCAATATTGACCTTAAGACATGTCAGTCTATTGCATACTGTGACAACTCAAAAACAAACACAAAGACAATTTTGAGCTTCATTTAATGAACCAAACAGCTTTCAACTGTGTTTTATATAATGGCAAGTGATTTTCTAGTGACAAATTAGCAATTTAGCATGATCACTCAAGGATAAGGTATTGGAGTGATGGCTTCTGGTAATGGGCCCTGATTAGATTTGATAAAAAAAATTTGTTTTTGTTTTTTCAAATAGTGATGGTGCTGTTTTTTATACATCAGTAATGTCTTGACTATACATTGTGATCAGTTGAATGCCACTTTGGTGATTCAAAATCTGTACGTTATTCCAAACGTTTGGGCACCAATGTATGTGTGTGTGTGTGTGTATATATATATATATATATATATATAAGCACAGTATATACTGTATTATTGTATTGGGGCTGTAAATTCATATGAAAAATTATTTAGTAATGTACCGATAGCAACATAGGACAAATAGGATACACAAATTTGTGCTCAATATCACGATCAATTAATCTGTCAGTTATCACACTTTTTTTAATCGAAATAATAAAAAAAAAACATATTGTCTAGATTTGAATTGAGAAGGTCACGCTTGAAAACAAAAAAGCAAAAAAAGGACTTAGACATTGAGACAAAGAAAGAAAATTCTTTTAACAGCACACTGAGGCAGTCACTCAAATGTCACATTTCTGTTTTTTATATTTTATTCCTTTTCCTTAAGTGACAACGGGGTGAGTTCTTTAAAAAAGCAGTTCTGAAGAACTGAAGGCTCTGGTGAGGTGCGTGGTGTCTTTTTGATATTCAGATTTGCCTGCCTACACAGAGCATTATGACACATTTGGATGATCGCATTGTGGGATTAGGGGGCTGCCTTGTCATTTTCAACAACAATACTGCGATTTAGGGATGCTATTTCTCACACTGCGGCTCGCATTAACGCCGGGCCCAAAGATTTACATAAATCTTTGTCTTAAGATGAAAGAAAGGGCTTGAGACAATGAAGTTAAGCTGTAGAAATGGGAAGGAAGGTGTGTGGAGGGAGGGGGGAGGTTGTGGCGACCAGGGAAAAAGAAGATTTTTTTTGTCTAATTCATCCACTGTACTGTTGATACAGAGGTAAATAATGCCTCTTTCTTGTGTCCTCATCATAAAAAAATAAGCAGGAAAAATAAAACATTAGCTACACATGAGACACAGAACACAAGCAGAGTGTAACTCATTCAGAGCTGAATTACTGATTCGTATTTCAACAAATGTATGAATGTCACGAACATCTGTTCGCGCCTTAAACACATTGCCTGTAGCAGTCATTTTGAAAACTGACCTAGATTGTTCCACCACCCCTCTGTGATTGGATTCATTCCCTGTGATTGTGATTCAGTTTATATCACAAGCAAGAAACTGGAATCACAATTTGACCACTGAAGGCGATTTTACTCCAAGGTTACCGTCGATTGCAGATTTTTAAGAGTGGATTAAATCTTGCAAACATTACACGCCATACTTTTTCTTGCCAAAATTTGTTTTCCGCACATGCCTTGTTCCACATCCCTTTTATGATTCAAAAGTTGATAAGATGAAGATAATTTTCATCAGTCTTACTCTCTACACGAAATTGTGCTGCTGTTTTTGAAATGAAAGCTGAGAATCTTTTCTATGAAATAGGATTGCAAGAAATATATGATTTTTCTGATTGCTTTATTTCTTATGCAACTACATTGGGGTCTAGAGTCTGAAACCACAAGTGAAAATTCTTTGATTTAGCATTTTTCTAATTTGCATTGAAAACTTTCATTAAAAATTAAATTGTCAGCATAACAAATTGATTTAAATGTTAAATTGAAATATGAAAATTAATATCAGATTTAGTTTGTATTTGTTATGCCCCCTTTTGATTTAATGACAGCGTACACTCCTGCTGGCACACACTTCACAAGTTTGTGCAGAACCAGATACATTTTCAACTAGTTTGATTAAATTATACAAATCTGACCTTTTGTAAATACGAGTTAACATAGTCACAGATTTGCATCCAATTTGATTTACATTTGATTAATGACCTAGAAATAGTGCAGAATCATAAATATATCTTTTTCATTTGACATCATAACTTTTCTTTGTTTTAACATTTTAAATAATCCTAAACTTTGTATATTTCCATGTTTAAATTGGAAATTTTCAATGTGGTCTTTTGGACCCCATTGATTAATAACACATTTAAGTTTATGTAATTTGTCATGTCAAGTAATTTCGGTTAAATGTAAGAGATACAGTCACATGACATGAACTGACTATTTTAACACATTAACACATTTTCTTACCCTTAAAGGGACAGTTCACCCAAAAATAAAAATTCTCTCATGATTTACTCACCCTAATAACGTCCCAGATATGTATGACATTTTTTCTTCTGCAGAACACAAATGAAGATTTTTAGAGTATTTCAGCTCTTTAGGTCCATATAATGCAAGTGAATGGGTGTCAACATTTTGATGCTCCAAAATCCTAATAAAGGGAGCATATAAGTAATCCATGACTCCAGTTATTAAACCTGTTTGTTCATACATGATATAATAGGTGTTGGTGAGAAACAGATCAATATTTAAGTTATTTTTTTGTCACAAATTCTCCTTTTTGCCCAGTAGAGGGTGATAAGCACGAAGAATGTGAATCACCAAAAACAGAAGGAGGCAGTGAAAGTGAAGGAATATGGAATTAAATATAGATCTGTTTGCCACCCACACCTATTATATCGCTTCAGAAGGTATGGATTTAACCACCAGAGACTTTTGTTTCCATTATGTGGATTTTGGAGCTTCAGAATGTTGTCACCCATTCACCTGCATTATATGGACCTATAGAGCTGAGATATCCTTCTAAAAATCTTTGTTTGTGTTCAGCAAATGAAAGAAAATCATGCACATTTGGGATGGCATGAGGGTGAGTAAATTATGAGAGAATTGTCATTTTTGGCTGAACTAACCTTTTAAAGGATCACATTCTTTTGAACGCCAAAATTTACAAATCTCTGAATTGACACTTTACAATACTCATATACGTACTTACTATACTTGTGCAAGGTGTATTTTATTGTAATCCTTTTCCATTAGGAGTGATTTCCAAGACTTGTGCTGGGCAGGATCCATATGTCCAGCATATGATTAGATGGTTCCCTGCTGCTATGAGCTAGTGCCACAGATCTGTGCCATGGCAACACTTTGATGATTATAATTCAGACAGAAAGGTCATTATTTATTGCTTTTCCTGCCTGCAGCAGACAGTGGTGTTGTCCCTTGGTTCATAGTAATAAACTAAACAAATGACAGTGGACAGATGGCCCACCTTGAACTAGAGAAAAATGTCATTTACATTTGTGAATACTCACAATCAGATCATCCTAGATCACTCAGCGTTGACAGTCTCGACAAGTTGATATCAGATAACAACACACAGATCATCTCTTTCTTTGTGTGTATGTGGATGTGTGTGTGACTGTGTGTGTGTGTGTGTGCATGTTTAAAGCTCAGGGATTTTTTATTCTTGTTGTTGTAATCTGGGCTACATTTTATTTATGGACCTTACCGAAGCAGATAACTGCCTTTCTTTAAAAAACGAAATCCCAGTCAGGCCCTGAAGGTATGGTAACTTAATGTTAAATATGTATTTAAATGAGTAGGTGTCTGTAGTAGGTACAGTTCTTTTGGGCAATGGAGGAGTCTGGAGACAATGAAGAAGTACAGGAAAGTCTTTTATTTTCTGACTTCTGGTTTCTTGGATTTCTTTAATGCACTCGTAACAAGAGACAGGTGTTAGAGATAAATTACAACCAGATGACAATGGCATGACTCCATTCGTTGGACCAAACCGGGGGCCCCCTTTCTAGAAAGATCAGTCAGCAGGCTGGTAACTAGGTGCAAACCTTCGGTAGTAGCCAGCCAGCCCCAGAAACAGTCTCACCACCTTTTTGGTCTTGGGCCTCGGACAGGCTGTGATCGCTGCTGTTTTGTCAACCTGGGGATGCACCTGCCATTGGCCCAAGTTGAACCCCAGATCCCGAAATTCTTCGGGTTGGCAATGAGCCCTGCAGCAATCTCAGGACAGCTCACAGATGTTGCATATGCCTCTGCCGGTCATTACTATAGACAATAATATCATCTAAATATGCTGCGGCATATGCTGCATGGGGTCTGAGAATTTCGTTCATGAGATGCTGAAACGTGACCGAGGCCCCGAACAAACTGAATGGAAGGGTCACAAATTTGTGAAAGCCAAACATTGTGGAAAAAGCAGTTTCTTTCTCAGGAGACAGGATCTGTCAATTACCCAATGAGTCCAGTGTCGAATAAAATTGAGCTGCGCCCAACCGATCGAGTGATTCGTCAATCTGAGGTAATGGGAATGTGTAACATATTTTGCTCGAAGATCAAGAACGTACTGAATTTCATTTTTACTATTTGAAGATCCCTCCTCCCAAGCTTCCCGTAATCGCTGAGCACGCCGCGTGGCTGATGCCCATACAGCAGCATGAATGGGGAAAACCCTCTTGTACTGCAAATAACGGGATCGAGCAGCTTATCCCAATTTCTAGCATCCTCGAGTATGAAGGCGTCCTTGTATTCACGTTAACACGTTATCTTGTATTACCTACCATATATAGCCTACATAAGAATTAATGGTTATTTGTTTACTATAATATGATTTTCTGTGTCTAGTGAAATTGTTTTCCATTTTTGAAATATAAATTGAAATTATTTGATATTACAAGAAAAAGGCACCACCAACAGCAGTAAAAGGCAAAAAAAAAAAAAAAAAAAAAAAAAAATACATTTAATATATTTAAGGAACACAGTTGTCCTGCATAAGCATTAGATGCTGGAAATGTCCCACCCTTACTGTAATGGAAAATTTGTTGGTTAGCAAATATCCAAATTAATGTTCTGATTGGTGGATCAGCTTAGTCAGACTGTCTGTCTTGCCAGTGCCATCAGTTGCACTCCCACCTCCCGCTGCTCCATGCATGTTTAGAGAGAAGTTCTTTACACTTTTAAAATAAAATGATTGGAAACAGTTTTAGGATTCAAAATAAATAAAATGATTAAGAAAAAAGAGATTAAGATTCTACACTATTTCTAGGTCACTAATCGATTTTGTGAAATCTGACCTTTGTGCAAAAGGTCAGATTTCATTGCTTCCATTGTAGCACACAAGATGGTCTTTAGAACATTCTCAATTCATGCTGGTGTGATGTGAGCCAGCTGGTACATGATACCTGTGCGATATTTGTAAACCTCACACCCCTGGCCTCAAGAGGCGCACTAGCGACTGAAGCTAGTGGATGTAACCTTTAGCCTCCTTGTTAATGCACCCACCTCCCATGCCGGCTACGCCGGTTTGAATCCCACTCGGAGTGGGTCGACCAAGACCGGTTACAATTGCATAACAAGGTTTGTTCAAACTTGTGGAGGCTGTGTCAGCTCGAGTGCAAATTGCCATTAAGGCAAAGGGGGACATACCAAATATTTAGAAATTCTGAACTTAACATATCTATTTTTTTTCAATTATACTTTTCCTTCAAAATATTTCTGATAATATAGTTTGTAACAAAAATTTTACTACATCGAAGAAATGTTTTTTTTAATTTCACCAGTGATCTCTGACTTTGGATCCCACTGTACAGTATATGAAACCAAACTTACACACCTTAGCCCAAGAAGAGAAATGGAGGGTGATGTAAATTTTATGCACACCATATTATGTATACATACAAAGCTGCGAGGGGACATTTTTGGCTGAATGCACATTTAAATGGAGTGGTTTGTGGAAACAGGGGGCTGGGCTTTCCCCGCAGCTTGTCAGGCACAATGGATGGAGCTATCTGTTTGTTGTAGGCCTCATCCCTAGCCATGTTTATTTGTAAACTGAGCAGACAATATGAAAAGCTGAGCTGTACAAAGACCCGAGACTGCCAGCTGGCTGACTGAGGGTATTCATGCCTTCACTCAACCCCTTTCACAATGGAAAACCCATGCAGACACACACACACGCACACACACGCACACACACACACACACACACGCACACACATGCACACACACACACACACACACACACACACACACACACACGCTTTCATAATAGCCCTGAGACAATCTTAAGGAAGTGTGGAATCCGCCCTCTTCTGCATGTGTCCACTCACTCACAACACACACACACACACACACACACACACACACACACACACAGTACAGCCAACTCTACTGTAAAGCTGATTTCTTACAATGCCAAGAATGAGAGAGACTGTTTTCTCAGAATTACCAATCACAAACTTAAAGGACTATTTCACACAAAAATGTATATTCATTCAGTCATTATTTACTCCCACTCACAATGTTCCTATCTAATTTTTAATAGTGTACCGGTTACTCTTTTCCATGGATGCAAAAGCGTCATTACAAAGTAATAACTGTACATTAAGGCAGTCTAATCTCTTGACATATACGTGACTGTGGTGACATTTTTGCAAATGTTTTAGGTTTCATTGAGCCGGCCACCCTAGCAGATTCAAAACAAAATGATTTTGGCTGAGGGTGTCACAAATGCAGACTGTTTTGCTAAGATCTCACTCTATGCAGTCAGTGGTAGGACACACTTGCCGATCAAGAATGGTGGAGGGGTGACACCAACTCACCGCAACTCTCTCTGATTCCCTGTCATGTAGAGCTTTCCAAAATAACAACAGGAGTACCGCATGAACAGAAACAATGGTAAAATCTCATTTAGGATGTGATTCCTGGAGTAATTTACCTTGTAAAGGTATGTGATTGTGTATTTATCCCCTCGACACTTACTGCAGAAAGTGTTTGTCCATATGTAGCTTTAAGTGAGTAAAGATGTTCAATAAACTGTTTTGCCTTCGCTCTCTGATTTCATTTGAGAATTTTGTGTTTGAGGAAAATTCTGTAAAAATGCTTGGTGACAGATTCACTGTGGATTGCAATCAGCGTTTGTGATGACATGCAGCTGAGTGCGATTGTGGATGAAAACATCCAGATCAGCTTGACGCTTTGTCAGTGCTGCATAAAAGAAGAAGCTCACTGGTCACTTGAAGAGAACACCTCACCCTGGCGACATAATTTTTTTTTCTGCCATGATGGATCCTTTTGCCTGTTGCTGGAACCATTAACTCGGCAAAGAGTTTTTACAGGAGTTTTTAATAGATTAACAACCTCCTACTGGAAAAGAGTAATGCACGCACCATCTCCCGCCACCTGTCCGGTGATTATGTAAATAATAATACAAAGCAATATCAATATAACCAATATTGTCATAAAAGCAAATGCAATGTGAAAAATGTAATTGCTGAAGCAGCCTCGTCATTTTGCTGTACTTCTATGACACTTTTGGCTCTTGTGTTGACTTGCATGCTCTTCAGGACTCTTCAGGTGTCGACTATGGGCTATAGTAAAAGTGTTTTGATGTCATAACCTAAAGGGATAATTCACCTAAAGCTGAGCATTCTCTCATCATTTACTCACCCTCATGACATCCCAGATGTGTATGACTTTCTTTTTTCACCAAGCACAAACTGAGATTTTTAAGTCACACAGGTCTGGGATGGCATGAGGGTGAGTAAATGAAGAGAGAATTTTCATTTTCAGGTGAACTACTTCTTAAAAATAGCATAGAGTGAGGAACAGATAAATAATGTGTGTTTATAAACTGAAAATTTGCCATTTTACTCGTAATTTGTGTGAAAGTGAATAAATGTCACTGTTGTTGCGCCTCTAGTGTTTATTTCAGCAAGAAATTGTCATGATGCGTATAACGAGGCACATAAAAATAATTTTGCAAACATTTATGTATACTAACATGATTTTATGACACCAGGTTGCATAAAGTATCACAAACACAGCTACCGCCAAACAAGATCAGGCAATAATCAAACATGCTCTCCTAGAATGTCCACTCTCTCATACTGTATGCAGTGTTGGAAAGTCTAATTCATTGTCGTAAATTGATTTCTTCAAGTGGTTCATTTAAATTAACTGATTCAAATGGTACCATGTGGTTTGCTACATTTTGTTAGTTTAATTTATTGTATATGGGTAGCTTGTAGCTTGGCAAGCTGCAGTTTCCAAGTAGCTTTCCCCAAAACTGTTTCCAAGTGTGTATGTGTGTGGACGAGAGATTTACAAACCAGCCCAAAACCCCCCCGGTGAGAAAACAATTTGGTCTCTCTTCCTGTTCACATCAATTGATGTTCAATTAAGACCAGATGGCCCTGATGGGCTTCAACCCCAACTTGCAGAACATCCATACAAAAATGTTGATGCCTATTAATTTTCTGTCTCTTCCCGCCAGCTCTATGGATATAGCCGTTGGCTTGAGGTATCCAGACCAAGGAGTTAAACTTTTTGACATCCACGAGGGATGTTCCAAACTCCCCCAACCTTCAAAGAACACACATATGCACTCTTATGGAGTGAAAGTTATCAGTAGACCTTATATTGACAAAGGAAAAGTCTGTCAATAGGAGATTTATGTGCTGGCATACTGAAAGACGGAGAAGTGCTTTCAAGCAATAACATACATCGCATCGGCATCTCTCGGCGTGTAAGGGTGTGATTTCATGAAAGATACATGCATGGCTTGAGATGGATATTTCTGCATTATCTCCGCTCCGAGCCTTCACATTTTTGCATCACATGATTGCTGTTTTGTTGAAGATGGTGTGAATGGAACTGCATAACTTTTCTTCCATCACCCTGAACTACTAGGGGAAAAAAATCCCATTCAGTGCATTGCCATATGAAAGGGGTTTTCTAAGGCTGTTTTTCTGCAGGCACAGTATGATATATTGCCCATGGAGCACTGGACCTTTTTCACTGATTTAAAAACAGCTCACCTCTTATAAACTCCAACCTTGAGGTTTTTAAGAAACCGAACAAAACCTCTGAGATCAGCTCACGGACACTATTCTTACCAGCAGCGTTCAACACATATCGGATTCCTTATAGATAGACGAGTGGTTTTTCATTCATCACTTTAACCTCACACTCATCATTACAATCAGATTTTCTTACAGTGTGCCGCAGTGATGTGCGTGGAATTCGAGTGAGCCAATTCACGTCCCTGAGCGGCAATAACACTTTTATTGACTTTTGTTCTGAATAGTCAGGCGATGACTTCTTGACTGAAACAAAATATTGTTATGGATACTGTTCTCAATGCAATATAAACCTCTCTCTGAATCAGAGCGAACATACTCGGGTTGGTGGTTTGATGTTGTCCACACTAGGAACATAGAATTTCATGTTTTGTGGTCTCTGCTGCAGATATTTTCTCTATGGAACATATTATTAAGACAGTAAGCTTGGATTAATTTTGGTTTAATTTAAAGAGAAATGTAACTATAAATGAAAACTTTGATAGGAAGTAAATGTGCCTTTAATGCTATAGACCTTTTCACAGACTCATTTATCTGTGTAAATCTCGCATTTTTTTTTATTTTTTTAACATTGAGTGTAAATTTTTAATATTATGCTTATACAGCTGCTGAGAGAGTGAAAGTAAATTTGGAAATTTGGTAAATTTGTCTTCATCCATAGCTCTCTATTTTTTCCTCTTCTGGAAAGTCATTCAAATTTTTCTATTGCTCTTGGAGCAAATGGGTAAGTGAAAATAATATTTGCCGTGGTCTCCTATTCACTCCCACTCACCGCTGTTGAAGTTTACCCTGCAAACTTTTACTTCTGCATTCCATAACCCGGAGTGTGAAAAAGGTCTATTTAATGAAAATAAATGTGGATTGTTTCGAAAATTTGGCTTTGGAAAATTCATATTAAAATCTGAACATAGTTTGAGACATTCTTAAGCTCTCTTCTTAAACTTGAGATATGAGATTACTACGATCTTTTTCTCAGGTGAGAAATTGAAGTAGGAGACCTCAGTCACCTTTCACTTTCACTTTACTAAAAAATGCAATGAAAGCAAATGGTGACTTCAGCTAACATTCTGCCTAATACCTCCTTATGGGATCCACGGAACAAATACAATTAAATGGTTTAGAACAACATGACAGGAAGAAGACATACATTAAATTTGGGATGTCCCTTTAAGATAAATTATCTTTGCTTTCCATGTAAATTCATTGCTGTCAGGTAAAAACAGATGAAAAAATAAGTGTGATGCTAATGTTATGGGAATAGTCACCTTAAATTTGGCAAACGGTTGCAACATTTTGCAATGAATGCAATGCAAGCTGTGTTTGCTAATGATGCTGCCATCCACTTCAAACTATTTAAATACCAGGAAGCATCTTGAGATAAGTTTTGCTCAATATGTAATAGGCCACCCAAAAGTGAAACTGTTGTGATCATTTATTTCCCCATTATGTTGTTAAAAACAGGTGACATTTAAGTCTTCATTTGGTGCATAATGATGTCTGATTCGTGAACGTATGATTTGTGAATCATTCTTTTGAATTGAATCTTCTCCACAAATCTGTTCATCCGATTCATGAAAGCAGTCTGAATTGTTATGTGAGTTAGTGAGTTAAACTCACTAACTCAATGATCAGCAGTAAATAATAGAATAATAAAGACTTCTAAAATAAAAAATAATAAAGAAGAAGACTTCAGAAGGTACCCCTTATATCACCCTGCAGCTCTTGCCTGGTTGCCCACTAAAGCTAAACAGGGTTGAGCCTGGCCAGTACCTGGATGAGAGACCTCTTGGGGAAAACCAAGGTTGCTGCTTATTAGGGAGGCCAGCAGGGGGTGCTCACCCTAAGGTCTGTGTGGGTCCTAATGCCCCAGGATAGTGACTGGGACACTATACTGTAAAAAAAAACAAAAAAACACCGTCTTTCGGATGAGATGTTAAACCGAGGTTCTGACTCTTTGTGGTCATTAAAAATACAAGGACACTTCTTGTAAAGATTAGGGATGTAACCCCAGTGTCCTGGCCAAATTCCCCCCATTGGCCTCTATCTATCATGGCCTACTAATAATCTCCATCCCTGAATTGGCTACATCACTCCACTCTCTCCTCTCCACCAATAGCTGGTGTGTGGTGGGTGTTCTGGCGCACTATGGCTGCCGTCGCATCAACCAGGTGGATGCTGCACACTGGTGGTGGTTGAGGAGAGTGCCTAGAAAAGCGCTATATAAATGTAAGGTATTGTTATTATTATTATTATTAATTAGTATTTTGTCTCAAAATAAATTCAATAGTTTCAGGGATTTTCATTAGCTACATAAATTTGCATCATTTAAGACATTATTAGATATTAGATCAAATTGCCTCAAAATCAACCTATAGACATTACATGCCATGCTCAGAAATATTGTGCTGTGTATGGTGACAAAAAGTGTTTAGGAAAGTGCTGTGTTTGTTGCTTTTTAGTGTTTTGGGAGAAAATCTAATCAAAAGTGCCTTTTACCCCCCTTTTATTAAGCTTTTGTGGATAGAACACTCCAAAAGGACAACGGAAATCCGTAAACTCACATAATCTATTGTCTTATGTCTGATTTATTGAAGCTAACAGTCTGAACAAACAGATTCACTAATATGAGTAAGACTTCTCAATGCAAGTCTATGTCTGACAGACTTATATTACAGATACAGAATACTATGAAAAATGACCTATAAATGTGTAGTGGATTGAAACGGATCACTTTTTTTTCTCTCTCCCTGAAGGTAATGGTAATATTCATAATTACTCTGGAACATCTGACCATTATTTAGAAGACCTTTTTATAAAGTCATCATATTGGGGTCACCATGTTCAGCTTCTAAGCATGACATGGGCCTAAAAAGAGCTTTTGTTAGAGGCATATACACCACGAAAATGCTGATGTGAAATACAAATTGCTTGTATGAAAATATTTGACTCTTAGTCTTTATCACCACTACATTAACTTTATTGTCATACACTGCAATTATCCTGACACGCCCTGAGGGCGAGAGGTGCTTAGACCTATCAATTGCCCTAATTTGAAACGACGATGAGCCAGAGAGCCTGAGAAAGTGTCTGCCACTGACTCAGCTTTGCTACAAAGCGGCTGGTCATACTGCTTTTAACAATGATTTCTCAGAAATATCTTGTTACAAATTAAGCCCTCCACACATAGGTGGAGTTTGACAGGTGCCAGGGCCAAAGCCGAAATAGTTTTATTATTGTTCAACTGTGTGAATGTTACAAATAAAATGAATTATTAAAATTAAAAGCGTTTTTAATCATATGTATAGTATTTTGGTTTACAGCTTATACCAGTTTCTACCTTGTGCCCCCTCAAGCACAAAATTGAAACTCCACCTTGGCATGCACATACAAAACCACAGTAATCCTGTACTACATTGTCCCAGCACATCGAAATGTCTCCTTCTGTTAGATGAAACACAGACAGTCTTAGTGAGCTGTGTAGTCATGGACAGGAAAAAGGAAATTTCTCTCAGTAGAGATTGTCAGTAGCTCACATGGACTGAGCTGACCTAAATGACAGGCCTCTATAAAACCAGAGCCCTGTTAAACAGGGTGTTCTTTCAGCTTGCGGCTCTAGACCCTAGATCTTCTGAAAGCCGTGTGTGAGCACGTCTGGATTTTTTGCAAGTTTGTTTGTGTGTAAGTTTTTTCCTATTCACTCGACAGGACCTGGTTGGCTCTGCTCTCAATATCGAGCTACTAAACACTGCTTTTGTGGCCAAATTCTCTGACCACCCTATGATCAAAAGGCCACGAAATGAGAGATTTGGCAGCAGAAGCTACAGAGCTGTGATAACTCAGCAATCATCCAAAACAGAGAGGGAGGAGGGGAGCAGGAGAGGGAGAGAGAATAAGTGGCAGGCTGCAATCTGGGGAGCACTCGCAGAAAAAGTGTTAAAATGTTATTTGCATTCTCAACATACTGTATATTGTTCCTTTATTTTGTGTTGTTTCATTTTGTTTTTGGTCTTATGAATGTCATTAAAACATGTCCGGTCACATTTTACCTCAAAATCAAAAGGAAAAAAAGTTATTGTGCATGAAGAAAATTTTAAATATTTTTGTGCTGTTTTATTGCAATTCATTATGACCTCCCTCTCACTTTCTTCTTATCTTATTTGCGTTACAGTAACAAGAGTGAGATTTATTTATTTATTTATTTTGCTTTAGAGTAATTACAACTGGGCTTTTGATCTTTTTTTTATTCAAATTATTTTTGATTCTAGTTTGATTGTCATGAAGAGTGTCACAATATAAAAATTCTTAAAGAAATATTCAATACAAGTAAAGCTCATTCGACTGCATTTGTGGCATAATTTTGATTTAAACTTTTGAGAAGAGATTTAGAGATTTTTTTATTGCCAAAGCTGATATCTTGAGATCAGGGAGGCTGATAGGCTGAAGTAATTCTGATAAATATGATATCACGCGCTTAAATATAATAATAAATTACATATACAGAAAATTGCTAAAAAATTTTATTAACTTTTATTCATTATTATTTTCACTCAAAATTTCACTCAAGACTTCGACTATAGAAATAAAACAAAACTTAAATATTTATATTTATGATAGCAGTTTCTCCTAGTTGGTTCAGTCATATAGGGCTGGGTGATATGGCTAAAAATATATATTTCAATATACACAAAATAAAATAATGCATGAGGTGAAAATCTAGTTAAAAATATTGAAGCCATGTTTTCCACAGTTTTTCACTATATGAACATAAGAGAGAATGATAATTAATAATATTTACTGAATTATGTGAAGGAGTGAACTTGCAGCACTTTGTTTTCACAATGCATGGGAACCGCTGTTGTGCTCCCCCGTTGTTTCCCCCCAGCCCTGATAGGGTATGGGGTTATGATTAGGGTATGTAGGGTACAGTAGGGAAGGGGTAGGCTTAGGTTTGTGCATTGGGGAACGCATTCTGACAGTGGAGAATGTTACCATCAGATACTGCCCCCACCTCTACCCCATTCAGATATGCTGGGGGCGAAACTGATCCTGACGGGCTAAACAGTGTTCAACACAACACCAGGATAGCCTTCTTTGAGTATACGGACTGACAGTCATGCAACATTTGTGAGCCAGAGGGTTTTGATCCAGTTTTGATTCATACTGATGTAATATGTGCTTCAGAGAAAGAAAAATTAGCACTCCACAGGAATCCATGCTTCATAGGAAGAACAGGAAGGAAGAACTTGCTTATGTTTTGTGAGGTTTGTGAATTAAATCTTTGAAAGAAATTAATGACTGAATTTCTTTCAAAGATTTAATTCACTAACAGAGTTCTTTAAACAATGTATCTGCATACTGTATATTCTGACAATATATCATATAAGTTGTATTGCTATCATTAGACAAGACAGTTAAATGTTGCAGGAAGTGTTGAGCAGAATGAAATGTGAGCACTCTAAACATCATGAGCCCATGCACCCTGCTCAGGGAATGGGACTGCTTGAATGAGACATTGTTGCACTCCGGTCTATTATTGTTGTAACACGATGGCATGTAACAGCAAAAGGGAAATTAATTCAGTTAAAATGTAAAAATACGAAATAGCATCAGTGACATATTGGATGACAGTTAATACGATTTGTACTTTTTAAATATTTTTTAAAGAAAAAGAGTGGCGAGTCAAAATAATTTTCTCTTGATAATCAACATTAATATTGAGCTTAACCTAACCTGGAAAATTCCTAAAATTATGCTAAAATAGGGTTCATTTCGTTTAAGCAAAATCTCATTTACAATTTCTTTCTTTTGATTTAGGGGTGAAATATGACCCGGACATGTTCTTGACTGGTTTCGTGAGATTCATCCTTATATATAGAAAAGAAAGGAAATTATAAGAAAAACATGGGAGACTGGGATAAGGAAATGACACAAGCCAGATTCAAACTCCCATTGCCCGCATTAGCACCGCAGCATAACGTTCCTGTGAACGTGCGCTCCATATTTTTTAACAGAAAATTTAAATCCTTGATTTAATCAACACCAGTGGCAGATGAAGTTTGCCAGAAGCATTTTCTAGGAAATCAGTAGGATAACCTTTTTTATTTCTCTTCAAACGTGTAGTATCCATCAACATAACTATTCAATTTTCCTCTCCTGTAACCTCAGGGTCAAATGTCAAGGGTGCAGTCTGTGCTTGACCTCCAGTTGTTCACTTTTAGATCCGTCATGAACATATAGGAGTCTCAGATTGAGACAGTGAGGGGTTAAGAAACCAGTGTTTGTCTGAACTGCTCTGACCTGTTCCCGTGGTTTACATACCTCTCAATAGCTGCCTGCTAGCCCTCAAGCCAGAGAAGGAGTGAAACCCTAGATCCAGCCCCTCCTCCCGTTTGAACCTTTAATGGAGAGAAAAGGGATCTAATTTTTTTCTTTTTTTAAATGCTAGGGTGGTTTCTATGGAGCAGGGAATGATAAGAAAGAGACAGAGGACAGTGGTGTTCAAAAGTCTAAGAGTACAAGTAGCCTATATAAAGGAATATATAGAGGGGATCAACAGTCTTAGTCCAGTTGTGGACATGCTTCAAATAGCATTTTCTGATTTAATACAGATTATTATTCCAAAATATATAATAAGCATAACAATTTGAGTATTTGAAAAATCATGAATTTCAGAAATTTAGTATTATCTCCATTCTTTCTTCAATAACAGCATACACTTGAGCTGGTATGGACTCCACAATGTTTGTGCAAAACCTGATGATCCACAATATCTACAGCAGTGTGAAAGTGTGTATGTCAAAGAAGGCTCATCACTTCTGACTTGACCTAGGCTAAGTTCATTTTAATAATGTGATTTCACCTCCTCTTTTGCACCCAAATAAAATTATAAGAGCATCCCGAGCAGTGGGGGAAAGGGGGGAATGGCAATTGTGTCTTTCAATCTCCTGATTCCTCTTGATAAGCAAAACACTTCCCCTTGCCCTGTCCAATCCAAAGCCTCTCCTTCCATGTATACATCTTATTTAATGATAAAATCTTTTTTGTCTCTTGTTTTCATTGTCTGTGCAGTGAATTATCATTACACTTGTTCACTCTCCATTGCATGCATATATGCGTCTTAGAGATAAGTTGACCTTTCAGAAATCGCCGTCCGGCATCAGATTGTGGTTATTGCAAAATTCCAATGTAACAGATTCAAAGAAAAAGGACAGTTTTTGAATGCTTTGTGGTTGCACATGCTGCACATGCTATTACACATAGAGTTCCCTGTAGCGCATTTGCGGCCCGCCCCCCAAAATGCTGCATACCATTTTCTCTGGTTGCGACAGCATTCCTAGCAAACAAGACCAGGCAGTGGAGCTGTGATTTAACAGTCTTGTGTTTCTTAAGAAAGAAAATATTTTGTTGACAGGCTCAAGAATTTTCACAGGACACTGCATATGGGTGTTGTTTGGGTGTGTACGAGGAAGAACCTCATAGACAGTTGTAAATTAAACTACGCCAATGTAACTGTTAGACATGGTCGATAATACACACCCACAATAATTTGGGATTTATGTTTCTGCAGCTCAACTGGTAAAGCATGGCATGAGCAATGCCCAATTCATGGGTTTGATTTCCATTTTTAGCAAATTATGAAATAATTTCATAATTTGACTAGGGCTTTTGATTTAACGCATTCATTTAGTGCGATTAATTCTATAAAAATAAAGTGTTAACATTTTTTTAAGCAATGAATCGTGTTCCTGGACCGTAATAAGGAATATTCCTACCATTGGAGCAATTCAAGCTTGAAGTACCACCTGTTTTCTCCAGGGGGCAGTAATTGAAACTCCAGCTGTACAGGGAACACACATCTTATACAGAGAACAAACCACACTCACCCACAGCAGACAGCACAAGATGGCTGCGTCCGAAAATGTGGGCAGCTGACTTGCTGCCTTGCTTCCTAATCAGCTAATGGCTTAACTGACTGCTGTTTTGAATGAATGGAACTCATATGGAAACTGGTCTCTGAACAGTTTGAAAAGCACCTTATTTTCATCCTGTCTCCGTATACAGCCTCTAAAGTCAGCATTTGGCTGTTTTCATATGCAGCTGATTGGTCTCGTTCTTGCGTTCAAACACAGCTTGATAGGCCTTTTTCACACTTCCGCATTTCTCACTTTCTGGAATGGCCCTCGCAGGGTAAACTTACTTCCGGTATCAACAATGGCCATTGAAACATGAGCAAGATCTGTTGAAATCAAAGTCTTCACACAAATTAAATAGCGTGTAAATGTTTGATCTGTCTTTATGCTTTGTTGGCGACTCTACAGAGCTCTAATTTATATTCTGACAACTTAAAGGAAGGAATAATGTGACTGAATCAAGCATATTCACTGAGATATTCAAGCTGGTCATAGACTACTCCAGTAATAACTATAATAATGATATAAACAAGATAATAAATTTGAATCGCTATTCTCCATGTCTGTTTGGGTCGGCTCTGCATTATTGCAAGTAAAACAGCACGTGTGCAGAGAATATCTTCGGCAGCCAGCTCCGCTCTCTCGCACATCTGTGCAGCTTCAGGATAAGAAGCAGGGCAGGGAAAATCACATCTGATCGCTCACACCATGGTCACTTATAAACAGAGACACTGCTGTCATCTGATATTTCATCTTATACATCATCATAAAACTGAGTGTGGTAAAGGTAATGATTAACTTATGGTGTAATATTAATTAAACTAGAGATTAAAGATTTGAACCATGGCTGTGAAATGTTCAGAAAAATATCCCTTTCGTGAGACAGTTTTTAATCATTTTTGAGAAATGTATGTAGCTAATGTTCTTAGTATGTAAATCCATGCTTGATGTAGTGCTTACTCCACTTTGCACATGTTAATGTTGTTATAATCGGGCTCAGTGAGTATTGACGCTGACAACCTCCCCTGGAGTCATGAGTTCGAATCCAGGGTGTGCTGAGTGACTCCAGCCAGGTCTCCTAAGCAAACCAAATTGGCCCGGTTGCTAGGGAGGGTAGAGTAACATGGGGTAACCTTTTTGTGGTCTCTATAATGTGTGGTTCTCACTGTCTGTGGGGCAAGTGATGAGTTGTGCGTAGATGCTGCGGAGAATAGCGTGAAGCCTCCACATGCTTCGTGGTAACTTGCTCAACAAGCCACGTAATAAGATGTGTGGATTAACGCTACCCAGATTGAGGCGAGTCACTATGCCACCACAAGGACTTAGAGTGCATTGGGAATTGGGCATTACAAATTGGGGAGAAAAGATAAAAATATTGTTATAATCAGTATAAAATGCATTGTTTATTGAACTGTTCCTATCTGTTGCTCTGTTACTGGGATGGTGGGGTTAATGTACATTGTGATTATAATATATATATATACAATTTATGAAAATAGGTAAACAAATTTGACAGGATGACTTGGTTTCATTAGTTTGATTATTTATACATTTATACTGCATTTAACATTTTTGGGAGTTTAATACGAGATTCAACGAGACAGTGAATTTTATTTGTATTTTGTATTTGTGCTGGGAGTATATAATGCTTTTAAAAATTAATTTATTGTGATACGGTGATGCAAGAATTCTCATTTATGCTAATGAGATGGTAGCTGGTGAAGAAACCACACCAGCACTGCATTTGAGCATATTACTCAAAAGAGACTGCGGCCTGAGAAGCCAAATCAGTGATGATAAATCATTTCTGTGTACATTATATTGTATTGTATTTTATTGACTCATAGGAAAATAGACCATACAGAAGAGGTAAGAAGCATTAATCAAAGCAAAAGTATACTAAAGTAATAGTACTTTACTGAGTAATCCGTAGCGGAATTAGCTTTACCCTTCTGTATTTTTGTATTTTGTGAGAAAGTCTAATGGATTGCAGTTTGTAATGCAGGGATCTCAAGATATGTTTTTCTAAGCTTTAACTTGACTCAGCAACCTAAAAGTAGTACGTTTATGACGTGATGCAACCAAAGTGATATGCTCCATAAGCATCATTCTAACACATGTGTACATTGACAGGTCCTTATGAGAAATCTCGGACTGATTGACAAATTAAATTGCAAAATATCATAATGTGTATCCTTAACTACACATTGTCATATCAACAACCACTGAGTAATTAAAATGACTTGCAATTCAGTAAGTTTCCGATTCACTAATAAGAATGGCCTGATATAAGTCATAGTTCCTTAGGAAAAGGAACTATGTCTATTTGTTGTGGATTCAAAAGAATAGACTCATAAGAGTTATTAGTTCGGGAATCAGTCCACATTAGCTGCAATGTATGTTTCACACCATAGATTCGAATGAACTGGCTCATAAGAATCATTTGTTCAGTAATTAGACTACACAGGTTGCACTGTAGATTCAAAAGAACCAGCTTATAAGAGCCATTAGTTCAGAAATCAGACAACACATGCTGCACTGTATGTTTTGCACAGTAGATTCAAATGAACTGGCTGTCTTTCCTTCATGAATCTAACATCACTGGTTGTGCTGTATGTTTCACACAGTAGATGCAAATTAACCGGGTCATATTAGTCATTATTTCGGGAATCGAACTACAATGGTCGTGCTTTAGATTCAAAAGAATCAGTTTATAAGAGTCATTAGTTCTGGAATTAGACTTCACTGGTAGCGCATATGGTAATAGACGAATATTCAAAAGAACCAGTTTATTAAGTCATTAGTTAATCAGACTACCCTCGCACAGTGTGTTTTGCGCTGTACATTCAAAAGAACCAGAGATTCATGAGATTCATACAATTGGGAATCGGACTATACTTGTCGCACTGTATGTTTCACAATGCTGATTTAATAGCAATGTTGCAGTGCCGTTAAGTGGTAACTGGAAACACTGTCAGAGTATTTTAGTATTTTAGTCCTGCCCGCATCTGTGGAACAATGCACCTTCAAGAACTGTTAACAGAACCGATTGTCATGAAAATCATTCGGTTCTGGTATTAAAAAACTGGTTGCGAATAAGAAATGGTTCTTGGTTCCCAACCCTACCAACTTATACCAGAGTGGGAATTGCATGCTGGTTTACCTGGTCTTTAATCAGGGAAATTAATAAATGTGAATGTGAAAGGGTGAAATGTAAAGCTGTTTTGCTGGAAACAAACTTTGGCCTTTTATTCAAAAAGAGAATTGGGAGTAGTGTCGTCTCCTTCTATAAAGGGTTTTTATGAAAGGACGTGACACATGCAGGCAGGTACGGGGTTAACTCTGAAATTGCCTTGTGTGATATTGACTTCTGAGAGGGTGACCTGACCAGCTCGGTGCCTTTCTTGGTATTATATTCAAAAGAAGGCAACAAAGGGTCAAGCAAGCTGAGATATTGCAAGGAGGGTTTACTCAAGAGGACCATTAGTCTTTGTAATAAAAATCATCGTACGTCTGCAAGTGCCAGCCCTATTAATATGCACTTTAGCTGTGCATTGCTGGTGAATTTTTCCTTAGTCAGACTGTCTCTGGGCAGCACAACCCCAGACCTGTCTCAGATAATTAGAATGATAAATCGAAATGGGCCTCTTTTACTTGAAGGTTGAAGCCTTCCTTTGGGTCAGTATCATGGCCGTGTTAAGACACATATTCATCCTTGTTCTGTGTTTCAGCAGTTATATCATAAAAAAGAAAAAAACATGCATTCAACATAGTTTCAAGCCTGGAAAATGCTTATGTTAAGTGTGGACACGTTTTCAAACATTCTTGGCTTTGGTTTCACTGACCCAACTATATCTTTGGCTGTTTATGAGTGTGTGCTGACAAAATAAGGGTTAATATAACAAATGCTGCTCCAAAGAATCCACACATACAGATTTGACAACACTGTATAGCACACAGTGTCAAGAGTCACTACTAGGGAACTGAATAATTTGCACTTCATGGAAGAACAGCCTTAATATAGATGCAGCACCACAGGGGAGATGAGGCTTGTAAGACCACATGTAAAGTTGTAAAGCACATAGTAGAAAGTTTAACAGGGATGCACCAATGTGTCAGCTGCCAATATTTATCAGCCAATTATTGGCCAGATTAAAACCATTGGCATATTGGTTATTACAACGAAAAAGCTGACTTGAAAAACCAATCGTTTGTGTATAAATAATTAATAACACACTTTGTAAAAACTCTGTGAATTTAAATGCACAATACAGACATAATAATAGCCACAAGGGTTGGCACTCCTAAGAACATGTCATTTAAAATTTTTATTCTTTCTTGTTCTCACGTTATTATGGAAAAAAAAAAGCCATAAATGTATGTGACAGTTTTGAAAGCGGCACTTACCTATGGGCTACATGATGAGGAGAACCATCCAAAACGCTTTGAAACCAGCAGATTTTTACTTCTGCAACATCGATATAATATCCATTAATGCTGCATGATTGATTGAATTAAAGGAATAGTTCACCCAAAAATTAAAATTTTATCATTTACCCTTCAGCCATCCAAGATCTGGATCTGAGGATGTAATTTTTAGGATTTCATTTCAGGCCCCCTCAATGCAAATTAATGTACTCATGTACATAAATGTACAAATGCACATTTAGGGTGCATCAAAATAATCCACGTGACTCCAGTTGACAAATAAAGTTCTTCTGCACCCAAAAGATTGATTACGTTTAAAAACAAAGCAATACTTGTATACTTTTTGACTACAAATGTTCACTTCCATACAACTCTGTGATGCGCACTCATGAGAGGGATGACGAAGCTCGTTGCTAAGGTCACACGTGGAGGAGGATGCAGGAAGCGCATCATTGTTTACAAGACAAACTTGCACAGACCACAGATCAGGCGCCTTTCACAAACCAAAACAGTCCAAAACAATTTCAAAACTATATAAAACAAAATAAAAAAAATATTTCCAAATAATAATAATGAAAAAACATAACTGCAGTAAATAACCATCCTTTATTTCGGAGGAATGCCATTGTGTTATCTACTTGAGCTTTTCCATTAGCAGCAATATATAAGCTATATGACTGTCAGGAATTCTAGCCACTTAAGTTGTAATTAGTGAAACCATGTGTGAGGGTATTTACTGAGATTCACAGGATTTACATGGTTTACACAGTGAGATCTATGGTACAGGTGATATCACACAGAAGAGAAGCTTCACAAACTGAAGAGGTAACAGGCAAAACAGCAGGGTAAGCATTTAACAGATATCGACTAAGGTCCAGTGGTGTAAAGTAACAAATTACAAATACTCACATTACTGTAATTAACTACTTTTTCCCAAGAATTGTACTCTTTTAAGTAGTTTAAAAATTGTATACTTTAACTTTTTCTTGAGTACATTTTAAGTGCTGTAACTGTACTTTTACTGTGCAATTTTCAACCTGTCTGTGTTCACTACTTCTCTGATTGGCTAGGGAGAGTCTTGTGACTCTCATCCAATCAAATCACACGTAAAAATCTTGAATGACAGCTGCAGATCTGGCGCCAACTGTGAAGAGCTGAACCGTACCTGAAAAGGTTTTTCATTGTGAAAAAGTCCAATTGCATGATCGTGTCATGTGAGTTTAACTTGCTCAAGCCAGATATCATCATTAATCCTGCTTCTAATTTGAAGAAACATATCAAGGTACATTTAATATGTCTGCTTATTAGATTCTGTGTCTATAATGTAACCTGTAATTTAACTATCTATCACTGATATTATTGGGTGGATGTGAGAAATTAAGGCAATGTTATCGATAGGGCTGTGCAATAAAATTATCTTGATGTTTATCTGAAGAAAAGAGGGATGTCCTCGATCAAACTTTTGAGTAGTTTTCTATATTTAGCCTATGTTATACATCTAGAACAGGGGTGTTCATTATATCAATCACGATAGACCTGTAGGTGGTTGATCTAGATGAACTATAAAAGATTGACTTGTGTGCTGATTGATTGACAGGCGGCTAATGTTTGATTGCTAATGCGGATTCATGCCTAAATTATCAAATACACTTAATAATTGTCTTTATATGTCTTGATGAGGCATTCATGTACATGCAGTCGTTTATGTCTAAAGTGAATTTAAACAGTGGGACAAAAAGCATATTCGCATCAAAATCATGGACTTGAAGTGTACATGTAACCGAATCGAGCACTGTCTAGTAGGCTATATAATATAAAGGCTATTAATCAAACAACATTATAAAGGAAACTAGAAAATCTATTATGACTTTTGGCTGAATAACTTAAGTAGCTTTAAAAGTATTCATGAAATAGAATAAAACAGTGACATTTTTAATAATAATATATTAATAATAATATATTTTTTAATATTGTTAGTTTTTCAATAATACCGACCTCTGATGTAGAGAGTGTGAATTGGTATAATAAATTACCAGGAAAGTATGCCTTTATAAAGATCAACATTTGCAGAGCAATACTTCAGCAGAACATTCCACCAGTCACAAACTTCATAAAATTGTGCATCATGCATTAGAATGAGAATACTATATATTGGCTTAAAATATACAAGAACTAAATCAATGTTGAACAATGAAAGTTCTCTTATCATTTACTCACCCTCATGCCATCTGTCTATGACTTTCTTCAGAACACAAATTTAGATTTTTAGAAGAATATTTCAGCTCTGTATGTCCATTCAATGTACGTGAAGGAGTGCCAAAATGTTTACGTTCCAAAAAGCTCATAAAAGCAGCATAAAAGTAATACATACAACTCCAGTGGTTTAATCCATGACTTCAGAATTGATATGACAGGTGTGGGTGACAAACAGATCAACATTTAATTCCATTTTTGCAAAAAATTCTTCTTACTGCCCAGTAGGTGGTGATATGCATGAAGAATGTGCATCACCAAAAACACAAGAAAAACAATATGAAATTTAAAGTGGAGATTGTCTGAGCAGGGAGGAGAATTAATAGTAAAAAAGGAATTAAATACTGATCTATTTCTCACCACATATCATATCTCTTCTGAAGACATGGATTAAACCACATGGATTAGACTACTTTTATGATGATTTATGTGATTTGTGGTGTGGTGAATTAGAAAACGGGTGATGAGATGCAGAGCCCAGTGTTGACAATGACAAAGTTTTCACACATACCTGAGTTCGCTGGAAAAATAGCACATGCACAGCCAATGAGTTCAGATATTGACCCATTGTTTCTTTCGATGGTCTGAAATCATCAGCGGTAAACTGTTCACAGCACACCCTACAATATTTGAGAGAATGTAGAGGTGTACTGATATCCAGGTTCAGCGTGATAAGCCAGAGCTTTATTCGCTCAAGATCATGTATAGGCAATCGATGAAAAGTTTATATTTTTCCTGGCATGCATTTTCTTTGGGGTTTCTGAAGGTTGAAGCATCCAGGATACACACGCCAAACAACCATTTTGAACAATACACATACAAATACAAATCTACAGCAAAGACTGTTAAACTTTTGTACAGCGCTCCTTCTCTTGTAAGCAATGATGCGCTTCCTGCCTCCTCCTCCACGTGACGCGTGACCTTACCAACGAGCTTACATCATCCCACTCATGAGCACGCATCACAGAGATGTACGGAAGTGAACATTTGTAGTTAAAAAGTGTATAAGTATTGCTTTGTTTCTAAAAACAATCAATCGCTTGGGTTCAGAAGAACTGTATTTGTCAACTGGAGTCGTGTGGATTATTTTGATGCACCCTAAATATGCATTTTGGACTGTCAAAAAATGGAGAACACTAACTTGTCCTGAAATGAAATCGTAAAAATCTTAAAATCTGTTTTGAAGAAAGATACATCATGGCCTGAGGGTGAGTAAATGATCAGCAAATTGTAATTTTTGGGTGAACTATTCCTTTAAGATTGAAATCGCAATATGGCCTTGCGTTATTATTATACCTTAAAAAGCTCTTTCAAAATATTGTCTGGATTCAGCACTTCATGCATCGCTGTGTGAGCATGCAGTGCCCTGTAGCAGTCTGGACGGCGTTATCCATTGTCCAACTATAATACAGAATTTAAAAAGGTGTTTTGTTTCTTTGGTTAAAACATTTTATTTTCCATGATGTGGTTGACCTTTCTGTGGATTTGCCCAACATATGCATAGTATGAATCTGTAATGTACATATACATATACTGTACTGTACATGTGAGTTCTGTTGTTTTGAACTGCAACATTAGAAGTGCAATGTTTTAGAAGTACAAAATAAAACATTTTCTAATCAATCATAATATTTAGCTATTTTTTGTTTCTTTTAAATATTTATCTTTTATTGTGGCTCTCTTTAAATTATTGGCCTGTCATGTGTTCAAAATATCCTATCCATGTGCACAACCAGTCAAAGTTTGGACCAACTTTTCTGCATGTATATTTCTCATGGCTTTAAAAGCATTTGAACTAAAGGCATGAGTTTACATGCTTTAAGAACATACGCCAGAGTCTTTTTAGAAAGACAGTCCACTCGGCGGCCATATTTAGAACATACCCAGGCAGCTATTTTACTATGCAAACCAGCGGTATACAAGTGCAACTCGTATCTACTTGAATGGGGAAGGACCTAAAAGCTCAAAAATGGTTGGTCAAGATTACAATCAAAGAACATATTTCAAATTAGCAGTAAAATCTGACAAAACTGGTATTATGAATTGTGCTTCTTTACCTCAGATTACACTAAAAAGCACTATTTTCCCAGCTTTTGTTGCTAATGCGCATGCACGTTCTCTAATTGATTGACAGGTGATATCCATCTGTATCTAAAAGGTGATTGGCCCCTTTACCTGTAAGGGACTTCCTTTTCAACGTCTGTTGATAGTTGGGCATTCCAATTTCTCCCGTTCATTGGAGGTGGCCCATCTTTGCTAAATAGTCTCAGCATATGCTAACATTTTGATAAAAAATGCAATTGGATGAGTTGGACTGGATAGTGAAGGTAAAGCAGCCAAGTGCCCAGCATACATAAAAAAAAGCCCAGCTTTTATATTCATGATCTCTAAGAACAAACATAAAGTTTGCTTTAAGTAGGTGAACAAAAATATAAACAAATGTCAACCATGAGAAAACCTAGAACTTAAATCATTGAATCCACTGCATCTAATGATAGTATCTAATTACATCTAATTGCTGAAGAGTTCTAGTTAATTCATAATCTGCTAGAGCTGTTGCTGCACACCAGGAAATGTGAATTTGCATTTAGATCCCATTTGATAAGTGTAATGGTTGTAGACATCTGAATGGGCACATAGCCAACTAAACGTTCAGACAAAAGCAGGTCATCTGAATATCACTGGTTCTGCCTGACGGCATACTGTCATGGGTTTTAATGGCTTAAGTAAATATACTGTGTGGAGAAGTTGGATTTATTCAGTGCAACCAGACGTTCTGCAGCACTGTTTGTAGGCATTATTAATGATCATGTACGTTTAGCTTCAAATGAATAATCTGTTCACGATTGCATGCGGCGGCCCCCGTCATGTTCACTATGTTTAAATACTGGTGGTATTAATTAAGAGGATGTTAATAATGTTGGTTTTGTTATAAAGAAGAATTATGTCTCACCTGTGTGCTAAGTAAGTCATGTCGCTCAGTGTAAAATTGTTATACAGCTTTGTAAAATAAAGGAGAAAAATACAGCACATTGCTGTAGCTTGCAAGCAATATCGATCGTGTCACTTTTGTAAGGCATTTAAAAGCAGAGAATGAAATGCCTTAAAATTTACAATAAAAGAATGGTCTATCAGAGAAGGTGGAAAAAGTAGAGAAAATCCCACACACTGGTTTAGCTTGCAATACTTTATTACATATGTATCAAAGTTTCAGTCAAAAATCATCAGAAAACCTTAATGAAGGTCTTTAAACGAAATGCTGCTATCAAATACATTTAATTTATTTATTCCTAAAAAAAAAAAAAAGCCTGAAGACGTTTAAATACTTTCTCCTTTTCCAGTTCAAGGAATATTCTATGTTCAATAGAAGTTAAGCTCTGTAATCTGGGACAAGTCTGAATAAATCTTGGTGGTATTCAACATCATGCCACAAATGCTGTCAATTGAGCTTAACTTTTTTTGAACCCGGAATATCCCTTTAATATGCAGAGACAGCTGTACAGAAAGAAAGCCATTTGTATGTTGATTTCCCTGAAAAGTTTAAACACTGTGGCTCTGTTTGTTGAGTATCCCGACTAGCCTGACATACTGTAGGGACATTGGCTCAACTAAAGGTATTAGTTTAGGGCAGGACTATCTGTTTGAGGGAGTGTTCAGGGAATTTAGTTTGATGTTGGTAGTGGCAACTACAGTAAACATATGATAAATTGGTATGGCTGTCAAAGTCGTCAAACAAAATGACTAATATTCTGAAAGCTACTTGCACTATCACATATAATTTGTTAACAATGCTGACCCGCTGTTTACAAACACGCCAGTGGAGCCTTTGTCTGGGCTGCCCGGCCGCGGAAACGCAGAAGGAAAAGGGGAAAAAGAGCTGGCGTTCTCATCAGAGTAAGACGTCACGCAAATTGACCCCCGCTACCCAGTATACTACTGGCAAATGTTCAATCTCTGGACAACAAGCTCTGCAAGCTGAGAGCGCTGATCTCTTTACAACAAGAGATGAGGGACTGTTGCCTTATTTGCCTTACGGAAACCTGGATGTCTGCGGAGATTCCAGACTGATGATGCCATTGCATCTACAATACACACTGCTCTCTCCCATCTGGAAAAAAGGAACACATATTTGAGAATGCTGTTTGTAGACTACAGCTCAGCATTCAACACATAGTGCTCTCCAAGCTTGTTGTGAAACTCCGGGCTCTGGGCTTAAAAAGCTTGCTGTGGAGCTGGATCCTGGACTTCCTGTCAGGCAGACGTCAGGTGGTTAGAATGGGCAGCAGCATCTCCTCATCACTGACCCTCAACACTGGAGCCCCGCAGGGCTGTGTTCTCAGCCCACTCCTGTATTCCCTTTACACACATGACTGCGTGGCAACACACAGCTCCATGCCATCATTAAGTTTGCTGACGATACGACGGTGGTAGGTCTGATCACTGAAAATGATGAAACAGTCTATAGAGAGGAGGTGCACACTCTGACACGCTGGTGTCAGGCGCACAACCTCTCCCTCAACGTCAGTAAAACCAAGGAGCTTGTAGTAGACTTCAGGAAGAAAGACAGAGAACACAGCCCCATCACCATTAATGGAGCACCAGTGGAGAAAGTCAGCAGCTTCGAGTTCCTCGGTGTCCACATCACTGAGGAACTCACATGGTCCTTCCACACTGAAGCCGTTGTGAAGAAGGCTCACTAGCGGCTCTTCTTCCTGAGACGGCTGAGGAGGTTTGGAATGAACCACCACATCCTCATACGGTTCTACACCAGCACTGTAGAGAGCATCCTGACTGGCTGCATCACCACCTGGTACGGCAATAGCACGGCCAATAACCTCAAAGACCTGCAAAGGGTGGTGTGAACTGCCAGACACATCATCAGAGGTGATCTTCCCTCCCTCCAGGACATATATAACAGGCGGTGTGTGAATAAAGCATCAGAGAATCATGGGCTGCTCTCACTGCTAGCATCAGGCAGGCGGTATCGCAGCATCAGGACCCGCACCAGCGGACTACATGACAGCTTCTTCCCCCATGCAATCAGACTTCTGAACACTTGATCTCTCATGATCAATAATTAGCACTGCACTTTATTAATCTTATTATCTCACAATGGACTGTTATAATTATATTCTCCAAAATACAACTACAGTATATATATATATATATATATATATATATATTTTATATATACTTTTTATTTTTAATTTTTATTGTATGTGTATTCTATATTGTGTGTATTGTTTACTGTACAGTACATTGTATATTATTATTGTGTTGTGTAATTATGTGTACATTTGATATATAAATTGTGTTGTGTAAATATGTTGTTTATTGAAAATTGGTATATGTCCCGTCACTGTCATGACTGCTATGTTGCTCGAAACTGCACACAAGACTTTCACCTACATTTCACCTACTTTTGCACTTGTGTATATGGTCATGTGACAATAAAGTGATTTGATTTGAACATATTGGAAAAGTAGAAATGATTGTAGTAACTATGGTATTGTTTTTAGGGCAATATCACAATGGTGTATGGAATTACATTTCCCCATATCTGTAGTATATGTTGGTGGATGATGACTGAATTGTTTCAAGCAGGATACTATTTACATACACACCATCTATCAAGGTACGCTGGCAGTCTGTTGACTATGCAGCTGTCCCTTTACATTCCCAAGCAGATCTTGATGTCAGTGCAAAATGATGAAAAAATACAAATAATGTAATACTATGTTTCTTAAAGGAATGGCATTGAGAGAGTTGTCTTTGCCCATAATGGTCTCCATATGGGCCTGTGAGGATGGACCTCCTTCATCATCCTTTCACCTGCGCTCTGACAGATGGACAGAGAAGGGACCACTCAGCCGTTAATTGCCCTTTTCCCTGCTTTTGTAGTGGTGTGGTCCTTAGGTTTGCTGGGCCCTCTCTAATTAAAGAGCTTTGAGAGCGGGAGCAAGGCATCTGGTCATTGCCATTTCCATTCCCACTCACCAAACATAGCCAGCCAGACAATGATAGCCAATTATCTCATTTATTAAAAAAGAGGAGGCCTTGGCGGGTAATGATTAGCGCATATAGGGGTGCGTCAGCCCGGTCTCATGCACATCAAGGGCAGCTCACTGGAACTCATAGGCTGAGATCCAGCCGGGGCTTTTTGTGGGAAAAAAGCAGAGCTGTGTGGTTATTATACATTCAAGAATGTCAATCAAGACAGGGAGTGTTGACCTCTTAAAAGATGGTTAGTAATTTACAAAAATAAAGAGGATAAATAGGGATCTTTTTACAGTGATCACTATGACAAGCTAACATAAACTCTCAAGTGTGACTCATAAGTGGCTGAAATCAACATCTTTATGAATTCTGAAGACATTAATATCAGCAAAACTGTTTTACATTGCTGATCAAATGCAAACTTAAATGGAACTCAATATAAATTGGCACCTAAGGCTTGGTTTGATCACTTGATCTGACCAGCTTTCAATACCAACCTCCTCCTGCCCCCACAATTTTTTCACATTGTACTTTTGGGTCTGAACCAATGTGCTTTTGTGTTATCAATGTTATCAACACCGTTTCAATGTGCTACTAAAATATTTGTTATTTTTGAGTTACCACCCTGATCCTATGCAATGTACAAGTAAATGTTAATGTCATTTAGAGATGCCCTCTCTGTCCTAGTTTTGATAACAGCATGGAAGTAGACACTGCTATGGATTTAGATACGGCACACACATTAACATGCAAGTACACACCCACACATGTATATGCATAAAAAAATGACACAGGCTTTGGGAAATGTATAACAATGTGTGGGTCTTATTACTTTTGTGATCTGTTGCAAGCGTAGACTAAGGCTTTGCTGGCATTAAGGAAAGAGAGGCATTTCAGAAACAGTTTAAAGGCAATTATGCTTGAGGAGTTAAAAGTATGTGATTCCATCTTTCATAACTCCCAGTGAGTGGTTAAAGGAACAATCCACCCAGAAATGTAAAAAGGTTTGTTTAAATGTGCAATATTTTATCAATTTTCATGTAATATTTGAACGGCTTGTATCGCAACCTAAAAAAATGAGCCCTTCCTGGATTTCCTAGTTTGCCTATTAAAGCCTGACGACTGATTTTCATGTGAAGGGAGCGGGTCACTTTCACCAGGAAAATCCAAAGATTGTGATGTTTATGCGCGCTCCCGAGAGTCTTGCCTCTGTGATTCTCTTCCGCTATTCAACAGCGACAACTGTGACAACACTAGGTAACATTATCTTAGAGATGAAATCCAGCAAACATCCGGCTCCCAGCACAACACCGACTCCTACACAAACTCAGAATAAGCCAAAAAAAAAAATAACATTTATCTACTGAATCCCGTCTGGCTAAGCGGGAACATTATCATGGTCGAACGAAAACTAGAGTGGGCATCAGTGGGACATTTGATTCCTGGAGGGAAATTTGTTTGGTTTTGGGGATCAAAACCAATCCTGAATTGGCATTCTTTTTATTGGACAGGTAAGCTTATATAACTGCAAAGCATGTGAAATATAGTGCCATAAGGATTGATCTGTGTAATTTTAGGAAATTTGATCTTGCCTGCACAGGAACTGTCATAAACAATGTTAATCTGTAATTATTCAGCAAGGTGAACTACAATAATACATGAAATGAATGCTAGACAATGTTCAAGATAATGCAAAAATACCCATTCATTAGTATAATGTAACTTGGTTATACAGAAAATGTATACATTCTATTATTATAAAACAATAGAGCATCGATATATCAAAATGACAGTTGTGATATAATCACATCAATATTGAACTGTGTCAACATGTTTATAATGTACAGTTATTTTATAAACAGCTACTGTCATCATCCACCAAATTTAGCTAACAGCTATTGATAAAGCTGGCTAGCTAGCTAACGCCGACATAGGCTATTGTATAACTGAGGTCAATGTCTCATGCAAAGAAAAAACTACGGTCTTGCATAGTCAGACTATATCCACACATTGTTTTAGCCCTGTTCCAGCACTGAAGAGTCAAATATAATATGCGGTCTGAAATATTGTTGTAAAACAATCATAACTGTGTAACTTTAATTATGCTACCTCATCTGTCAGCATGATGTCGGTGAATCACGTTCAGTCTCTTTGTACATTACGTCATTGTTTTGGTCAATGCTTGCGTCCCTATGGAGTGTGTACGTGAGCACGAACAACAGGTAGCTGACTGCAGTTCACTTAACAGCCACAGGTGTCATAAATAACAAGGGTTTCTGAATCTTACATATGGCACCTTTAACCTAACATCTCTTTAACAGAAAAGCAGACATTTTTGAAGATTCATTGCACAGCTCTGTCTATACCAAGGGTTTTCAAACTATTTGATGCCAAGGACCAGCAAAATTCACTTTCGAGGGACATCGTGTGTGAGGAAAATAATATACATGATTTTGTGAAGACTTCTTGTTTGCAAAATGAAATGGGCTTTCATATTGTCATTTAAAGCATAAATAAATAAATATTTATTATCTGGAAAATATTTAAATTTTATTAAGTTGACTATATCTTTTTTGAGTAATATTATATATATATATATATATATATATAAAATTTTTTTTTTTTTTAAAAATGGATAATCAAAATATATCATTTTAAATATTTAGTTAAAAACACCTACTACAAAAGTCATAGTGGCCATGTTTGTTAACCTCCAAAAAGGACAAAAAAGCACCATGAAAGTTTTGTGATTTTAGTCTATATGACTAGTGTGTGATATCCCAGGTCTTCTGCAGCTACACAATAGCTTTTTGTGAGAAACAGAGAAAAATTTCAGTCATTATTCAGTGATAATCTCCCCATGCGCATAAGATTCCAGTGACCAGAATGAGTTAGAAAATCTAAAATGTTTCACTGACCACATTGACATCAAAGCAGTATTGGTTCTCTTGTATGTATTACAAAAAAACAAAAAAAAAAAAACAAACAAAAAAAAAAAAAAACAAAGTGAGCTGGCATTTTCTGGGTTTTGGACATCAACATGTGTGAACAATGATATAATGTATAATGTGGGTTGTTTCTCACACCAAGCTATCATACGTCTTCAGAAGACTTGGAATATAGCATGTTAAGTGTGTTAGCAAGTTAGTAGTATTTCATGGTGTTTTTTTATGTTTTTTGTTTGTGTGTCACCTTTTTGGAGCTTTTAATTGTATGGAAAGAGCTGCACAATTCTTAAAACATTTCTACTTTTATGATCTACATGAGAAAAAAAAAAAGAAAAAAAGATCCAAACCTTCCAAAACCATTTACACGGGTACAATAACACCTACCTGAATTCTCATTATGTTTCTTCTATGACAGCATATGGCAAGACAAAAGGATAAAAGAGTATTATATTGCTGCTTTATGTCTATAGCCAGCATGTGGTCATAATCTTATTACATCCAACTCCAATTACATGGCTACATACTGTAGATGTAGCACACAGCAGTACCTACCGAGTCATTTACATGCTTTGAAAACACAAACAAATAGGAACTTAAATGATGATACTAGGAAATTATGCTTTAGATTCTAATAACAGCAAAATTTTTACCCTTCCAACTTCCTCCCTGCTGTCATTAATGACAACAGGAGCTGTAAGCACTTAATCAATGAATTAGCAGTTATTATGCAGAGTGGGCCCGGGTTCATAAGGAGATGAACAGGCCATTTGAGTTATGTGATGAACAGCACGCAGTTTGCAATAACTGACCAGGCGGTAATTTGCTTAATAGCCCGTCAAATCTGTAATGCACAGCTCTGGAATTGGCAGAAACTTTGAAGAGATGAGAGACAGTGACATCTCTGTGATAAATTGACAACCTGTCTGGTGATTAAGGACAGAATGAGGCTTGCCTTTGACCATGCCACTTCGCTGGCTAGCAATCGGACTAATAGAGAGTAGCTAGACAGGTTTTGTGTTTTAACCCTGTGGCACAAGCCTCGTGAGAAAGCTAGGCATAAGGCCAAGGTCATTGGAATGAGGTGGGGCATGAGCGCTACAGAGGCTGGCTACATGTCAGCTTCTCTTTGAATAACTTTTTATTATCTAGTTAATACGTTTGTCTTTGTCTTCTTGAATTTAAACATGGCAATATTTGATCAAGTCTGGGTTTCATAACAATGTTGTAAATTACGCTCTTCATGATCATCCTAATGTATGTTAATGTTATTTTAAAATGAAGTAAAAAAAAAAAAAAAAAAAGTACAGATTGTGTATGCTTTCAAAACATAATATTAGTTTGTGAAATTAATATTATAATTAAGAATTTCATACCTCTATAGAGTGCAACAGTGCAACACTTTTTCAGGTGTCATGGTTCTGGAAGCATTTTTACCATTCTTTTTTATTCCCCATAGTGATACCACCAGCTCCATGGGGAAACATATTTGAATTATAGGGGAATCAAGTATCTGAAAATCAAGAAAAAAAGACAAAGTTACAAAACTGTGTTTAACATCTTAATAAGGATGCAACACCATGAAGCATAAATAATCAAATAATCAATTTGTATATATCTGATCTATGGAAGAAAATAAAATTAATGCGATTTTTTTTTATTTTTTTATTTTTTTTTTACTTCCGGAACCAGACTGTTGCGCTCTACTCTTGCAATTATTTAGTTATGCTTATTTCGGTAAGCCCACAAAACATAAAGTTCATAAAGATCATAAAGCAAGTGGCAAGCTGATTTTTTTTTATTACATATAAAAACTTTTTTACATGCTACGATGGCAATTCTTTTTGGGAAATGTGTTATAGGGATTAAGTACTACTTCTATGTGCTTCTAACATTCTACTTGGTGTATTCCTATAGCTTAACTGGTGGCATATAGTGCTAATAATTGCAGGATCATGGGTTCAATCCCCAGAGAACACATTCTACTGGTAAAGTGTATGCCTTGAATGCAATGTAAGTAGCTTCAGATAACAGTGTCTACAAAATGCATTAATGTAAATGTAATGGTTTGGTATACCAAGCCAATTACAAATATGACACATTGATTAGCACTATCCAGAAACTAAGCATTTCGCTAAATATTTCCAGGCCCATACCCCAAATCCTTTAAATAAGAGATTGCACAAAACAAAACTCACTCCTTGAAATAGAGATACTGAGAATGCAATTTTGATGAATGTCCAGAAAAGCCAGAGGTTTTTTGTTCAGCTAAAATTCACGCAGGATTTATCTGTTTGCCAGTGACCCACTGGTTTCTTTATGCATGTTCGGCAAATTATTTCATGGTTGCTTAATTTGTGGTTAGAATACAAGATTTCCACAGTTGATCTTTACATATAATTTATTTGACATAAAATGTATGCAGGGGTTACTAGTCTATCAGAGGGTTTTGTCACATCAAAACATTCAAATTTGAAATGTAAAATTAGAGACTATTCATTTCTGTTTATATCGAACATTATATTCAGCTTCTTGGATAAAATCTGCAACCTTTTACAGTAGAATGAATTAGCTTTCGAATTCTAATAAGAAAGTCTTTCACAGAGAGTCATTTTAGAAATGCTAGTTTTTGAATAACTGTACTCTAAGTGAAAAAACTCTTTTCATTGTTGCAAAATACAAAAAGTATTTTGTAGTGCTGGCATGTTTGATTAGGCAAGGGCAATGTCAAAGTGCAGAAATCAATTGTTTAGAATGAATAAATAGATAAATAGTTAAATTATAAAATTATAAATAAATAAATGGCACAAAAAGCTGATTGATGTCCATACATACAGGACTCCCTAATGAAACGGAACTGACAGTGATTGCAAAGGCCCATTTAGCAGTTGATGTGTTATTATGATTGGACATGTCAGTCTTTCTCCACTGATTAAAAAGAAGCAAATACCCCCAAAAATGTACCCAGTGTTCACGTTTCTTCTTTTTTTTCCATCTGCAAAGTGATGAGTGCATATTAATCTGTCAATCTTGAGGAACCAGTGACATTCAAAGTGAAGCCAAAGATGACAAAGAAAAGGCATTCTATGCAGAACTTAAGCCCACTCCCCCCACGCCCAAAGAAATACAAATAAAACAACAAAAAAGCTGAAATAATATTTAAAGAGATGATAGACGAAAAGTCAAAGAAGTGACCATCATTTTCTGGATCTCAAGTAAAGAAATGTGTACTTGAAGCATATTTATGTGACATTTTCAAGGGCAGACTGACAGTTGATCGACCCTGCCCACACATACGGGTGTCTGCTTGTTTGTTAAGAAATACAGACACATGTCTTTCCAGCAGACGTGCATTGTCTCGGAGCTGAGCTGACGGCAGGAGTCCACTTGTTCTTCTTATCTGGTGGTTTTCACTGTGACTGCTGAAGTTAACACTGTTGTGTTAGCGTGTCTACGTGTGTGTGTGTTTTGCACTCGCATGGACAGACGTGGTTCTTAGACCTCTCACTGGCACTACGTTGATAGTCCTCCCTGTCACCGAAGAAGAAAGTACAGCGGAATCAAGACACGTCTCAACCTGGTCTCATAGAATCACATTACTATACCTACATTTTTGCTAAATGACTCGCTGTACATATCACTGCCCATTTGTGGTGAAATGAACACTGGAGGCTCTACAACAATGACATTCATTTCCTTTCACATAAATCACGGGTTAAACAGCAGATTATTACATTTCGTAAATACTTAATTTTCACCTTGTTCCTTACACAATGCTATGCTATGATATATTAAAACTTTTCTATAGTGCATGACTTACATTTAGACATTTCAACATTTGTATTACGTAATCAAATTGAGAAGTTGCTCAAGTGATAGAACTTAAACTGATTGCACTTGCAATGCAAAGGACCAGGAAACAAATCCTGAACACCTGTGAACCTGAGTCAGCACGTGAGCCAAAAGTGTCATAGAAGCACCACTGAAAGGCATGGTTGCTTCAGTTGTTTTCATCTCACATTTGGTTAGGTTTAGGTTTAAGGTTTACATTGTAAAAAAGTTGACATAAAATCAATAGTAACTTACTGGCAACAAATAGCTATTCCAGACCACAGTAAAGTTACTGTAAAACTATCAACAGTAGTTTACAGCATACTGTATAATGATTTACAGTATGTGCTATACTGTAAAATTGATTACAGTAATTGTTTGTATTAAATTAAATTGCAGTGTTCATACCGCATAACTAACCACAGTAAACACAAAAGTAGGGTATGAAACAATTGAGGCAAAAAAAAATGGAGCGTCCAATGAGTTGCACACTTTCGACTGGTGTATAAACAACATTTGTTCTTATACAAGTAATTTGTTTACTTCAAAACTTGTAAGTGCTTACTTCAATACCAAAAAGAATGGGAGTTTTAACTAATGCTAGTATAAGTTTGAGAGCGTAAACTTTATATTTACAAAGTTAAAATTCCGTACAGATTTTCATTGTCAAATGATGCATGATTGAAAAATGATTGGAAACTGCTAAAAGATGTTTTGTGCGATTTTTGGTGCTCACCTGGTTCAGTAGAAAAGAGATCGCTTTGCTTCTGCTCCTCTCATGGCTGAAGTGATGAGGAGTCTAGAGCAGGCTCAATATTCGTAGGTTGCCAGGTGCATCCCCATACAGTTCTACTTTTTTGTATGAGTAAAATCCAATGCAGAGAAGACATATCTTGAGTTTCGTCTTTTTGATAATAGATCACTGAATAATACCACAAATTTACCCTCTAGATTGTGTATGTGCAGGTTTGAGATAGGGACAGTTCTCAAGCGATTTTAAAAGATATTTTTTCCTAAAGAATACAGCTCAGTTTGACAGCAACATAGTGTAAAGAGTTTCTACAGCACGGTATGGTGAAAAATACAGCAATAATACTGTAAAAACAACACAATTGACAGCTACATTCTGTAAAAAGTATCTACAGTAAGATGTAGTTGGAAATACAGCAATAATACTGTCAAAACAATAAAAATCATTTACAGTGTAGGGTAGGGAGTTCTCTTTTGTTGCTTTAAAACACCATACAGTATGCACCTTCAAAACCTCTTGCACTGTTTTTGGAGCATCTCACAATGAGCTTTGTGGTTTTAAGACAGCGTGTCAATTTAAACAAATACAACTTTAAAAACGCGTCTCAAGGCCACTGCATTCCGTTTCGTATTGCTCTGTAGCTGTTTTTGAACACAAGCACATGTAATATGTAAACGCCCCTTTAAGAAACTCATCCAATGCAAAGGCAGGCAAACCCAAAACCAGCTTAATTATACAGGGTTACTTTAAGACAACAGGCTACCCACTGAGTAGTCGATTTTGAAAATAGTAGTTGTGCACATTATTATGTTATGCGCATACACTATTTTATTCATATTTCATTATCTCTAACACCTTGACACCATTGATTGAGTTGTACAGGCTTTGAACTGTCATGATTCTGCCATTTAAGGTCTGATTGACAGCAAACATCATGACTCAGTAAGTGCAAAGTTCTAAATTACTTTGAATATGGTCAGATTTATTTTAAGATTATATAAATCTCACACCTTCTCTATAAATGTGACCATGAATATGCCCAAACTCACTTAGCTGTTGCACTTTGCAACTGAGATAATTTAAAGTGTCACGCTGCAGCAATCAGCATATATAAAGAAATGAAACTGGCTAATGTACCCGGTCAATAAAGGCCACTGTAATAAATTACGCAGACTTTGCTTCAAGAGAATAGGGCAAGAATGAGTTTCCACCACCCATGTAATTTTAATATTGTGTTTTAATCATTGCAGGGGTTGTTAAAGTCTTTGGCTCACATATGCCGTACATGCCATTTCTGGCCCAGTAAGCTCGCCACGGAAGAACGCTAAACCATCATCTATATTTTCATCATTCGCATCATGCCGAACTACCACGGCACATTCTCGGCAGTCAACAAAGACTGCTTGTTATGTTCATTTTTTAAATTAAAAAGACAAATGCCACATGTCTGGCAATATAAGGGATTTGATGGGAAATGATTCCAGGGGCACCCATTTATCCTGTTACAAAAGCTTTTGTGCGGCGCTGGAGAGGGAGCGTGTGCAGCAAGGCTGGAACGGGGGTACGAAGACAATTCGAGCAGAAGTTGAGTGCTAATACGGAGATTGGCCGAAGATTATCACAGGTTCAGGCAGATTCAGTCACAAGGTTTAAGTCGCTGCTTTTCCCCACTGGTAACCATGCCAACCGTGCCAGGAAACTATTAAATGTCTCTGCATCCAAAAACAGAGATCTTCAAAAGCCAAAATGCATGCCTATCACAACCAAAACAGGATAAGCCTCTCATCAGTTAGAAAAGTTCTTCTATGTACAGGATAAAAAAAAAATATATATAATTTCCTCGGAGAAAGGGAGTTGAGTTTCAAAACTCATTTTCATACATAATATTGTCTCTCCTACATTCTGGTGGGTTTGACATGAGAATGTGCAAAATGGTGGTATTCAAAATGACTCGTTTGTTTAACATCTGAGTATTTTGCACTGAATGCAAAAAAAAGGTATTCAAATGCATCTAACAGTGTTTCAAACTATTTTAATTTACAAAAATATTCGCTTTGATCTCTTAAAGAGGGAAATGTTGTGGATTTGACAGAATGATCAACTGTGAAAATGCAAACATGGCCCTGAGGAAGTGCTTAAGGCCAGCGTGACAGAAGCCCTCCCTGCATAGGCTCTGTGGACACTATTGTCCCTTAAAACAAAGAGCCCCCACCTCTCCGTCCCTTTCCCAGCTAAACCGAACCCATCCTACTTTCCCTTCTCTTTTCATTGACCAAAACAAAAGAAAACAAACAACAAAAAAAAACCTTAATTATGGCCTAGGTGGCTTGCAGGGATATTTTTTTCACAAAGGACAAGTGATTCGCTGACAAACGGTCGGAGCTTTTCTTTCTCTTCGCAATCAAAAAGCCAGGCAACAGATGTCAAGCTTTTGAATTTCCACACGGAATATGACCTCAGGGGTAAGGGCCTATACATCCTGCCCAGTCGCCAAGCTGTGTAAGGCAAGAGCTGAGAGTATAGAGTCTCCAAGGTCAGGTAGGCCTGGGTATTCAACTGTGCCAACATTCCCTTGCACTGGATCATACCATAATGATGCCCCATTTATGCCCCCTTGTGCATCTCTATGGTTTGATGCAGGTTTGACAATGGGTTGTTTCTGGCAGGAAGCTGGGTTGGGGTGTAGGGGTTAACCTGGCCCACTCCATGGGAAAGAAAACATCAATAGAACTGAGTATTAGCAAAACCGAGACATAGGTTACTCAGGAATTAATTAACTTTCAGGCAGACTCCTTATCCCTGTATTGACAAGATGAAGTTGAAAAGCAGCTCAGGTCTCAAGTGGAGAAACACATGGAGGAGGGGTTGTGAGTGATTGCCTCCAGAGGAAAAAGAGCTTCCTGAATGGGGAAAAAGTGAAGAGAAAGAGAGTTGAAACACCATTTCATTCAGCCATCAAACATGTTTTATTACCTTAATAAGTCTAGTCTAATGTTAAAATTTAATGTTAAAGGTATAGTTTACATTTTGCAATCGTTTACTAATCCTCATGTTGTTTCAAACCCATTTGTCATATATCCATGGAACACAAAATGAGATGTTATGCTGATAGATCAGGATCAGTCACCAATCTCTTTCATTTTTGGGAAAAAGATGCAATGAACATAAAATGAATAGTTCACCCAAAAGTGAAAATTCCCTCATCATTTACTCACTCTTACGCCATCCCAGATGTGAATGACTTTCTTTCATCTGTTGATCTAAAATTAAGATTTTTAGAAGAATTTCTCAGCTCTTTTGGTCCATACAATTCAAGTGAATGGTAGCCAAAATTTTGAAGCTCAAAAAATTACACAATTCAGCATAAAAGTAACCCATAAGACTCCAGTGGTAAAATCAATATGTTCAAAAGTGATATATTAGGTGTGGTTGAAAAACAAATCACTTTCACATTCTTCTTGTGTTTTTGGAGAATACATCTTCTTGCATACCGCCCCCTACTGGGCAGGGAGTAGAATTACTAGCAAAAAAGGACTTAAATATTGATTTGTTTCTCACCTACACCTATCATATCACATTTGAAGATATGTGTTAACACACTTGAGTCATATAGATTACTTTTATGATACCTTTGTGGTATTTTTGGAGCTTCAAAATTTTGGCCCCCTTTCACTTGCATTGTATGGACCTACAGAGATGAAATAATCTTCTAAAAATCATAATTTGTGTTCTGCAAAATAAAGAAAGTCATATACATCTGGGAAAGAATGAGGGTGTGAAAATTATGTGAGAATTTTCATTTTTAGGTGAACTATTCATTGAAGGGTGACTGAGAAAAACATACTGCATAACATCTCCTTTTTTTGCTTGATGGAAAGTCTGAAAGAATATGAGAATGAGACTGGGACATGAAGATCATGGTACATGAAGTGTGCCATATTGTAACTTGTATTCCCCACATGAGCACCATGGCTCCATTTATCTGGAACATGTGTGCCAAGTCCAAGTTCAAGAGTTTTCAGTGTATTTCTGTAATTATTTTATCATGTTTTTGTCTTTAATTAATATTATGTTGTGTGTGTCACAGCTCACACTTTTCAGTGTGAGAGAGACAAGAGTCAGAAAGAGAGAATGTGTGGTGAGAGAGAGAGAGATGTGTGTACCTGTCCTGGCAGTACCACAGCTGTGTGTGACTCCATGGAGTCAGTGGTGGCAGGGGTAACCTCCCGCCTGGACAGCATGGGCTGATCGGGATAAGGCTGTCAGCAGATTTGGGTGGTTGTCAGTCAGCTGCTGTCCCTGCTGAGGAGTTTGGCCCATTTTGCATTAACACCATGCTGAGATAACACCTCTGATCGTGCTCAACGCTCCTGTCACCACACTGCCATGCTCCGTCTTCATAATTGAGTCATTTATTCTATGTATTTCATATATATCATTGTTTCTCGGGCATACACCCAGAGACCAGAAGTGTAGTGGATGGGTCAAAAGACCACTAGATCACAGTTTTGGCAATGATCTAGTGTGAAAAGAGATTTGATTAAAGTAGAGTTGTAACAATTATTATTACTTGAGAGATGTGTCCCGCCAACTTTTATAAACCTCTAAAATCATTGTATTTTGAGTTTCGTTTTGCTTGGATGCAGTAAAATGAAAAATGCCGGCTGCATAAAACTACAAATTTAAAGGGATAGATCATCCAAAAAATTAAAATTCTCTCATTATTTACTCGTATGACTTTCTTTCTTCAGTGGAACACAAAAGTAAATGTTCGACAGAATGTTAGCCTAAGTCACCATTCACTTTCATTGTATGGAATAAGATGCGATGGAAGTGAATGCTAGCGTCAGTGTGGATTGAATGAACGTGCAAGTGGCAAGCAGTATCGCAAAGTGGCTTGCGCCTATTTACTAATGTCTGCCTTTCAGCAAATCAGTTAGGACTACTGGTCAAACCTATCATTACATAATACACTAATATTAATTAATGTTCATGAGCATATACATATACAATTAATATACTGTATTTACAGTATAAATATAAATAAATACTCCTGGTTGAATGCCATGCCACATAATTCATATTCATGATTAATATTCATGATTGCGTCCCCACAATTTTTCAGATCGTCCGACTGGATTAGAATAAGTAAAGGTATGTGTGGATGAAGACTTTTGCTCTGTATGTTGGCAGAGGGGGAGATAGAGCAGCATTGGTTGGTCTGACCGGGGTAGAGGAGTGGTGGGGGGATTGTACATGCCTCAGGGGACATAAGCCTCACACTCCACTATCAGTGCAGCAAGGTGAAAGAGATGTCCAGCTAATTATACTAGCAGCGCTGAGGCATTCTGCATGAGTGCCTTTACCCTGATTAGCAGACAGGGGAAAGCCAAGGATGCCATTTGAATAAATGGAGGGAAAAAAGAAGAAGAAATGAATAAAAAAGAAAGATGAATGTCTTTGGTCATGAAGTGTAATCCTACGCTTGCTTTTATCAGCCTTTCTCTGCTGCACCTGAAATGTTGCCCGCTGCTTGTGCGCACTAAGCCTTAGCATAGCAAAGAGGAAAAGCCTGCAAAATTTCAGCTTCCATAGTTTCTTTTTTTATTTTTTCCTGCCTACCTTTTGTTGTGTGACTACAAAGCATAATTATTCAAATCCCTGCATGTTTTTTTTTTTTTTTTTTGTATGGTTGTGGGTGCAAATGAAAGCAGCCTTTGCGCGGATGCCCTGGGGACCAGCGGGGCGTGAGGAGAGCACTGATTCAGATTACACAGTGCCACCTTGAAGTTGTACTGTTTGTCCTACCCTGGTACCAGGCTATTCGTTCGGCTCTGGGCAGAACCCCTGAAGACTGGGCGGAAAGCAAAAGCTAAGCCCTTTAATATGACCCAGCCACTGTGCTACTCTTTCTGCATATGAAAAATATCTGCATAAACATGTCCTCCAGTGGCTGAAAAATGACTGAAGTGCATTTTGGGCTTTATGTATGACAGATTAAGCTAAAGAGGGGTTTTATGGCGACATTTAAATTTCGCCGTCTTAAACCAGGCGCACTCTGGGACATTTTATTTCTGTTCTTTAAGATTGTTGCTTGTCAGACTGTATGATATGGCCACGGTGAGATCTTGCAAAAAAGCCAAGGCAACACGAAGGCGTGAATACATCACAAAGCCATTTAATCGGCCGTCAGTAAGTATGTATGAAAAAAAAATTCCCAACGGCAAAGGAAACGATTCCCAAAATTTGTCTCAAATGGCAAAAGACTTGTTGTGTACACCGGGTTCTAATTGCCATGAAATATTGAGTGTAATAATAAAGTACATTCCCCGTCTGTCGCTCACTTTGACGTTGTGTCGAAGAAGCGACACTAGGGTAGGGGTCTCTCTTGAGAGCCTTTCGCATCTCTGAACTTTGAGGAAAGGCCAATGAGAAATTGGCAGACATAATTTGCATGTCCCGCCCCTGGACATACGGGTATAAAGGGAGGGAAATGCATCTGTTTCATTCAGAATTTATCTGAGGAGCCGACAATGAGGTTCGGCCGCAACAGTGGTTCGGTTCAGCGACATGGCCGGGACGACACAAGGTCTTGTTCCCTCCATCAGGGAATAGAGATTACAACAGCAACCTAGACATTTCCACTATCGGTCCGAATGGTTCTGAGCACAGTAACTTAGTAACAGCTCCAGTAGCATTTCCACTTGAGTATGGTTTGGTCTGTTGTTTACAAATAACAGGAATGCCTGTAATTACGTTGCAACTTATGATTGGTCACTTGCCTAGTCAGAACATCCTTATCCAGATTTTGCTACACCAGAGTGGAAAAAGAACCCATAAGCGTGCCGATGAGCCTGGATCAGAAATGAATGCATGGTTATGCAATGAGAACAGTTTGTCCTGATGGTTAAAACGTGCCTATAATTTATTTGCTACAAGAATGTTTGCAGACATTGATGAAGGCCCTTCATTAAGTCTCGGCATGCATTTTGGTGAGGGTTTGGCGCTCGAGAAGCTTGATAAGCGCTTGGACTTGCTTTGCATGCACTAGCAGACTGATTGTATCTTGGCCCTTTGTGTTGCTGTATCAGGAAACAGAGCATGAACATGCTTGGATAGCTAGGACCAGATGATCAGGTCAAAAGGGCCCCAGATCACCAGATTGGAAGCTTCTGGGCCAATGTGAAACACCTTAAACCTTTCTAACCCTTCTGTCACAACAATGAATACTACATCCACCAGCAGCTTACTGCCTCGGTCCAGGCCATGAAACAGTAGGGCTGGCTATCACCGGAGGCTGGTGGGCTCAGTATCTCTAAGGTTATCCCCCAGTCTCATCGGCCCTTCAGTGTAATTATGCATAATTGCCCTGCCACATGGATTACAATTGTAGCAGATGAGAAAAGGCCCCTTGAAAAGATATACACTTTACATTGAAGATTTATAAGTCTGTCTCCTCTGAAAAATCACCTTTGACTTTGACTTGAGTGTGCCCTGTGTAGCCATTAAAGGCCATGACTTTTGAGAAGGCTGACTCTGCCAAAGGGTCATTAAATGCAAGAGATTTCTCTCTTGTCAGCCCTCTAGCTACTGGCTGGGTTGCATATGGCCATGTCAGAGACCTTACTCTGAAGATCTGTCCTGGACAGGGGCCACACTTAATGGCTGGGTAAAGGAGTAGCAAATAGCAGGAGTTGACAGTGGAAAGAGGAGGGGATGGAAAGGAAGAAAGAGTTCGAGAAGTGACCTGAAGTAGGACATGGGTAATGGCACCAGACTGTCCTTTCAGACAGAAATGGTGCACTCTAGTAATTAGACAGGAAGCTGATGTTACCCGCCACCTCTAGTGTGGCAGAGAGATGAAAAAAGAGGGCCAAGGTGGCTGCTCTTTTCCCTTGTATCAACCGAAGAAGACAAAAGCGATTGATACCTAATTTACATTTCAGGGCATGGAATCCTTCATAAACACAATGTTTCTTCCATATTTGCTCGGTCTTTCATTTGTTTGTTCTTTCATTCATTCATTCATTCATTCGTTCATTTGTTAATTAGTTTGTTCATTCATTCATTCAGTCAGTGGTAATGTATCCATGAAAATCCATTTTTGCATTGTATTTTAAGACCTAATCAAATCAAAATTGTAGCATTGTGACTTGTCTGTTAGCTTTGAGGCTGTCTATATGCTGGTTTCAACCTAGTCTTATAGAATGTGCTTTACTATAACAACATTTTTGCAAACTGAGTTTTACGTGCCAGCATGTCAGCATGACATGTGAGATGAAAGTGTCATAGAAGTGACACAAAATTACATGGTTGCTTCAGGTGGTAGTTTAGGTGTTGATTTAGGATAAGGATGTCCTTAATGTTTACCTCTCATTTGCTTTTAAGACACTGCAAGTTAGGTTTAGGTGGTCGTTAAAGGGATGTCTGTTTTTTTTCACCTCTCATTTCCTTGTAGAACACTTGCTTAGGTTTTGGTTAAAATTTTAGGTATTTTTACCCTTGTTTACCCATTAAAACCTCCATTTAATGTTCACCTTAACCTTGTCTAATTAAGACACCATTTCATTCACATTCCACACCCCTTGCTGAAAATGTCACTGGGAAAATTCAGTGGAACGTGTAATGAAGCTCTAATTTTGTTTAGCAACAATTTTGCCAAGATAACATTATTTTCAAGAGATCAGGCTATTATAACTATTATCAGATGTGAATAGAGTACCTGTCCAAATATCGTACTCATGAGCGTATACAAATATGTTGCTCAATAAAATGCTGTCTATAATGAGAATAGAAGAACACTTCGATATGTCCTGCCTAATTTTTTTTTTTTTTTAAGAGGAATGAAACCTAATATTGATAAATCCATTTCATGGGCTCTTTTAATGTTCAATATGGTAGTGTCATTAGTCATAATTCTAGTTCTCTAAACCTGTCCGGTTCACCTGATGGCTTTTAACACTCTTCATCTTGTGCATAATGGAGCTGCCACACCTCTGGACCACTAAAAAGCACTTATGGAAAAAAAAATAATGAATAACCTCACTTTTAAATTCAAAGTATGGAGTTCAACAGTTATTCTGCCCACTTTTTCCTGAAGTTGGCTTGCCAGATGGGTCCCTCCATTGGCCTTTCAGGGTCTTTCCTTGCCCTGCAAGTTACTGGCCCTCACTGTCACTCTCCCTGTGTGTCAGGGGCTTATATCCATTCTACACTCATGCACTTACTGTCTCCTTCAGGCCTCCCCGAGCCACGACTGCCAGAATTAGGGAGCAATTAATGTCAGCGCTGATGGCAGTGGTTATGTTAAACTGACTTCTGTCTTCAGAATTTAAGCACATTCACTCCATTATTCATTAACTGTGAGGGTTGAAATTACTGTCAGATAAAGAAATCAGTGTCAGGTAGAAATGGTTGGGCTGTCCGGATGGTGACTCAGTGTCAGTGCTGCATTTCCGCTACTGCTCTTGTCGGGTTCTCACAGTGGCCCTTAATGGCCCTTGTGACATCAACGCCTGGCCATTGTGTGTATTCGCAGAAATAAACTGGCCCCACTGCACGCTGAAACAACGCATTTAATCCTGCTTTTTTTCATAGTAAGCCAACTATAACAACAACTAAAAAAATAAAAAGGGAACAATGTAAAGTCAGCTTGTTTTTAATGCAAAATAATTTACTTGTATCATCCTAAAGGGCTTTATATTTCCAAAATTATCAGCTGAATGTACATTACCCCGTTTAATACTAGGGATGGACATTTTCAAGTAATTTTGTAGTCGAGTACTCTAACCCACTAAAAGCGAGTACCTGATTATTCGTAAATTAAAATGCAGGTCAATTTTTTTTATTAAAAAACACGATATGGACAAGAAACTTGTATTTTGTTTTAATCACAAAAGTTACCAAGATCAGTTTAAAAATAAGATAATTTCAACAAACTATGTTTGTATTATCTTTTGGAAAAAAAATAATATTAAACAATATGCATTAATAAAAATGGACAAAAATTCACCCAGAGCTTACAAAGAAACCAATACTGAAATAAAAATAAAATAAAACTAGCAAAGTATACAAAGAGGATCACCTGTTTCACATCTGTGTGCGCGTGTGTGTGTGTGTGTGTGTGTGTGTGTGTGTGTGTGTGTGTGTGTATCTTCATTGGGAGTTTCCTTCGCATACTGTTAGTACAGAAAATAAAGTGATTTCTATATTACTACATCAAATTTTTTTCCTGGGATGACAAATAGAAATAATCAGATGTTTATTGAGAGTGGGTAACGTCTTTGTTACTGAGGTAAACTCTTTCCCCGATGGAGGGAAAGAGACGTTGTGTCAATGTAGTGACACTAGGGGTTCGCTCTTGAGAGCCCCAATCACATTTGCTTTGTTCAGAAAAGGCCAATGAAAATTGGTGAGTGGAATTTGCATGCCGCTCTCCGCCCCGGACATATGGGTATAAAAGGAGATGGCGAGAGAGAGTCCCGAACATGTCAACGGTCGGTTCAGCGCCACGGCAGGAGGGACACAACGTCTCGTTTCCTCCATCAGGGAACAGAGGTTACATCAGTATCCGAGACATTCCCTGTCTGGCACTCACTCACCGTTGTGTAGATTTAGTGACACTATGGGTTCCTATACGAAGCTATACCATACAGGCGCTGAGCCATATCATAAGGTTCAGAGGAGCGAACACAGGCAAGCTGCTGCATGCCTCGCAGCGAATGCTCGACCATGTCGTGACCTTCCATTGAGTTAGGTAAGGCATCTCCCTGGTCCCGTTAAGAGTGGGAGGAGGCGCTTATACGAGGAGGCTACAGGTGGTGGCTTTTCTGATTTTTGTATTAAGCAATTTCAAACCGAGCACCTGTTAGAAAAGTGCTGGGGAGACCAAATCCTACTGGAGGGAGGTTAACATATGGAGAATACCTCACAAGGACCACTAGGAGGACCCTATCTACAGAGAGGATACAGCAACAGTGTCCGAGGTCAGAACTGTCAAAGGGAAACACAGGGTTCATTTGAGTGGAAACAGAACAGTGGAAACGCATCATATGGGATTACTGAGGGGTGAATCACCACATTTGGAGCACTAAGTCCAATGCGCAGGCTCACCTGAAAAGGGGCATACCATGAGTATTGGGCCTGGTGGCGTTACTCCTCCGCCAAGTTTGTCACCGAACAGTGCTTAATAAATGAAAGCGGTATCCAGTGTTCACCAGTTGTGGGGGACTGTTGTGGACAAGATAGCACACATTATCACCTTGAAAGGGGAAAGGCACAAATGCAAGCGATACACCCGACCGGCTGCCCGGCCTACCTGTTGTTACCCCTTAACACTTCGGTTGAAACCAGTTCTATGCACAGGTTGTAGAACCTCGCAAAGTTATTGGGTGTAGCCCAACCCACTGCTCTGCATATGTCTGTTAGAGAGGCGCCCCCTCACAAGATGCAAAGAGGCTCTCTGTAGGGCAGGGAGGACCATAGATAGATCCCAAGAGGGAATCAGGCGCGGCCTAGGAGGATTCAATCTCCTCACGCCATTGAGGAACCTGGTGATCAGGTCGTGCTGCCGTGAAGGTCTCCCATCCAGTGTATTATAAGTGCTGTTATAGCAGCCACGTACACATTCAGGGTGGAGAGAAATAGCCATCTCTCCAGCCCCTCCTGTAGGAAGGACAACACAGACCCGACCACAAACCTCTGTGAATCTTCCCCGCAGGAAGAACACCAATTTGCGAAGAGATGCCACTTCAGTGCGTACAGCCGCCTCATGGAGGGGGCTCTGGCCTGAGTGATCATGTCTATCACCACTGGCAGGAGGCCTGCTAGGTCTTCGCATCCCATCCTGGAGCCAGACTTGGAGGTTCCAGTGGTCTGGCCGTGCATGCCGGTGCGTGCCCTGCCCCTGAGTGAGAAGGTTCTGCTCATCCTCCCTGACATTGCACAACATCAGTGCAACAAGGCTCACTGGGGGAAACGTGTACTTGTGCAGCCCCCGGGGCCAGCTGAGGGGAGCCTCAGACAGGGAGTACCCAAGAGGTCAATGAGAGGACCCTCGGGAGGCGAACAGGTCCACCTGCGCCTCCCTGAATCTCTCCCAAATCAGTTGGACTGCGTGGGGGTGGAGTCCACACTCTCTACGGAGCGTTACCTGTTAGCTGAGAGAGCATCCGCTGCACGAATGAGGACTCCCGGAAGTTAGGGGCTCGCAGAGACTTCAATCTCTGCTGACTCCAAAGGAGGAAGCAGGCGAGTTGCAACATGCGATGTAAGCATTTGCCGCCCTGGAACATCATGTACACCATGACTGCTGTGTTGTCCATCCGGACCAACACGTGCTTACCCTGAATCAATGGCCAAAGCCTTTCACAGAGCCAATAATACTGCCGAAACCCCAGGCAGTTGATGTGCCATTGCAGGTGGGGCACTGTCCAGAGCCCCGATAGTGCCTGCCCATTGCACACGGCACCCCAGCCGAATTCGAGGAATCTGTCATGACCATGATGCACCTTGAGACCTGCACTAAGGGAACCCCTGCCCATAGAAATGGCAGATCATACCAAGGGCTGAAAGTATGGCAGCACCGTGGCGGGATAGTAATGCGCTGGGTCCTGTGGCACCATGCCCACCTCGGGACTTGAGTCTGTAGCCAGTGCTAAAGTGGTCTCATATGCATCAACCTGAGGGGGAGTACTGGCAGTGAGGATGCCATATTCCACAGGAGCCCCTGCAATTTTTTCTGTGGCAATGCTACCCTCCACCTGAAGGTTCTCAGACAGGCTAGCACCGACTGCACTCTTAATGTATGCTATCAGGCTGACCGAGTCCAACTCCATACCGAGAATATAGATGCTCTAAATCGGTGAGAACTTGCTCTTTTCCCATTTGACCTGAAGCCCCAGTCGATTGAGGTGCTGAAGCATGTCCCTGTGCACACACAATAGAACTCACGAGTGAGTGAGGATTTGTCAGTCAATGAGATAATTTAGGATGCGAGTGCCCTACTCCCTTAGAGCAATAACCAGTTAAAACCAGTAAACCAGTAAACTTAGCACTAACCAGGCTCCCAGCCTCTGCACTGTTGGCACCAGGCACTCTCAACCTGGGGAAGCTTGACATATCCCTTGGCCGCGCCGCCGTTAAGTGTAGTCAGGGTGGATGAGCTCGTAGCACATGAACAGATGGAGAAAGGCACCTTTCATGACTTTGCATGCTCCTTGTGCACTTCCGGGAAGAAAGTCACCGGGGCAGGGCGCAGCCGTGAGTCGCGATCCAATCCCAGAAAACAATCATCCAACCACGAACGCTCTGGGCAGGGTGGAGGGTTCCACTCAAGCCCAATGTTTGCAGCTGCCTAGGCAAGCAAGGCTGCTAACTCTGTGTCTGCTTTGTCCTGAGCACTACTGCCCGAGAGAGGGAGCTCAGTAGACTTGTCCGCTTCCAAAAGCAGGAGCCCACCATCTGATGCTGCAACCGATAACTCATCCTCGTTGCGAGCCCCGAACAAGACATTAAATCCGCCCTGAGGTGGATTGCCTGCCTCACTCATGAACTCTACCGGGCAGAAACAGCATGCTGGGGGATGAGAGGTCTGCAGGAACCAAGCTGGCGGAGAAATTCCCATATCCACATCCATGGAAATTCCACTTGCCAATTTTAATTGGCCTTTTCTAAACAAAGCGAACCCCTAGTGTCACTACATTGACACAACATCGAGTGAGTGACAGACAGGTAACTTAACTCTATCACTGCGTGGTTAAGTTGCATCAAGATGTATTTTTTAAGTCAATGATGAGTATTTTGAGTATGATGAATAATTTATGTTGAGTCATAAAAGCCTTTATAGTAAAAGATCTTGTTGATAAATAGGTTTAGTGCAATTTCATCATGTTGTCCATGGTAGTGGATGGCAACTACCATGCATGCTCCATGGTAGTCTCACCACCTCCCCTCTCCTCTCTCCTCCGGCTGTAGCAGCACGGAGCTCCATATGCACAGTTCTCCCACCCAGTTTAAACTGTAACCTGAAGACACAGACTGCGTCCAACAATGGCATACTAGATAATAGATGACTAGATACTAGGTGACGTCACTATGGGGGCTACTTTTGGGAATGCTATGCAACAGGGGAAAAGTCTCCTTGTGTGTTCCATTCCTCAAAAGAGGTCTCATCTTTAAAGTTACTAAAGGAAAAGTACCAGGACTATAGGTGATAAAGGGCCTATAATGGTCTGATCAGCCTCCGAGTTCGCTTCACATTTTTTCCACCAAAAAAGTTTGACTCCAATAAGAACTGAATACAAATAGAGCAGAATTCAAAATACTACAAGTATTGCCTTATAATATAACTTGGCTATGCTTTAGAAGCACAGACACCATTAAATATTTTCTTCTTTCACTTATCCACAGCACTCCCAAAGTGGACTCAACTGAAACTGCATGATTTGGTGAGCGATTCAGAGGGAAAGGGAAACTTTATTTGTGATATTCGAGTAGTGTTTTTAATACTCGAGTAGCTGGTGCAGAACGAGTACCAGATTACTCGAGTAAATCCCTAATTATTTTATGGCTACTTACCAAATATAGTAATAAATGGACATGACTAATTGATTTGAGTTGAAATGATTTGATTAAGTGAGAAATAAAAAAAGATCTCTGAGTGGTAGGAGACACAGGAATTATAATAATAATATAAATAATTGATCAATTGTCACACATTATACATATATTTCTGCATATATACAGTGATTTTTTTTTTCACATATCCCAGCTAAGCTGGGGTCAGAGTGCAGGGTCAGCCATGATACAGCACCCCTGGAGCAGATAGGGTCAAGGGCCTTGCTCAAGAGCCCAACAGTGGTGTCTTGGTGGTGTTGGGGCTTGAATCCCCAACCTTCTGGTCAGTAACCCAGAGCTTTAACCACTGAGCCAATAATTAAAGTCCTCCTCTGAAGATTACACACATACACACAAGGTAGAGTCACGCATTGAAATCTTCATGCATTGTTACTGTTGTGTTTAGTCGGCTCAGATTTTATTCCAAAACATTCCATTACAAAATGGTTTGGATGTCAGCGGCCCAATGTCATTTGGGTATAGTTTGGCTGCAGTTGTGTCTACCATGTAGACCATTATGTGGCCAAATTTGACAAGTGTTGGTTTTGCAGAGAAATGGAAGAAAGGAAGAGGAAAATGGATTTAATTACTCACAGATAAAACAAAGCACGCAAACCATTTTGGTTTTCAATACCTATTTTTTCCCTCCCCACCATTCTTTTCTGTGGCGCGACTGGGGAGAATTTTGGTCCCACACGTTTTTGCTGATGACCAAGGCCAAGCTGGTAACACAAAGAGCATGGGGCACGAGCCAACAGTTTCAGGCAAATCATAAAAGCAATCCATTAGAAAAAAAACAAAAACAAAAAAAAAAACAGAGGACTATTGAGTGGAGCAAAGCTGGAAGCCACTCATTAAGGTGAAATGTGCCAAAGTCTGCGCTCACAAAGGACTCTTATTCGCACATCCCCAGATCCTTTTTGTTCGAGCGTGATGTCATTCATTGTGATGCAGAATCCAGAGAGAGCGCCACACACAAGTGGCAAGCCCTATATAAGATTTGTATCCTTATAAACAAATTCTCTCTCTAGCTTTCTCTATGCCTATTTGTCTCTCTCTTGCTCACTCACACAACTACTCACACAAGCATACACACACTTTCACACTCACACACTCTTTACTCTTCTTGATGTAATTCTTCTAGATTACTACAGCAGGGGGCAGTCTGGCATCCGCATGGATCACTGGCACAGGCTCATTGGCTTTCTGAGATGCCTGTTAGTGTTCTTGTGTGTGTGTGTGTGTGTGTGTGTGTATTTCTGTGCTGACCACACCATGAGTGCTTCTAAGGAAAGAGTAGTAAGAGGCTGTCTAGCCACCAAGACACCTGTAAATACCACCTACTTCACCTTTGTACCTTTCCAAGAAAGCACGGAGCAGCACTGAAAACAGGATGAGATTAAATGTACGTTGTGCTGTCCTGAAAGTGCTGGAGGGCAGACAGACAAGTGTAACCAATGGTGATCAGACACTGTATAATACACACAGGGTTGCCTTCTTCACAGTATTCTCTATTTCAATATACTCGAGACAATCTTTTCAAACCGTAGAATGTGGCCTTATAATCATTAAAAAAAAAAAAAATATATATTACTGTGGCTGGGCAGTGGGCGGGGCCGGGTCGTGATACGGTCCCGTATCAGGATAATCAAGCCTCCGAGAGGGGTAAAGGCCGATGGCAGACAGTGGTGCAGGGAGAGAGAGATCATTTTCGGACATGTCCATCATATGTGTGTTTGTGTCTTTTAAGTTTATCATTAAAATATTATTTATATTGACAAGCCGGTTCTCGCCTCCTCCTTTCCCTTAAATACATTACACTGGTGCCGAAATCCAGGAAGACTGGAGGACTACGCCATAGTAGAGCTCTCGCCACTACCGTCCACCCCAATGGAGCAGCTGCGGTCATCTACCGGGGGACGAGGAGCCCAGCTGCCTGTAAGTGGAGGAATGGCCGCTGACCGCGAGTGGAGAAGGGGCTCCTAGCCAACCGCCTGGAGCGGTCAGGGCCGCTGCAGGGGCGGAGAAGTCCCCTACAAGCTGCTGAAACTCACCGGGGTCGGGGACCGCAAGCAGGGAGGGGATCGCGACGGACCGCCTGGAGCGGGAGAGACCCCTTTGGCTCCCGGAGAACGCGGAAGGCCGCTCCGTCCGCCAGGGGCTGGAGGACTGCCTCCAGTCCGCCCGGAGAGGCGTGGCTGTTGTCCGTTAGAGGGAGGAGGAGTGGCCGAGGAACAAGCTACGCCGTATCGGAGAACCGGTGAGTAGGTTTTTTTTAATCTCTTTATCCTCTCTCTCTCTCTCACTGCCACTCTGCATTGGCTTTTTCCCTCTCTTTTAAATTGTAGTGTTTTTCGGGGGGGGGGTACTACACTGTTACAGGAAGTACACCCCCCCCCCCCACACATTTTAATTACTTATGTTTCCCTCCCCTTGTCCCCTCCCTTGTCCAGGTAGATGGGGATGACCTGCCGGCAGACTACATGGAAGGCACGCCTTGAACGTCTAATGTCCCATTAGCAAGGAACTAAAAATTCCCTTATATGGTTCATATGGGGGGCATTTTTTTTGGGGGGGGGGGGGGGGGGGGGTGAAAATGGAGATTTAGAATAAAAAATTACTTAAATATTGATCTGTTTCTCACCCACACCTATAATATTTCTCCTGTAGACATGGATTAAACCACTGGAGTTGTATTGTAACATCCAAGGTTGTTACCCCTCCTACAAAGCACCAGAGGGAGCCCTCTCCCGAATACTAACTCTGTACCGTTTCTTCATTGGTTACTTCCTGTTTGAACTATATAAATACCATGCTGTTTCCACTGTCACATTGCAAAATATAGCCAGCTTACCAAGTGTTTTGCCATTGCCGATTGCCGATTGTTTATTTGTTATGACCATTGCCTGTTTTCCTGGATTTACTGCTTTTTGGAAACTCCTTTGTTTTGTTTGCCTTGTTGGACTGTCTTTTTGGTTAATTGGATTATACCTCCTGCATAACGATTACCTCTATTTGCCTGCCGATTTGGATTGTTTGCTTGTGTTCTAATCAACTTCCAGCACATGGATCCTAACACCATCTCCATGGCCAGTTCATTACATGTATGGATTACTTTTATGTTTCCTTTATGTGATTTTTGAAGCTACAAAGCTCTGATCACCATTCACTTGCATTATTTGGACCTAAAGAGCTGAGATATTTTTCTAAAAATATTCTTTCGTGTTCTGCTGAAGAAAGAAATTCATACACATCTGGGATGACATGAGGGTGAGTAAATGATAGGAGATTTGTAATTTTTGGATCAACTATCCTTTTTAAAAAAAATACTTAGCAACTCCTTCATGCCAATTAAATAAAACGATGCAAAAATAAACATTTCACAATGAAAATTAGTCAGAGATATGATTCATACACTAAAAGGGGTTAATGTAAAATTATTATTGTATCATCAGGGTATTTATCTAGGTATTATTTTTTATATTATCAACTGCATTGTAGCATGTGGACTAGGCTACATTAAATTAGATTAGACTAACTTAATAAATATACCGTTTAACATCCATCATACACACACTTTTGAGTTTTAGCTTGTGAGGAGGCTTTTCAAACAGACAGATATGTGAGATGAGCCAATGGCAGGGAAGTAGCACATGGAGGGACAGTGTTACTCACTAGGACAGTATAGTTTGAATAAATGGTCTGAATGATCACGTAATTTAGTGCGTTAGCATGGCACTGAACTGATGCAGAGCATGAGAAGTGGAGTGCCCGTCTGTGTGTGTTTATGGCGCAATGAAGGGCATGAAACAATTTAATGTTCAGTGAAAACTCAAATGAAGATCGCTATGTGTGTATTTGAACTAGGCCTATATCAAATGTTATTAATAAAACAACAGGAACAGCAACTCTTTGCGGGTGCATTTGTTGCCGCCATATTTTTACTTTCGGGGGCATTTTTGCCCAGAGCCCCCATTAATTTCTGACCCTGAATGGAACACTAGGGATGGAGATGAAAGATGGAACAGGTGTTTAAGTGTCTCTTCACCATGCAGCTGGTACACAACGCCATTCTTGTCAAGTGTGCTGGATTATGACTAATGATAGATCGGCAAAATTTGAAAGTTGTAAAATCTATAGATCGCTTGCAATGTTAACAGGTTTTGTTTGATTATTAACATGTGCATTAGTTTTATCATGTCACTCCCTAATGGAGATATTTGAATGATGACTTGGAGCAAGGTTATGTGTCTGTAACATCTTAAAAGTTCAGTTAATATGTGACAAAGCGCTTCGTGACTACGTGCGCTTACACTGAACTCAACAACTGCTCAATGCACTGCTGACAGCTGCATGAGGGAGAGAGGGAGATGCTTGCGGGAATGATAAAAATTGTGCAATACCCACAATTCCACACCGAATATCAGGCCCTGTGCTGTACTAGTCATTTTAAAGTGATGGGGCATGCCTTTGACCTATATTAACCCTCTGCGACAGTGCCTTTTTTCTGGTTCTGTGACTCGTATTATGCAAGCAATAAATAATGTTAATCAAACAGATGCACAGGTAGCTGTAATAACCTGCCGAACATTATTGCCTGCCGCACCTCAAATTACTTGCAAACAGGGTTCTATATGTCATAATACCTCAACACGACCATTTACGCAAGCCCGTTGGTAAACTGGCACCAAGATGCGCACTCAGTGCCATACTGGCACCATATCTCTTGGTAAATCGGTGTCACTGGTTACAGGGTAAGTGGCAGTCCACCATCCATTTTCCCTGCACTCTGCAGTCAGATCAGCATATTTTAGCTTCTTACTCTCATAGGTTGTCTCCAGACCCTCTTAAGCTCAATCATTGCTATTTTCCTAACTGAAGTCGACTACAACATTACATCTGGCCTCAATGAGGTAATGGCTACCTCGTTAGGAAGGTTTAGCTGCTACCCAAGTTCGACCGTCATTAACCAATCACGTCTAGGCACCAAGATCTGTCTTCCCTTCGTGCTGTGCCTTGAGCATGGATGCCATTGTTTACCTACACTCTATATACCTCTAGAATCTCTGCCAGCTTCTGCAGGATCTGATCAAGTCGCCACCATCTTTGTGCTAGGGCAGTCTTGCACCCAACCAATATGTGCTGCAAGTTTGAGGGGGCAACTCTCCTCTTTGCCATAACACAGATACAAATTCTCAGGGCTTGGTAAGGTATTGTAGGTGGATCTTATTATAAAACTTGGGCTGACCTGCCGAAGGTGCCCCAGGTCAGGCTTAGTTTTTGAATATGATCTTAACACCATCAGATATGGTCCAATGCCCTTGCTGCTGCTGGCTGACTGCCCTAACCTTATACCCTTTATCTTCCATCCTAGTTACTTCTGTAACTACCATTGCTGACCACAGTTTGGGAGCCACCTGCCATCCAAGGCCTGTTCTTCCTGACTGTTATTCTCTTGATGCTTCAGTCTTAAAACCACCTGTTTTACGACCTCCTCTGCCATCTAAGTTCTGCCTTTTCAGACTTGGACTTGATCTGCCCTCACTGCCTGGTCTGTTGATTCCCGTAGCTCCAAAACAAGCCTGGTCTTTTCCTGCTAGTTGCCCAGAGTAAGTGATTTTAGACACGGTTGTAAAGCAATTCTCCAATGCATAGCTAACAACCTGGTGTGGAACTGATCCATAGGCATTTGCTATGTCCAGCCAGACTACATTGATGTCTTTCTTCTCTCTCCTGGTAGACTGAATCTGCTCCCATAGTACTGACACGTTTCAAGCACCCAGGAAAATCTGATACGCCTGGTTGTTCTCCTTTGCTCATTATCCATGGTCGTTCCAGTTGTGTCCATATTCCTTCATGCCTCTCAGAATACCACTGGACTGTTTTCCTTTAATTGTGCTCATAGTTGGTAAAGGTATCCCCTTTGTATGGACCTGAGGGTAAGATACTAGCCTGATCACCCATGTGCAAACTTTTTTGCTATCAAGAGTCCTCCAGTCTTCCCTGGAATCTAATGCCCTATTCACAGTAGTCACTTGTTTCCCAAAGAACTAAACCGATCCACAGGTAGCTGCTATAACCTGCCAGGCATTATTGCCTGCTGCACCTCAACAAGTGCCTTCAGCCTAGCTGCAGGTTCATCAGCCAGGAGCCACCTATCTTCGATGTTTCACCCCATTAATCCTGGAATATCTCCTGGTGGTGGGGCAGTGGTTGGGTACGTCTACCTGCCACCCCCCGCAGCTGGACACCGGGTACCCTCCAATGACTCTCATCCTTGCCTTACCATCTAGACATCCTTCCTTCACGACTTACTGATATACTAATCAGACCTTATATAACCTGTCATTTGGTTAGGGACAATGCCAACAGCAGTTTAATGTGAGCATCCAATACACCCAGATGCGCATGCGCACACACGCACACAGATATAGTGGGAGGCAGTGCATGTGTTCTTAGTAACTGTGTCAGTGGAGCTCACAGCAGTGAAAGGCCAGATAAAATACTGTAACTTCGTTATTACAAACGTATTCTCTTTAAAAATTCCTCATTTTTTTGTCACATCATGAATATTGCATGCTGTGATATCTGGGCAAATTAGGTGCCTTATCCTCTGTCTGAGAGTTCTTTTATCTTTTCTTATTTTCTTCTCATCTTTGCCTGGCGGTAGCTGTGTTTAAGAGGCAAGTGTCTATGTGTTAAAAATAAAATAAAATAATAATAAATATATATTTTTAGTTAATAAATAAGATATAATATTTAATATATTATTTTTGTAACATTTATTGTTAAATTGCATAATTTGTACTAGTTGTGAGTATTTACATTGATTTGTTGAACATGTGTTAAAACCTGTACTGTCTCTTTAAAAAAAAACAAAAAAAACTGCATTTCTGTAAACTGCACCTTTTAAATGAGCGCATGCTAACTAGAGAAGACTGGAATGGCTTTACATCATCTTTGCGACATATGATTAGATTTAAATGTTTTTTGTAGTAGTAGTAGTTTTTGATCAACAACTGATTGTAAAGAACAGAAAGGGTATAAAAAGAGACCATATTCAATTACAAATGGGATGTGTGGATCTCATCTTGGACACACATTACACGGAACAGCTTTTTCTCTCAACACGCTGTGAAAGGATCTATCTGCTGAACACTTCAGGACTAAACTACACAATTACTGGTGATTGAAATGTAAACATTTACCAGACAGTGGCCAAATACATTCACTTTTTGTTGAACATGTGTTAAAACCGGTACTGTCTCTTTAACAAAAAAAAAACAGCATTTCTGTAAACGGCACCTTCTTAAATGAGCGCATGCTAACTAGAGAAGACTGGAATGGATTTACCTCATCTTTGCGACATATGATTAGATTTAAATGTTTTTTTTTTGTAGTAGTAGTTTTTGATCAAACAACTGATTGTAAAGAACAGAAATGGTATAAAAAGAGACCATATTCATTTACAAATGGGTTGCATGGATCTCATCTTGGACACACATTATACGGATCAATTACTGGCGAGTGAAATGTAAACATTTACCAGTCAGTGGCCAAATATATTCACTTTTGTCACACAGCATGAAATTTGTTTGCAAATTCTATTGATTTACTCTCATTATAGTTGAGGGTTGCACACTGATTGAAAGTTCGATCTTGGGATTTAAGAATTGATATCGAGATTGTTCCCGATTAATCTGGAAAAACAATATTTGTACCCACCCCTATTACATAATAATGTCATAGTAATCATAAATTGAGCTTTCTTTCTTTCTTTCTTTCTATATAGTCTTGACATGTTTTTAGAAAGTGCAGACACCACTATGACTTAATCAGTTTCCTGTAAAAGCTATAACAGTTGCCCACCAGGAGGAAAACATTGATACGCATGTCTGGATTATGACTAGCAAGGGCCCCGGGGCCAATTTTCATTTAGGGCCCCCACCAGGCCAATTATGTTTTAGATAGTTATCTTTTAAAGCTGAAATCCTCGCAGTCCAGTTTTGTTTATTTATTTAAATCTCTTTTACATAGTCACAGGAAGTAGGGGTGCTGGGGATCCCCTGTTAAGTGCTGTCAAACTGCCGTATACTGTGTTAATCTCGTTAACGAATGTAGGCCTAATGATGAAAATGTTAAGGGGTATTTGAATTTTTTTCTGCATTACATTGGTTTGGCAATGCAGAAAAATACACAACCATATCTTTTCTAACTCATCAGCGTTCCGTTCAGAAGTAATCATACCTAAACCTTATTTACAACAACTTCAAACTTGCCAAATATTTCTGAGTTTGGCAGTGACAACTTCCTCTCCTTGCTCTATAGAAATGTATGACATTACAATTAAGCAGCTCAAATGCAATATGATTTTTTTAAAATCAATTATTATGTTTTTATATACCAAATACTACATTGATGTTTGAAAAAAGTGAAATTGTAAAACCTTTTTTTTTTTTTTATAGTAAGATCACATTATAATAACAAACAATGAAATATGTATTTAAACCACAAGAGATATATATATATATATATATATATATATATATATATATATATATATATATATATATATATATATATATATATATATATATATATATATATATATATGATGCATAAGTAAAATATGTAGCTAGTAAACATCTAGTACACAACATACAGCTGAGTTTTAATCATGTTGATGATGTAGAGCAGGGGTGCCCAATACGTCGATCGCGATGTACCAGTTGATCTCAAAGGCAATGCTGGTAGATTGCACAAAATGTAAACATGCTTTCGTTAAATTTGTATGAAAAAAATGATAGTGTCTTTCCTTATTTTAGTTTCTGTCTTTGACTGCCAATCGACGAGTAAATTTTGACCAGGCGCGATTTTTGTTTTTTCAGTTGTCATGACAACTAGGTTCGCGCCTTCCAAGGGCTTCTGAGAGCAGACGCGAAATTGCGAAACTAGCTGTGTTTGAGGCTAGCCACCAGCAGATACTGCCCGGATTATGCTAAACTGTCTGATTCCATTCAGTGCAAGTCATCAGAATAAGGTAAATGCCCTGGCTATTGTGATCTATTGTGCTGTAGGTGTGTTGGGCTTAGTGTTAAAACTGAATGATATCAACATTGAACATTATTATATATTTTTGTATTAATTAGAAGATGAATTCCATGAAGGGATACATGCAGTAGTCCCAACAAGCATTTTTTCAAATGAAACTTTGTTTTTTTTATTTTTAGTTGAGTAGATATTATCGAGTTGGTCATTTAAAAGTAGATTATCATGCAAAAGGTGTGGGCACCCCTGATGTAGAGTCTCTAGAATGTCATGTATCAAATGTGATACAAGCAGCATTATGAGTGGCTCAATTTTTTTTTTATTAGAAACAGTAAGGCAAAAGTGTTCTATAAGAGGACTGGGGGCCCTCATAGTCACAGGGGCATATTGAGGGGGCCTCGTATAAGCTGTGGGGCCCACATATTCAAGCTTATATTAAATATTTGTTTTCAAAGTAGATGAAATTTGCAGCCCAGGGCCACCCCTGGTAGTCAAGGGCCCATGTGGGCACTGGCCCCATCAGCCCGGTCCATAATTCAACTATGTTCATATATACTGTATGAACAGATCAAAACAAATTGTTACATGCAAAAGTGTTCTATAAGAGCTTAAAAGAGTGAACTTATAAGTTCATCCCTCTTGTGGGCAATTTCATCCGGGAAACTGCTTGACATTATTTAGTAGCAATTATTTTAGAAAGCTGCATAAATACCTCTAATTTACTGCTAAAGGAGGCATATTTTCTTTCTAAACACTCTGCTAAATGATCTTTGCTAGACGGTAAGTGACAGCCTTTAAACATTTGATGAACAAAACATTTGATGTCATATGACATAGAAAGTAGACATATACATTTTGCAAAAAAGGATTTGAGTCAGTTTCTAGATTTTGAATAGAATCTATATGCTCAAACTTAGAATTAAAATACTGTTTAACTCACACAAACACATATACATGCATAAGTGTTCCAGCGCGCACGCGCGCGCGCACACACACACACACACCTAAACCTGGGTTTCCTGATATTAACAGCCAGTGACAGAGGTGGCAGAGTTTGGTGCAAGACTCAATGTACGGCTCCACAGTGAACACCCCACCACCCGGGTCCGCTCTGGAAACTGGATCAGGGGAAAGTGTCGTGTTTAATTATGCTCCTTGCTTCAGTTCAGCGTGGAACCATCTGCCACTGCGAAATATGACTTCAATAAAGAGAGAATTTTCAGTGCATAATTTAGTGGTAATGGCCAGACAGTTATGTTACAGTCATACATTAATGCGTGTGAAATGCATGCTGAGACTGAAGCAGAGAGGTTTGGATGGGGTTTCAGTGATGTACAGTGACATCTCGCAAACACTGATTTCATCGACGACATCCTCTTGTTGGTGTTCACATTTATCAAATATTAACTACCTGTATATAGTTGCATTAATTTTACTATGTAAAATTGACCAATATTGTGAATATCGTGATGATTTTAATGTGCTTTTATTTGGCCATCAACTTTCATAAAAAGCACATCAGTAAACTAATTTTATGATCCTTCAGAGCTGCACTCTTAATCAAAATAACATCAACATGGTGTCGCACAACAAAGCTGTGATTTAAAGACAGATAAACCTGGTCTGTGTGCGATTCAGAACAAACTGGTGATGTGCTGACCTGTGCACGTGCATGGCTGCGCTCTCAGATCAATCCATGTGCATTGTTAAATTTAAAGTAATGCTGGTTCAAGCATTTACACAATTCCAAACATTAGTAACCGCTACAAGTTATTATAACAATATTTACAAACGCAGCACAGAAAAGGAGGAGATTATAGCATTTCAGGAAATGCAGAAAATTGTAAACTGTCAAATACACATTGCCTTTTCTGTGTCAAAATAAAAGCTCCTTGTGAAGTTGAAGTAAATACAACAGCACTTTCAATGTCAAAATAAAAGCCATTGGTGAAGGTGAAGTGAACAGGACAGAAATATATTACTTTTGAATAATGTAAATCTGATCAGAGAAATGAAATCACTGCACTCTACTAGTTCAGGTTGTGTAGATCATAAACCTTACTCCTTTTTCTCAATTTTATTTTATGTCTCACAGAACAGGAGAACACCGACGTTTTGGCCTCACAGCCTTCCCCAGAGTCTATTACGCAAATGTAATAATCTGAATAATAATACTAATTCAGCATTATATTATAATAATCAACCTGTTGTGCCCCACAGTAATAATTTAGTATTATGTAATGTTCAGATGGGTTTCAAAAATAAGTGAAGTAGCTTTGCACACATTGTTCATTAACAAAAATGTATTACTAAAAACATATGAAGGTAAATAATGATCTTTATTAAGCTACTATGAATCATTGTATATGAAATATACATAGCAATGAAAATTATTGAATTTCCCTCTCCAATGTCTACAATGTTTTGGATTAAATGAGGGTTCCTCTGATAAAAAAAAAAAAAATCAAACAGAAAAAACAATTTTTTTTAAACATTATAGAGCAAATACATAATTATTGATTATATATATATATATATATATATATATATATATATATATATATATATATATATTTTTAAAACTTATTGCCCAGACCTAGTTACAGTCATACTTTTATGATGCTTTTACTGTATGTTCTTTTTAGAGCTTGACAGACATGGTCACTATGAATTTGCGATCCACAAAAAGATGTGAATGCTTCCTTTAAGTGCGCTTTTAGAAATGCCAAAACACTTCTTAAAAACCAAATCCTTTACAATCTGTCTAATTTAAAGCTCATACCTTGGACAGTCTGAAGAGATGAATACGTTTGGTTCCATCATGTTTCTCATATATTACAAAAAGGTCCTAGGCCAGCTTTGGTGCATTTAAACCTCACGTGAATAGCACTGATTCCTCAATCAGAACCCTTGCTCTTGACGACTTTCTCAAGGCCTTGAACTCAAGAAACCAAAAGCCACCCCTGATTCTGAGCTCCTGTACCACATCAATGGCTTCACGTGTTTCACATATCCCTTTTATTGCAAATTGTTGAGTTTTTTTTTATTGCTATTTATAAAAAAATAAAATAAAATCATATTTCCCTTTATCTTCAATTTACAGTGAAGCTTTGGTGCAATTTCCGATACTCAAGTTTTATTTCCTGACATTAGTGCTCTATTTTGTGGAATGAAGGATTTTTTTTTCATTCGCTATTCACTTGACTGCTAGGACCTTTCAGCTGATGTCGGGGGCGGAGGGACACACACACAAAGACCAACAGCTGCATCCACTCGGCGCTCCCGGTACCCCTGTAAGATTCAGGGTCTCTGAGCATCAGTAGCCCAGCTCGGTGAAATGCAGGTTTTGAGGCATCAAAGTCATTCACAGTGGAACAATGCTCCTTTTAGTGACTCTCCGTCACAATTTTATTACAACCGTGGTGATGTAGGATGTCTATTGATTAGGCACAAGCACTGGAAATTGTGTTGTTTGTGGTGAATGTGGTTGTTGTGTCTTGTGATGCGTTTTCATCATGCATTTGCATATAAATGCAAATAATCACGGTGCACTAATGTATGCAAGTAGACATGATATATATATATATATATATATATATATATATATATATATATATATATATATATATATAAGCAAGGTAACACATATAAACAAACATGAATACAATCAAGATCTGTCACACACACAGGAAGACAACACATTGTCACTGAAGGTGTAAATGCATGTGAGAATCAATGTGACATGTGATCCCATTTCCAGACTTAACAATGTCTCCCTTTGTTTGGGAACACACTTTAGTTTGTTCATGTTTCAAAGGCAAAAAAAACCTTCTTGGGAGTTTTTTTTTATTTTAAAAACTCAAACAGTATTCTCCCACATGAGCACCACAGCTCAATGTGTCAGGACACATATTCTAACACGATACCATGGCTCTAATCCACATTTGCTATATTTTCATATTGCAACAGTACATTATACATTTGATACTAAACTTGAAGTCCTAAAAATAATATAGATGAGCAAATGTCCATATATTTTAAAGATTTTGTGGATTTATTATATACTGTGTGTATATATATATATATATATATATATATTTTTTTTTTTTTTTCTTGGTTAAGTTAAGCTCAGCTGACATCAGTTGTGGCATAATGTTGACAACCACAAAATGTTATTTCATCTTTCTTTAAAAAAAGCAAACAGGGTTACAGTGAGGCACTTTCAATAGAAGTAAATGGGGCCAATATGCAAACAGTATAAATCTGTGGAAAAAAAAAGTGTCATCAGTATATTTTAGTTTATTAGATGCTCAAAATGGTGATCCATCATGTTTTTTGGTGCTGCCTGTAAGGTTAACTTATCTTGAAAAAGGTTTATCAGAGAAGGTGCATCAGAATGATTAGAAAATCACACACTGGTCTTGGTTAAATTATCAACACAGGTAAATGTCACCTCACATGATGATTGAATTGGATGCAAATTTGATTCTGACTTTCTATATGAATCATTTTAAGTCCATGATCTTCTCTATCCTGTCCTGTAGGCAAGTTGAAACAGGCATTTTCAAATCTCTATTCCTATAGGGTTGTCGTGACTCTCTCTCTCCATCTCTTTCTTTGCCCCTCTGCCCCTTAGCCAGCAGCCCCCGTAGCACCAGGGAAAACATTGCTTTAGCTTAACTGATGAAAGCAATGCCCCCATCTCATAGCATTAACTTGTTTATCTTTTGCAGAAGCCAAAAAAAAAAAAAAAACTTTCAAGCTCCATTGCTCATTCTGTGTGAGAGAGATAGATGGAGATACACGCAAAAACAAAAGGCAGCCACTGAAATTTGCATGGTGCTCAATTATACATTAGCGAACATCACTTGGCAATCTGTTCATATCAGTTTAATTGGATTTTAATACTGCCTCTGATCTTGTTTTCTAATTAACAGCAGCGGCTGGCAATAAAGCAGAACCATGCACCCAGCAACACCTTTGATCCTGGCCATATGGAGTTCCTTAGAGCTCAATAGGAAAAAAATATCAGTCAACTAAATATGGGTCCATGACAAGCCCAGTAAAAAAGGGGGTGGGGCAGATCAGGGCAGGAGCGAGTGCCCAGGAGTGAAGCGGCATGTCAGGCTGAGCCCGAGATAAGTGTGACCCCCAGATGGCCAGATATCACTCCCGCTAACGCTTCCATTGATTAATTTCTCCCCTTATTGGTTTTGATTACTGATAAATAAAACATGATCTCTGAATCGGATGCAGATCAGCTCCTGAGCTTTAGGAAAATGTTGATTGCTTTTTCAAATCTGTTTATTTCCACCCTTGTTGCCCTTAACTTTGTATTTGACATGGGACTTTGAGAGTGTTTTTTCATCTTTTGCTTTTATGCTGGATTTAAAATCTTCAAGAGGAAGAGTTTGCTGTTTTGACCATCCGTTCTGGAGGAAATCAAACATTTTGGCCACAGGAGGAATGTTTCCTGCATTGTAAACAGCCAACTAATGCTCAATGTTTGATAATGCTCAACAGCATGTGTAACTAGACTCGCAGAGTTTTTCCGATCATCTCTGTTGTTACGTAATTAATGAAATGAAAAGATTCAGATTTTAGCAATATGTTTGCGCCTTTATTTATTATTTGGTTATTTATTTATTTACGTTCGTCGACACTTTGACGACTAAAAGAAAAACTCTAAATAATTCATAGGCCATATAAATTAAGAACATTTCAAGTCTGAAAATCTGATTTCCCATGAAAATATAATTTTCACTGCCACAGAGTCTTATTCTGTCTTCATTATGAGCCACACAACAAATCTGACAATTCCGCATTCTAATGATACAATTCTTCATATTAACGTCCTATCAGAATTAATTTACCATACTGCATCCTCCCCTTTTTCCAAAACATTGTGGCAGGCCTCGTCGAGATATTCTGTCTTCCCCTCGTTCCCCGTATTTGAGGCAGCGCCACCTAACGATCATCAAGTGCTGCCAATATTCCCTGATGAAGAGAGACAAGGCGAATCGGTTAGGCCCCACCTCACCATTTAGATTCCTAATTGTTATTAATGCTCTTGATCAAAACACTGATCCAGCAATGTGTGTGTGTGTGTGTGTGTGATGGAAGAAAAGGATGCCAATGCTGGAGACTCGCTTTTACACTACTCCTCCACCTTCCTCTCTGAATCAGACAATTGAGGGGGAAAATGACAGAAGAAAAGGAGGTGGAGAGCAAAATCTGCTGTGCATCAGACGGTCCGCGGAGGAATTAGAGAGCATGGCTGATTCACCGTCCCCGGGAAGCGGGGGTGTTCATTTGGAAATCTAGGACTGGTATGTGGAGAATGCTAATTTGTAATTAGGAAGATTAACTAAATCTGTGGAATAGAGAAGATTATTGGCTTATATAATAAAATCAACAATGCTGCCCTGGTTAAATAATCATCATCTAAAATTGCACATTCCAAATGCGCTGGGCAGGTTGCACTGTGTGCCAGCATGGGAGCTTTGATCCGTACTATCCAAAAATACCAGTGCATGATAAACACAGATAAAATCTCCATCAGATCAGGCTTGCTAATATAATTTAGAAGATAGTTCATGATTGGAATGTTATTGTGATTATGGGTGTCAAAATCCGCTCCTTAGTGTATGGTTAAATATTTCACTGCCGTTCAAAAGTTTGGGGGTCACTTAACTGAAATGTTTCTCATAAGAAACCCTTTGATCTGAAGGCTTATGCTTAAATGTTTGAAATTAGTTCTGTAAACAAAAACATAATTGTGCCACCATATAAATGTATTTAGTTGAAAAAACAAAAATTTTATAAAAACAAAAAACAAAAACGTGGACCGAATAATAAAGAAAAATAGCCAATAAGTGCCCTGCATATTGATGGAAACTCCTTTTAAAAAAATTTAATCATCCCAGGGTGATACCTCAAAAAGTTGGTTGAGAAAATGTCAAGAGTACATTTCTTCAATTCTAAACAAATGGTGGCTACTTTGAAGATGCTAAAATGTAGCATATTTTTGTAACGTAGGAAGACAAATTAACTCTCATTTTGCAATGCAGTGCTTTCAACTGGTGGGTCGTGACCCGAAAATGGGTTGCAGGCCTGTTCTGATATGCTGAGTTCAAGTAATAAAATACAAATGACTATGTACTCTAATCTTGCATTTTTAAGATAGCAATAAATAGGCTATCAAATAAAAGGGAGGAGAAAATGCATTGCATATCTTCTGTTTATGTCAAAGGTAGTGTGTCTAATCAAACTTTACCATATTTTGGAGGAAATCCATCAATGCCTTGGTAGCAACTAGCCAAAAAAAGGCAGTTGCCAATATGGACAGGATACGTTACATGCCCTCATATTTGAAAACTATGAACAAAGCTACCACCTGCCTATTATTTTTTAAGTGCCCTCGTGTCGCCAAAACAGCACCAAAGCGCTTCTCTGAATAGCATTCTGAGATACTATCCTTTGCACCACAATTGTATAGAGTGGTTATCTGAGTTACCGTAGACTTTGACAGTTCGAACCAGTCTGACCATTCTCTGTTGAACTCTCCCATCAACAAGGCATTTCCATCCACAGAACTGCCGCTCACTGGATGTTTTTTTTTTGTTTTTGGCACCATTCAGAGTAAATTCTAGAGAAAAATCCCAGGAGATCAGCAGTTACAGAAATACTCAGACTAGCCCGTCTGGCACCAACAATCATCCATGTGATTATCTAATCTGCCAATCATGTGGCAGCAGTGCAGTGCATAAAATCAAGCAGATATGGATCAGGAACTTCAGTTAATGTTCACATCAACCATCATAATGGGGGATCAATGTAATTTCAATGATTTGGACTGTGAAATGATTGTTGGTGCCAGATGGGCTGGTTTGATTATTTATGTAACTGCTGATCTCCTGGGATTTTCATGCACAACAGTCTCTACTATTGTATTTACTCTAAATAGAGCCAAAAACAAAAGACATCCAGTGAGGGGCAGTTCTGCAGATGGAAACGCCTTGTTGTTGAGAGAGGTCAATGAAGAATGGCCAGTCCGGTTGAACTGACAAAGTCTATGGTAACTCAGATAACCGCTCTCTACAATTGTGGTGAGAAGAATAGCATCTAAGAATGCTATTCTGAGATGAGGATTGGTGCTGTTTTGGCAGCACGAGGGAGACCTACTCAATATTAGGACATTGGTTTTAATGTTGTGGCTGATCGGTATATATACGGTATATGACCCAGACTACATTAAAGGTTAACTTGCTGCGAGGATAAAAATGATTTGTGTTGTCCACAATTTTTATGACGTGAATTACTGAATGCCAAAACCAAAATATACAAATTACAAAATTTGCTTATTTATAAAACCAAATCACATTTCGAAACCACAATTGTCAGTCAATTTTGCATAGTTTTGGTCCTTTGCCGTTTGTGGTAATATTACAAAATTTCAGTGTTCAATTTTAAGGAAATTTAGTTTATTTTTTACAGTAAAAAAAATATGGTGCTGTGCTAGCAGGGTCGCTACTTATTCAATGTAAAATCAGTAGAGTGAGAACTACTGGTGTAATATAGGACTAATGAAAATGATCTTAAATTGCATTTTCGTATGTTGCAATTTGCATTAAAAATTAGTTATGAAGTATAAATCAGAGAACATATTCATTATTTACTGTCAAAAATATCGCCTGCTTTTTGTTTCAATTTTTAAACAAAACATTCAACTCTGTTTAATCCTTGCTAAGGAATTCTTTGGCTAACTTTTGACTGAAGGGAAAGTTTTCATTTGATGAAATGTTGTATACATGCTCTCAATTGCTTCCCTCCAATGTTCTGTTTTCATCATTTTGTTGTTACAGTCATTGTTTAAAATCATTCCCCCTCAAATAACCTTTATTCAAAGACGTCTGGCAAATCCTACCGTAGGACAACATGATACATACAGAGCGATACGTGAGGCCATATATAAATCAATGCATAAATCTGCATTCAGATTTCAAATTCCTCCTCAAAATATTGTACACTCATGCATTGGCAACATTAGATGAACAATCACCCAGCGAGGGGGGAAATTATCTCTAAATGTGAAATGTCACAACAGTACATGTGCACAGTAGGAAATAAGATATTACTAACAATGCATGTATGTCCAAGATGTATGAGATAATATAATACTTTCTATATATATATATATATATATAGCTATGAAATTTTCTGTCATATGCTTTTGCAGTCATTAGTTTGGTATTTATTAATAATTAAACTTAACCACATAATACAAATTAGAACTTTAAAAACCATATGCATGCAACTGAATTGTCTTAACTTGCAACTTGTCATGCAGTAAAAAGCAAAACAAATAGAGTCTGAATGCATGAAATGAAGCCATATTAATTACAAATACTTCTGCATCTATTAAAAAGGCCAAGCTATTAAAATATAATGCTTGTTCTTCGTTTTCATTTGTTTTAATGTTTTTGTTGCGTAATTGCTCAATATTTCACAGAATATAGGTCTGTTAAAGTATATTATATGGCAGTATTCAAATCTCAATTATAGTATTCTATGAAGTCAGAAACTTAGTCATAAAAAACATGTGATATTGAATAATGAATAAAGTAAATGCATGTGCCAGACAAGAATTTAGGTTAATATATTTAAGAGCATTTGGTTAAGTGAATAAGGGCATATTAAAGTAAACTACATACATATCAACGGTAGGTTTGGGTTTGCTACTTCCCGATTCAATACCAGTTCAGAAGCTCTTGATTTGTTTAGATTTTGATTCAATTTGATTCATTATTGATTCCTATGGGTTTATTTAAGTTAAAAAGTACATTTTGCTTTCATATGAAAAGACATTTTCTTCTAGCTAATGCTGTTAATTATACAGGGGACCTTCTAACTGTGTACATTATGAAAATATTAATTTCTCTCATTATATTTTATTTTATTCACACAGCCAAAAACTGGGTTGCAAATTTGAGCAATTTCCTCTCATTGAGGTAGAGGGTTACGCATAGAGTAAAAGATCGATCTTGGCTTTTAAGAATCTATATTGATCAGAACATTTATAATTTTACCCAGTCCTAATCAGCATTCAGATTATTGACTAATTAATCGGTGCTGTTTGTTAACCTTGAACATTAAACCTCTGCATATAACTCGTCCCGCAACATTTGTTCTTTGGACATGAAAGTTACCTCAAAATGTTCAGATCATAATTTTCTATGTGATCACACTCACCCTTTTCCACCTTACAGACGTGCCCACCAAACCTGTTTTTCTTTCTTTCTGTGGAACAAAAAAGGAGATGTTAGTTAGAATGATAGCCTCTGTCACTGTTCACATTTATTGCATCTTATTTTCCATAGAACAAAAGTGAATGGTGACTTAGCTTAACTTAGGTGTTTGCATGATATGAGTGCGAAGCCATCATCTGTGTTCCACAACTGCTTTTGGGTACTTGAATAATGTATAACGCGTGAGTAAGGGCAGCCGGTAGACTTTCTGGTGCCCTCCTAGTGTAAGATGGTGCCCCCTAGGGAGTTGGTACCCTACGCAGAGTGCATAGTATGTGTGTAGGGAGTGGCGTTACTGCACTGAGGTCCAGTTTTCAGTCTTGATTGACTAGCTATTGGATCAGAGGGTCATCGCTGATTGGTGTTGTGATTTGAGCTCACAACCCACGAACACATGACAGGTCACACGGTGAGCAGGCGGTGACGGCTTTAGGAGCAGGCTCGGGGTCCCTCGCCCTGTTCCTGCTCACCCCCAACTCAGCGCAGTATGGTGTCTGACAGCTCAGTCAGCTGACACCCGATGTGTTTCTCATTAAGCTCTCATCCCCTAATCCTCCAGGCCCGTTTGAAAAGCCATCCACACCTCTTCCGTCCAAGACACAGCAAGCCTGTTTGTTAGAAGATGCAGCTGCCTCCCTTTCTCCTTCACTCGATCTCTCTCTCTTTTCATAAATGAATATGCCACTCTTGACACTAAAGACTTAACATCAAATGAGCTTGGGATTCTACTTCCATAGTTTAACTGCCCATTCCTGAAGCTTTGTTTTCAAAGGTAAGGAAGTGGAATTCACAGACATAAAGTTATCTTTGTTCTTGTGCCCTCTGGCCCTCCAAGCCCATGTGGACGCTACCACGGGGAGAAGCTCGGATAAAAAAACACACTGAAAAGCACACTTACCTAGCCCCCGATGATTCCCCCTGGCACTCACAATTAAATCAGTCGGGCTGGAAATTTCCTTGTAATGTCAATCAAAATAATTTTCTCTGGCATGGTCGCCTTCTTAAAGACACACTGCTGTTAGTCTAAGGGGTGCTGTCCACTTAATTCAAAGCTCTTTATTGGAATTAGGCTAAAGAGAAAGAGTTGATGGAGAGGGTTGTATTCCTCTGGAATGTGGTTGTCTTCAAAAATAATGTGGCTTGGTATAAAAAAAAATAGTAAAATTGCCCAGAAAGGGACTGCCATTTAAATAACACACTGGACATATTCCAGTCCATGAAAACATCAGAGGATCAGTCTAATACCAGGAAAGACAGCTCTGTGCTCTTGGTGGCCTGCTCTGTTCCTGGAACTCCACTTAATAAGATGGTTGAAGGTAGAATATATTGACCAGAAAAATGAGTGCTTGCATCAAAAGATGTTCTCCATACACGACTAATGAGATTCCCAAATCTTGATCACAAGGTGCATCATTTAGCAAAGGAAAAAAAAAAAAAAAAAAAAACTTGTGAAAGGATGAATGACAGATCAAATGCATAAATGAATATATGAATGATTGCTAGATCCTTGATTTAATAGTTTTTTTTGTCTTATTTTCATAGTTTTAACGAGCCACATTGAGCATCAGAAAAGAAAGTGCAATATCAAGCAGAAAAATCAGTCTGACAATCCTGCTTTAAAGCTAAAAGACTAAACAATCTCCTTTGGGCACATCTTTGGGAGAGCCAGCACTATTGTTCTGTTATCTTTGGTTCTTGTGGTATACTGTAAATCATGGCTTGACATTCTCTGGTTTACATTTTCTACTTCAGCTGCGTCTTAGGAACGAGAAACAGGGTTTTACTAATGCTTTGTGTTTTAGAAGGCTCCTTATTGTTGCCGTATGTAGAAAATGGTGGGTTGTCGTATTTTGATATGGTTAAAAATGTTTTTAACCATTAAAAAGTGTGCATGTGCGTTTGAGTGCCATGAGTATGTGCATATGTTTTAGTGTACATATGCATGTTGTTTGTGTGCATGTGCATTATGATGAAATGCATAAAGTCCTCAAAATGCCTTAGCACCACTGGCAGATACACTTTTCCTTATCACGTTGATTTGGTGCGCATACATTTTGTAAATATAAGGAAGCTAGCAAACATCAATGAGGACCCCTTATTTTAATATTTAAATAGACCTTGCCAAAAGTAAAACGAATGGCTGTAATTGACATGAACATGCCTAGATTGTGCACAGACACCCAGGGGAGACTTGCGACGATGACTAGAATATTGTTTGACATGCCAATGAAAATGTCAAACCGCAATGAAGAATACAGCACAGATGCTGCGGTACACCCAGAGAAGATAGGCATCAAATAAGTTGTGGACTTAATGTGGAATACACAAATAAGAAATTAAAAATGTTCAATTAAAAATTCAAAAGTGTTTCATTACTGACATAAAACACAATGAAACTTTGAAATTATTGAGACTACTTTTATTTAACGCATGCTTAAATTCCACAAACACATGGCCAATGACAAAAATGAGGCATTTGTGGCCTGATTTGGAAACTTCTTAGTAGAAATCAAAATTGTTACCTTCATTTATCATAGTGTAGACAGTCTTGCATGACCCCCTTCCGAACGGGTTTCAAACAGGCATCTCTGGCATTGGAGGTGGGCGTGCTAACAAAGAGTTTAAAGGCAACAGCCTCTACAGTCAGTCGCTAGTGCGCCTCTTGAGGCCAGGGTAGTGAGGTTTACACATACAGCACAGCTATCACATACCAGCTAGTTCCCGTTACAATAGCAGCATTAGACTTAGACATCAAATGTAATCTTTGCCTTTGTAAAGTGTTTTGCATTCACAAAATGTGCTGCTCTTTCCAGGGGATGAATGTAACGGTTTTATCATAAACTCGTTTTAAATGTTGCCTGTGCCCCTAAGTGTGCTTAGTGTATTCAAATAAAGGAAGTTAACGAGATGCTCCGAAAAGAAGAATTTAAACCACACTTCTTGAAGAAAGAAACAATAGATGAAAAGAAAGAAAGGATGGATGGATGGATGGATTTTAACTAAATAACAGTTTAACCCGTTAATAAAATAAACGCCATAGCCTTCTGTTAAGTTGTGGAAAAGTTAAGTTACTCACATAGTTACTGTAAACACTTGTGCCAGCTTTGCACCAATCAGAATGTAAAACAACATTAAAGGGGTTACGTCATTGCCAAGTATTCCTCACTTCAGCAGGAGACCTCAAGAATTTGGCAGTGTGAATATTAGGGAAGAGCCGTTCCGTCAAAATTTGAGGCAAGAACATCCGATAGGGGAATCGTGACCCCCCCTTGATGATTAGTATGCAGCTCTCAGAGGACTATGGGAATGTTGGTCCCCAGTCTGGCAAATGACTTTTACATAAATGCAATCCAACAATCCTTCTATGAAAGGGTGTTAATTGGACTTCACTTTATTGTACATTGTCTTCATTTCTGATCCAAGTACCAAAGGATCCAAAACTAACTCCTGGCATAAGCATGGTCTGGGAGAGGTCAAAATCTCTGCCTTATGTATCCTCATAGGGCATGAAATAGAAAAGTTCAAATGAAGACCTACCATTTACTTAGAAATATTAATGTCCTGCAAAAGAAATTAAATTCTCTAAACCAGTAATTGTTAATTGTTAATAATTGTGGCAATTATTGCTTTACCTCAAACTGATTTTTCGGGGAAAAAAAAAAAAAAAAACGTAAAGAAATGTTTTAACGTGCAAGTATATATATGATATACACTTGTACATCAATAATGATTATTTGAAAGTTTTGGAAATATATATATATATATATATATATATATATATATATATATATATATATATATATATATATATATACACACACACACATACATACATATACAGGGTTGGGAGGTTTACTTTTGAAATGTATAGGGCCTACCACTACAGATTATAGAATACATGTTGTAAAATGTAATTTGTAACGCATTCCATTAGATTACTCAAGGTCAGTAACGTATTCTAATTACTTTTGATTACTTCTTCAGCGCTGGTAAATTTTTTTTCACTTGTTTTTACAATAAAAACACTGGCAGTACAGTAAGAAAAAATACACGTTATAAATACATTCTCTGAAAAACATGAATATCTTATGCAGCGTTGTTTCTAAAACAAGATCAATCAAATTGATCTTGTTTTAAGGATTTGTAGTTCCCCTTCTGTCACTCACTCGACATTGTGTAGATGTAGTGACACTAGGGGTCGCTCGAGAGCCCCGAACACCTCCCATTCTTTGAGAAAAGGCTAATGAGAATTGGCGAGTGGAATTTGCATCAGGGTATAAAAGGAGCTGGAATGCAATTCCATTCAGATTTTTTCTTCAGAGCCGAGCGGTTGTAATATCAGCGAGCTGAAAACTTCCATTCACCTCTTAAGTAGTATATGCTGTTGGATATACGACACATTTCCAGTGGCTTTCTCTCCTTCTGCACGTCGAGTGCAGATTTACTTGGATGGTACGCAGAGCTTTAGACGCTCTGAGCAGCTCTTTGTCTACTTTGGTGGACAGCGGTAAGGAAACTTGAAAGGAAACACTGGATCGTGGCCGCCATTGCATTGGCCTACCAGACCCAGGGCATGCCTGCCCTCTTGCGGGTTTGAGCACATTCTACAAGGAGTGTGGTGTCCTCGTTGGCGCTGGCCAATGGCACCTCTCTAGCAGACATCTGCAGAGAAGCGGGCTGGGCAACACCCAATACCTTCGTGAGATTTTACAATCTCCGGGTTGAGCCAATTTTGTCCTGTGTTCTTTCAGGTACGAACAGGTAGAGTTTGGTAATACGGAACAGCTGACCAGATGTATCGCTTGTATATAGCGCCTTTCCCCTCCCCTGAGGCGAAAACGTGCGCTTTTACCCCCAGTCGAGTTCACAAAGTCTTGGATCCTGGATGGCCTTCCTCCCTAGCCCTATGGTTCGTGAACTCAGCGGAGGAGGTCGCAGCCACCTCCACTACGGGGGTCTAATATGTCCTGTACTGGGATAGGTTCTGCACAGGTGCTGATTACTCCGGTATCCCTGTGATGTATATTCCAGGGTACGGTCTCTCTGTTGGAGAACCAGCATCTCCCATGGGCAGAGCTCTCTCTCTCACTTTCGCTGTGTTTGTAGAATCCCTATCCCTTTGTGACACAGCAGCCTGCTTGCACCTGCATCAGCAGTTCACAGAAAAACGGTTCAGCTGTTGTGGTGTTTTTCTATAGGGATCCCTTGTGTCACTACATCGACACAACGTCGAGTGAGTGACAGAAGGGGAATGTCATGGTTACTGTTGTAACCCATGTTCCCTGATGTAGGGAACGAGACGTTGTGTCCCTCTTGCCGCAACACTGTACTAGCTACTGAAATGGCCGGACCTTGTCTTGGCTCCTCAGCACAAAACATGAATGGAATTGCATTCCAGCTCCTTTTACACGTATGTCCGGGCCAGTGGCATACAAATTCCCCTCTCCAATTCTCATTGGCCTTTTCTCAAAGAATGGGAGGTGTTCGAGGCTCTCAAGAGCGACCCCTAGTGTCACTACATTGACACAATATCTAGTTCCCTCCATCAGGGAATGGAGGTTACAACAGTAAACATGATGATATTTTTACAGGAAAGCAATACAAACATTATTATCAAGAATATTTTACCCTAATATCAAAGATCTTACAAGTTTAAAAGAAATTATGATCCAACATGAATTTTCTTGAAAAAAATTATGATTGTTCCTGGTAACGTGTGCATATAAAATGGCTAGAAATAGCATTTTAGCATAAAGCTGACAGTTTAAAAAAGGTTTTTTATATTTTTTTCTGCTCCAAACTTACTTCTCTGTCTGCTCGTATGAATGTAATACATCATAAGAAAGTGTTTCACCACTGTTCAAAAGCACTTTGGATCGCTAGTTTTTCTTTGATAATTTAGATGTTATTTTTCATCTGAAAGGAATAAATATTAAATGAAACAAATGACAATAAAATGCAAAGTGATTTAAATTGTAACTGTAGTGGATTACAGTTACTTATATTTTGTATTTTAAGTGCTAATCCCATCCACATGTATTTCAACCCTGTATATATACACAACGTAATATGTGTAAATACATTAATATGTAGTTAAGCATGCATTTATTGGCCAGTCTTAAAATGTAACTCTTTCATTTTCTAAAATATAAAAAATAATAGATATTGTGCATATATTTTCCTTCTCCCTACATAAAGAAATTCAAAAGCATTTATGACTCCTTGTTGCATGAATTTCACATTCAACTCTAGGCCATTTTCTTAGTTCTGTGGGCATCACATTACCAGTAATAACATTTCTGGTGTAATCATGCATATATAGTTTGTCTTCCCTCAGATGGGATGGAGTTGTTGGAGCTAATATTTTCAGAGTCAGACCAACTGCCTTTCGCAAAGAGGAAAAAAGAGACTTGGTTGAGTAACCATAATAATTGGAAAATTATTTTGATAGCCTGAAACAATCTAATATATTACTGAATTGTATTAAAATAATATCAAATCAAATTAACTGCTATTCCATAATGATTTAGGTAACAAGGTATGCAGATATTAATCGTCCTTCCCTCCCCGGGGCCAAGATGAATGAGGAAGAGGGGGTGGGGTTTGTTACTGAGTCTGATTTTGTGGCTTTTTAGAAGTCAGTGGAAGGCATTTGGGAAAGACTTTCAGGAGAGAAGCATAGCACATTTATGAAATACAAGTTTTATTTTTAGCAAGATAGTGCAGAATGAGCTTACTCCATCCTACTTTCTGGAAAATATGGATCATTGGTAGATCAATCTAAAGTATCCTTGCTTTTGATAATGATGTAGTATAGATAGGATTATTTAAGACATAAATATACACTTTAAATCTATCTATCTATCTATCTATCTATCTGGAAATAATGTATGTCATAAATAATCCTCTATATATTTATACAGCTTTTCGTTAACTCAATTCTGATTGGATGAGAGATGTCCCATTAGTACTGATGTCTCAAAACATTAGCACTCGAACGCTTCACTGTTTGTATCACTCCACTTGTGTTTGTGGCATTCTAAACTAAAGTGTAAGAGCAGCAGGTATGTGTAAAAGAGCTAAAAAGTGTCATTTTCATTTTTCCCTGTGATGTTAAAGGTTTTAGCCAGCAGGTGGCGACAAAAGGCAATTTTTATGTGTTATGAGCTGGTTTAGTTTGATGAGCATTGAGTCAGTGCACGTCAGTTTGCCAAAGGTTTTTTTTGAAGTAATTGGCATTATCTCGTACGCCATGATCGCTCTGACTACTGCTACACTGTCTACAGCTGGGAAATAGTTAAACTAACAGCTTCAGCATTAAGACTTATCAATAGTGTTGGGTTCATGTCCACCTTAGTCGAATCTGAGTCAAGTCCGAGTCTTTAAACAATCGAGTCAGAGTCCAAAATGGGCAGAGTCAGACTCAAGACCGAGTCCATAACAGGCCGAGTCCAAGTCGAGTCTGAATGAATCTGTTCAAGAATCTGAATTAAAGTTAACTGTAAACTCATCAATATTTATTTTATTTAAAGCTTATTTTAAGCTTGACAACTAAGAAAAACAAGTTGTCAATATAAATGCAAAAAAACAAATGATTAGTATCCTGCTGAACACATTTTAAAGTGGTTTCAGAATAAATCATATGCTTTAGGTATATGAAGACAAATTGTCTTTCAACACACTTCTTATTGCATTCTGTTGATTTTTCAATTATTTGTTGCTTTTCCCCTCCACTCAAACATACACCAAAGAAAGTGAAAGATGCATTAAGGTGCATTCAGACCAGAGGCGTAGAGAGCATCAAAACGACCGTAAGTCATTAATTTTCTATGGCAACCAGAGTCTCTCAGAGGCGAGAAGCAGCGCGGCCGTGGGCGGTGCGTATTGGGTGGTGTGGCCATCAGAGGAAAGTTCCAGTGCGGGCAACATTATGGTAATGAGCTTTCACGCGGTTCAGCGGCAACCTATTGGAGTATAGAAGTGCTCCACTCTAGTGAAGTCTAGAGAACACAATGGTGTAAAATCTGGTTCCCACCAACAATAGTTCTGAAGACAAAATAGAAAAGAAACTGATTATTGCCTTGGCGGGTTTTCACGTAATATATTATCTGTCCCTATTTGCTTACAGGGATATAAATATAAAAACTAAGTCAGAGCATCCATGAATCTTCGATAGCATTGTTGACAGGGGAGCCAGAGTGAATTTTGGCGCTCTCGATGCCTCTGGTCTGAACGCAGCATTAGTCATTACAAGAGTTATTATTATTTGATTTTTTTTTTTTTTTTATTTAGTTTTTTCTTTCATTTTAATTTGTCCGTTCAGTTTAGTTGAGTTTTATCTAAAATAATGGGTGAATTACATTTAATATAATTAATTAAATACATTTAATGGCTCTAGCCCCAGCGACCCTGTACACAGGATAAGCGTTTGACGATGGATGGATGGATGGAAATACATTTAATGTGTTTAATACATTTAATAAATGGTAATATTAAAACATTTAATAATGCCCATAAAAATAATTACAACTATATAAAATAAAAACAGAAAATATCAGATACCATTAAAAAAATATATTTATATACTACAGTACTACACTTCACACTTTTCAGACCTCCTGATGTGTCCTGGTGTAGCCTACTTCCCTAAAGTCAAGATCAAACTCACCTTGGGCTAACGTTTTGTACTTTTCACATTATATTTAGTGTGGATAATAGGTGAATAGAGACTTCTCCCCTCACTTGTGTTCTTTTTTCCATTGAAGCTCAAGTGCCAGCTTTACAGGTAACACACAGGTTGCACTACAAATATGTGACGGACTGAGTTGTATAATTTTCATCATGGCCTATTTAATCCGTCATATTAAATTAAATGTTTTAATGTCCCTGATACGTAGTAAATTTGATTTTGTCTCGATATAGTCAACATTTTCAGTTAGAAATGCCTTTGTCTAGTAAGCCTGAGTTTGATAAAAATGTGTTCTATATAATAATTTGCAGAGTTAAGGAATGTACTTTTTTAAAGAATTCTTACATTATTGATATTTCTGGATGAGAGCAACAGAGCATGTCTAGCGCATGGCGATCACTTGGCATGGGGGCGAGAGAGTTAAAAAAGTACTTCGAAAGAGTGCAAGCAGCTGTTCTCAGCCAGAATAATCGCACGTCAGGACATATGTGTGTGAAATAGTGATTCATGCTCTTATTACATCACTGCTGGATTACTGCAATGCCTTATATGTGGGTCTGTCTCAATGTTCTTTCTCACGATTGCAAGTAGTCCAAAATGCAGCAGCTAGACTAACGGGTACCAAGAAACGAGAGCATATTACCCCAGTTCTTGCTTGCCTACATTGGCTTCCAGTGAGTTCAAAGGTCGTGCTGTATGTTTATAAGGCCTCGCATGGTCTAGCCCCTCAGTACATTGCTGATTTACTTCAAACTACATTCGGCACCTAGGTCTCTTCGATCATCAAATCAGTTACTCCTCTCTGTTGCCCGATCCCGTTTGAAAACCAAAGGTGATCGGGCGTTAATGGTGGCAGCCCCCAGTATGTGGAATGCACTACCATTTGTCGTTAGGTCTTCTTCCTCATTGCCTATATTTAAATCTAGATTAAAGACACATTTTTTCTCTCTAGCTTATACTGTTGGTATATGAACTTTAACTGTAGAGAGCACATCAATATGAAGACAAAGCCAGATCACAGACATTTAGAGGCAATTTTGAAATCCCGGCCAGATGCTTTTTTCAGGTCTGAAAAAGAGGACATTTCTGTGGAAAAGAGGACGTATGGTCACCCTATGTTACATTGTTTGTTTGTTTAATTTTCATTGCATCACAAATGCCATGGACTTGGCTGGACTTAAAAAATCCCAAGTCTGAAAGGCTGGAGTCAAGTCCGTGTACAAATGCATCCGAGTCTGTGACAAGTTCAAGTCCATTAAAATTGTTGCGAGTTCAAATCCAGTGTGTGCTAAGTGACTCCAGCCAGGTCTCCTATACAACCAAACTGGCCCAGTTGCTAGGGAGGGTAGAGTCACATGGGGGAACCTCCTCATGGTTGCTATAATGTGATTAACTCTTGGTGGGGTGTGTGGTGAGTAGTGCGTCTCCACGGTAATGCGCTCAACAAGCCACATGATAAGATGTACGGATTGATGGTCTCAGACGCAGAGGCAGCTGAGATTCATCCTCCGCCTCCCAGATTGAGGCGAGGCACTACGACACCATGAGGACTTAGAGTGCATTGGGAATTGGGCATTCACAATTGGGGAGAAAAAAAAAATGGAATCGTGACTCGAACTGGAGTTTGAACTCAAGTACCCCAACTCTAATTATCTGAGAGACACAACAGACTAGGTAATCAAAAACATACTTGAGGCGCTTACCTTTTTCCAAAATGTAAGCGTTGTAAGCAGATATAAATATTCAACATGGCGGAGGAGAGAACGCTTTCTATAGTGAATGACTCTTGAACCAGCTACAGGAAATACTCAGGGGGGACCCTGCCCAGAGGGCTATTTTTACACAGACAAAATAGTCCAGAATTCCCAACATTTTCAGCAAACTGCATGACTAACACTACACTATTGCTTGGGACAGATTCAGGTAGTTGCACAAGCTCAATCGCTGTCTCTCTCTCTCTCTGACACACACACATCCTTGTTTCATGTCTTGTTAGAAAAATCCCAAGCTGTCGTTACCAGTTTTAAAGTGGCATTTTCGAATTAGAAATGGAAGCTCGTGTGCATCTTTTGAACTAGCAATGGCAGATCCTGATCCGTGGAATAAGAAAGCTATGCGGAAATGCATTTTTTTTTTTTTTTTTTTTTTTTTTGTGACAGTCCTTAATTTTTCCTTTTTTTTTCCCCCTTTATTTAACTAGTGATTTTTAAAATTGATCTTGTGCCATTGATGAAAAAATAATGAACTGCATTATCAAATTGTTGATTTAGGATATATGGATCTATTTCACCTCAAGCAAAAAAAAAATACGATTTTTGGAGCAGTTAATGGAATTGTACTCTCAATAAAGTATCAGCCTATTTTTAAGATTTACACATTTCAATTTAAAATTTTCAAATACAATTATAACAGTCTATTTTTTTTTATAAATGTTATCTTCAAAGAGAAAGAAAGAGAAAAAAAATTAGGTATTGCATTGAAATAGATTAATCTGTGATATTGCCATTGTCAGTACTTGGTATCAGATCAAAAGGGAAAATAATATGTATCATAACTATCTAATTTGGATTTGAAAGCTCAGTCCATCAATGGCCAACTTTAGCCCTGCCCATTTCCAATAAAGCTAATTAATGATAGGCTGTTTGCAGCCCATTTATAGAGCTACACTCTGTTATAAGCATGGTGTGCCATGACTTCATCCCATGGTGCTGCTCTCTTTAGCGTGTTTGCATAGGGGGCTTCAGTCTATACATCTGGACTGTTGATTTTAATCAGCGGCATGTCTGTGCTTTGAAATTGTAATCAGATGCTTTGCTTGGCTATGCCAGACACATTTAATGTATCAGCCCCATGCCAGACCTGTTCTTAACCTTGCAAGACTCCTGTAATTTTAGCATGCCAATCAATTATTGCACATGTATGGTGCACTTCCAGCAGAAAAAAAAAACCACAAGTTACAGTGCTGCATGTGGCATTCCAAATCATAGCATGATAATCTGGTTTTGTAGGATGCACCAATACCACTTTTACTCTCCCAATCGGTTTCCGATACCTGAACTCTCCGTATTGGCCAATACTGATACCAGTGTTGTTCCATTTCAAAAAGCTACACTTATGATGCTGCGCTGAAAAAGCGCTTTGGGAACAAATTAGGCGTGACCAGCTGTGAATACGTGTGCACCACGTCAATGAACATTGACCGGAATTTATAGCCTCTGCCGGTGTAATCATTGGATGCATCTGTGGCAGGGCTATAAATAGATGAGTCACAGGCACATCGTCAGATCTTTTGTCTTCAGATCACTCTGTGTGTGTGTGTGTGTGCTTCATGAGCCTGTCAGAACTTTCTTTCCTCTGTTAGGAGTTAGAATTTGTTAGGCAGTGCGCAGAAAACCTTACTCTTCTTTCTAAAAAAAGAAAAGGGGAAAAAAAAGAGAGAATGACTAAAAGTCAGAGCAAACGATGTGTGTTCCCTTGTCTACGCTCTATGGCTGAGAGGGACACACATCAGTTTTGCTTTGTTTGTTTGGGGGAAGAGCATGCTGCTCTCGCATTGGGACAGGGCGGGTGCAAGCATTGCTTTCAGTCAAAATGCTTCGCGCTCGTCTCGCTTACTTCCGAGAGTCAGCGCCCGCACTTCGTTCGTGGGGCTCTCGTATGGATCTGGCTGAGGAGCAAGAGATGGGTCCGTCCCTTTCGCTCGTTCTCTCTCCCCAGACCCAGCTGGTCCTTCCCATGATCCTGAAGCGCGCTCCAGCACCTCTTTGGTTCATGAGAGGGACCTTGAATCTCTTGAGTCTGCGGACTTTGAGTTACCCACCTCCGAGCATTCCGGGCATGATAATAAATCATCGGAGGAATTACTCGAGGTGATTACTCGTGCGGTGGCCAGGCTTCAATTAGACTGGCCACGCGAACAAGAGACCCCCAAACGCTCCAAGTTTGAGGACAGATTTCTCTCTGGTGGCCAGGGGAAGGGAACGCCTCATCAGTCCCTTCCCTTCTTTGATGACCTCCATGACGAGCTCTCTCATTCATGGAGGAAACCTTATACTTCCTGTGTCCACGTCCCCTCGTCATCGATAAATTAGACTATCGTGGGTGCTGAGACATGGGGGTATTTGATGATGCAGCCAGTTGAAGAAACACTTGCAGCCATGCAGGACTACCTCCACACTAGTAGGGAAGGCTTATCAGGCAGCGGGTCAGGCTGGTGCTGCTCTGCACACTATGGCAGTGTTGGCTGATCTGCAGAAAGGACCTGAGTGCGGGTACCATGCTTGATGAGGAAACTTTCTCTGAGCTTCGTCGAGCCACGGATCTATCTCTCTGTGCGACCAAGCAGACAGCCCGTGCCATTGGCCGCTATGTCTGCTTTGGTCAGCACGGAGAGACACCTATGGCTCAGCCTATCGGGCATCAGCGATAAGGACAAAGTTTTCCTTCTTGATGTCCCGGTTTCGCCTTCTGGCCTATTTGGAGACGCTATGGATACGGTTATCTCCAGGTTCCATGAGGCGAAAAGCCACGGGGAAGCATTTGGGCAGTATCTTCCTCGCCGCACCAGACCTGCCCCGGTCCTGCTAGAAGGGCGAGTCATGTTCCCCCTCGTAAAGACTGGGAACAGGCTCGTCGCCCTCGGAAGCCCCCAAAGCAAGACCTTAGGGGGGTAATTTCTAAAAGGAAGAAACCCTGATGGCCTTGCACACAGCCTTGTGGGGGTAGCACCCTCGGGACGGGGCACGTGTATCATCCACTTCGGCCCTCCCGGTACCCCCACGAAACCTTTCCATTCCTGCCGCCTCTGGTGTTTCGGGAGTTAGAGGCTTCCAACAAAAAGTTGGGTGTACCGTTGCTTCCTGCTTTAGTCCAGGACGCGGAACACTCGACATCCCCTCAACAGGAAGTACCAAAATTAATACCCATCTCAGAGAACCTGGCAGCATGGAAACTTCTGCCAGGTATTTCTATGTGGGTCCTGAGAACAGTACAAAAGGGCTACAGAATTACATTCACTCGCCGCCCTCTGCATTTCAATGGCATGGTCCCCACTACCATAAAACCGGAGCAGGAATGTTTACTATGGAAAGAACTGCAAAATCTCTTGGTTCAAAGGGGCCATAGAACATGTTCCCCTTCCAGAGAAAGAGTCAGGTTATTACAGCAAATACTTCCTGGTTCCCATTAAGGGTGGGGAGTTGTGTCCGATCTTAGATCTTCAAGGCTTGATCACTCAGCCAGGGGGTTCAAATACAAGACACTAACTATCAAGACGGTAGTGCCACAGATCCAACATCACAATTGGCTGGTCACGATCGATCTCATGGATGCAAATTTCATATAGATATTCATATAGAAAACAGCACAGGAAGTTCCTGAGGTTCGCTTTCGGGGATGAAGCCTTCCAGTATCGGGTTCTTCCATTCGGCCTAGCCGAAGCCAATCACCCCGCACATTCACGAAATGCATGGATGCAGCACTGGCTCCTTTGCGACTCTGGGGCATCCGCATCCTGAATTACATAGACGACTGGCTGATACTAGCACAGTCTCAAGAACTGGCAGTTCAGCACAGGATATTGTCTTGGCTCATTTGTTTTCTCTGAGACTGAGACTATACATCAAAAAGAGTGTTCTCTCTCCCACCCAGGGAATTACCTATCTGAGAGTTATATGGAATTCGATCACGGTGCGGGCAAAATTGTCTCCCGCTCGTATCACATCCATTCAGAACACCCTGAGCAAAGTCAGGCTAGGTCAAGGTTGCACTGTTCGTCAGTATCAACGAATACTAGGTCTCATGGCATCTGCATCCACGGTGATCCTTTTGGGCCTTTTTGCACATGATACCGTTTTAGCTGTGGCTAAAAGCCAGGGGATTTCATCCAAGGGCCAGTCCCCTTAGGCAAATAAGGGTTACGCGCCGCGCACTTCGTTCCCTTTCTATGTGGTTCAGAACCCCGGTTTCTTACCTTGGGTCCCACTCTAGGTGCGTCTTGTCGTTGCAGGTTGCTAATGACAGACTGATGGGCTGGGTAGCGGTGTTAAGTGGTCGTCCAGCTCAATGGGAATGGGAGGGTCGTCAGCTCGATTGTCACATTAACTGTCTCGAGTTAATGGCTGTATTTCTGCCCTGAAATACTTCCTCCAGAGTCTGCCATGTCTTGGTGTGTGTGTGGACAATATAGCGGGAATAAGCTCTTATATAAACCATCAAGGAGGTCCACATTCTCGTCAGCTGAATTTTCTGGCACGTCAGATTCTCCTTTGGGCCCAGGGCAAGCTCCTGTTACTCAGGGCAGTTTATATCCCTGGATGCCTGAATGTGGGAGCAGATTTACTGTCCAGATAGAAGATACCGACGCGGGAGTGGAAACTCCACCCCGAGGTAGTGGAACAAATCTATTTGAGATTTTACAGGGCAGAAGTGGACCTCTTCGCCTCTTAACACACAGTATAATGTCCCCCCTACTTCTCTCTGAGTCATCCAGCCCCCCCTGGGTCTGGACGCGATGGCGCATACATGGCCCAGAATGTGTCTGTTTGCATTTTCCCCGGTTTCTCTGCTCCCGGGAGTCTTGGCCAGAGTTCACCAGCAAGGGTCTTGCCTCTTACTAATAGTGCCACGCTGGCCGAACAGGGTATGGTTCTCGGACATAATATCTCTCCTCGATGGCGCATACATGGCCCAGAATGCGCCTATATGCGTTTCCTTCTACTAGAAGTTACGTCAATAAGTGGGGTGTCTTTGAAAGATGGTGCAGTGCACATAATGCAGATCCAGTTAACAGCCAGATTGCTTCAGTTCTGGACTTTCTGCAGGAAAAACTGTCAGCAGGCATATGCCCTATGCCCCGCTACTCTCAGGGTCTATGTGCCTGCCATTTCGGCTTGCCATGCCTTGATGAACGGGGTTCCCTTGGGGAGGCATCCTCTACTCACTCGCTTCATTCGTGGAGCCATGCGACTGTGGCCTCCTGCTAGGACCAGGACCCCTTCATGGGACTTAGCAATAGTCCTTGAGGGTCTGGTTGAGACCCCCTTCGAACCTCTAGAATCAGCGTCTGACAGACTTCTGACTCTGAAAATGTTTTTTCTTATGGCGATTACCTCTCTAAAAGAGTATTGGGGATCTACAGGCTCTGTCTGTCTTGCCGGCCTGTTTGGAATTTTCCCCAGGAATGGCAAAAGCAATTTTGCACCCTCATCCTGACTACCTGCCTAAGAATGGTTCATGTTCTCAGTGCGAGAACATAGCCATGGCAGCATTGCGGTCGTGGCTTTCTTTTGTCATGAGAGAAAGCCACATCAGCCGCCCCCTATGCCTTGCCTCCTTCCTACAGGATTGGGGCAGGTGCCGAGGGCGATGAAGGCAGTTGGGGGATAATGACGGGTTCCGTTTCGCCGGGTAAATTCCCTCGAACCACCCGCCTCCCCGGCACGCTTGCTTGCTTCTGTCCGAGCTCGGGATGAGTGCGGCCCGCTTCATGGCCAGCCGGCCGGTCCCTTGAGATCCGGAATTGGATGACGACATCGCCGCTGCAACGAAGAGCATTACAGTGGTGTTTGATGCTAATGACTCGCCTAGGCCACCACCTTCATGTGTCCTCGCCCAGTCTGAGCCTGACGCACAGATGTCCGCTATGCCTTCCCGGGCTACCGCGAGTGCGAGGCTGGACTGGAAAATCCTACACCCCCTTCACAGCGGAAAGGGAATGCTGTCTCCAAACAGAGGCATTCCCACTGGGTAGTTGACACCATTACAGTGGCTTATCACACCCAGGCCGTGCCCCTCCCCTTGCGGGTCCGAGCACACTCGACAAGGAGTGTTGTGTCTTCACGGGCACTGGCCAAAGACATCCCCCTGGCAGACATATGCAGAGCAGCGGGTTGGGCAACACCTAACACCCTTGCGAGATTTTACAATGTCAAGGCAGAGTCAGTTTCGTCCCGTGTTTTCTCAGGTCCGAGCCGGTAGAAATTAGTAACATGCTGACGGATTGACCGGGTGGACCGCTTGCGCCTAGCGCCTTATCCCTCGGCCGAGGTAAAATCGTGCTTTTTTTTTCTTCCAGGAGATCCCACTAACTCGGCTCCCTGGATGACTCCTTCCTAGCCCTTTGGGCCGACCCAATCCACTGCAGGTACTCAAATCTACCCTGCACTGGAATAGGTGCTCACAGGTCAGGACTCTTGCGTGGACTTCCTCCTGTGTGTATTTTCCGCGGTACGGTCCCCTTACGAGTGGACCCACATCTCCCTTAGGCAGTTCCAGCTACCCTCCGGTCGCCGTGTTGTAGCAACTCCCCCCTCCTTGAGGCTGGATCTACCACCGTGCCATTTTCCCACATGTGACCTAAGAGGCCCATGTGATGTATTTCGCCACTTTTGCCTCCCCCTTCCTGGGCAGGTGTGGTCTCCGCAGGGTCTTTTCCCCCTGAAAGAATAGGAAACTGGGTACGATGCGTGTAAGGGCCCAAGCCGTTTGGGTCTCTGCGAGAAACATAGAGAGAAAAGAGCATTACATTACAATTTCCCCCAAACAAAGTTACAGGATCTTCTCTGACTTCTGATATATAAAGTGCTCTGTGACTGGAAAGCGGTAGAAATATCAATTAACTGCAAATTAATTGCTTTATATAACAAAACGGATGTAATTTTCCACTATTTTTATAAATTGACCTTTTTCTATTTTTTACTCGTCTAACAAAACAATTCCAAATATTACAAGCCTATGAACAAAACTGAAGTGTCCAATACACTCAACATTGACATTAAGCTTACATTAGATACCAAATATCAGAGGTAAAACTGATTGCTGCTTCGGGATCGGCTCGTAACCATACCTGTTGTCACTCACCCCCGTTTTTCCCTGGAGTCTCCCGTATTTCACACCCATCTCCCACCTCCCTCCCGTTTTATTTCTCCCGATAATTTGTATGGCCCAAACCACGTTATATGAATAATCACATCAATATATTATTCCAAGGTTGTCCAGTTGCCAGATCTTGTATGAAATGCATCCTACTCACACAATCGACGCACCATACACATTTCTAATAATTTGTGACTTCAACCTGGCAACCAAAATCCAGCTGCTCTGTTGAAATCCGTGCAGGCTGTAGACGTCTTTTCGCTTCTCATACCAAGGAAAGATAGGAGAGGCTGCTGACTTCTGGCTGGCTCTGAGATCTGGCTAGCTTTAGCCGCTTAACTTTTTTAGCTTCTTTTTTAAAAGTGGTATTTTCAGCTGGATGAGGGCGTTTTTAAGTGTCTGATTAGGTTTGTTGTTCCGAATGTTGTTGTGGTGGTTCCCCCACGGTTTACTTTAGCCTTACAAATATTACAAATTGCGAACTTTATGTATTTTTCACTCACAGTGAAGATCTTCCACGGCAATGTCATGTTTCCATGCGGCTGTGACGTTATTGCCTGCACTGCTGACAACAAAACGGACCGGCTCGGAATCGGAAAGACGTGAGACTGACCGACCGGTCACCGGTCCTGGCCGAGCATGCGGAAAACAGGCTGATTCCGGTCCCTGGCCGGTCGATCGGTGCATCTCTAATTATTACACTATATCTGGTAGGTACATAGCAACTGACCTGCACAGTTTGGGCCCTGATTAATTTTTCTTAATTAATATTTTTTTCAATGTACCAAGTTAGATGGTTACCTGTATAATTTATAGAATTAGCTGAGAGATCATTTCTTTCATCCATCAACAAAATGGACATTGTAACTGAAATATGCCCAAATAAATCAGAATTTAATCTAATTGTATTGAAATTGAATCAAATCGAGAGCTTATGAATCAGAATCAAATCAAATTGGGAAATATTTATCGATACTTAGATCTAATTCCTCATACTCTGGTCTGAGAATATATGTTTTGTTGGTACAAGTATTTTGACCAGTGGCTCTGGAGTTCCCATAAATAAGTCTTTGGCGATTCAATAACTTATATGAGGTTTGATTGGCTTTTAAAAAACTCAAGAGACAGCATATGTTCAGAAACTGTACTTGAGTTGAAGAGATGTGACCTAGTTGTTAAAACACTCTCTGGCACATTGAGCCATGGTGCCCATGCAGGTTTGAATCTGGCTTGCAACATTTTCCAATCCCATTCTTCCCCTTTCTCCCATCGTTTCCTGTCTGTTCTCTTACTGTTCAAACTGAACAGTGAACTGAGCATCACTTTTATGTGAGTACAGTGTATGAGACAACACTACTTTCTAAAAGTGATGAGACCAAAGTACGCAATCCACCACTGCTAAAAATGTTAATTCTATAAGCATGGTTTTAGTTGAATAAAATGAAAATGTTTGCATGTGTCTTCCACAAGTGATTTATCTCCACTGTGAGTCCACCTGTCTTCATAGGAATGAAGATGTGAATCAGAAAGAACATACGGTCTTGTTTTGGCACAGTTATCAACACATCCTTGTCACCTTTGCAGCTCTGCCTACCTGACTTGAAAATGAAAACAGATGTATATTTTTTATTCTTAAATACTTATTATTTTATAGGTTTTATGGCTTTATTTTGGCTGTCACAGTCATGAGAGAGAGGGGATTATGGTCCTCGGGTGGGGGTGGGGGGTGGGGGGTGAACAGAGAAGCAGGCAGAGGGAGGACAGCTCATTTTTGATCCAAGGGGTGCTTTGCTGGCCAGGGGGGTGACAGCTGCACTGTCTTTAGCCCGAATTTGAATTTGAATTCTATCTAACGATGCAGCGACGTGCGGACTTGGCAGGGTAGTCTGGTAATCTTCTTGACACGAATGCCTGGGCTTTTCTTGTGTGCCCTCACAGAGATTTGGGTAATTAAAGTTAAATTGAAGGAATAAAAAATATCCTTCTTGTACTGAGGCTATCTCGCTAATGCCAAGTGTGAATAGTCAGGGTTGTCCTTAGAACTTTAATCCCAAATACTATTTCTCCTGTAACGGGGAACTGCCATATTTTTGGGAGAGCTCCAAAAGACAGTGATAAGGGCTACGGAGTTTTCATCTTACAGACATCTTTTTCGAGAGGTAGGAACCGAAGAAGTGAAATGAAAGACAAAAATGTCAATGGTCGAGCAGTCTATAACCAAGTCTTTATATTTGGGCTATGTTATGTATGAGTTATGTGCATGTATGTTGACAGATGTGATACAGTGTCCTCAAAAAAGTATTTAGACATTTAAATCACTTTCAGAATGTCAAAATTGCATTGCAAAGACATGCTATCTTCAATAAATTACACTTTTCTCAGAACTAACTTCACTTTTCTTAGCCATTTTCAAAGTAATATTAGTGAATGTTTGAAGACAGTTCCCTTCAAGTTCACATAGGTGTCCTTGCAGTGGAACCACAGGTGTAGTTCATCATTATGGACATGCACTACAAAGTTAGACAACTAGGAATTGTCCAAAAAGTTATCTTAAAGTATGTCTATTATTCTGAAATTTAAAACCTATAACGTTTTGTGAAACTGTCATTGTCCTAACTTCCTTTAAAATAAGTGTCCAGTTATGTTGTGGAGCCACATTACAATGTGAATTGAGTTGATCAAGATTACAAAGTCTGTTAATTCAACAGTTGTTTCACATCCAATATGGCTTAACCTGAAGCTTAATGTTAGATAATTGTCAGACAGTTTTCTAAACACAAATTAATTCTAAACTAATACTGAGAAAAAAAAATAAAAATACATTAGCAAATAAGGTGATACAGAGTTCATGCAAATCTCTAATAAACTTTTTTTTAACTGGATATTATTTTGCTAAAATAATATTTATACAGTGTGTATAGGTGGGACCTTTAAGTTCTGAACCATTCAAAGACAAACAAAACCGTAACACACATGCATGCCTTACACTCTGAGAATGCTTTAACATGCCCACATCACACACAAAATTTTAATGCACACTCCTCGCTCTCAGAAGACTTTTACACACACGACACATACCGTGAATTCTTTAAACTCACTCACCTCAAATGCACTGTACAAAATTATATAAAACACGTTCCTTGCACACATAAAATACTGTAACACTTCTAAAAAACACATACTCGTATCACACACTAAGGATGTTATAATAACTGCTCCAGAGTCTAAACACCTTTAACACACAAACCACATGCTGAGAATACTTTACCACATGTGCCTTACTTGCACAGAAAATTAAACCTTAAAACAAATCCCTTAATATCAAGTTTTAAACAAACTTTTTTTGTGACAAAGTACTTTATTGAAATTTCCTTAAGATAATTATTTAATATAAAATATTATATATATATAATATCAATTTTTTGTCTATAAAATTATATATATATATATATATATATATATATATATATATATATATATATATATATATATATATATATATAATTTTTTTTTTTATTTCAAACATTTGTTTGAGATCTAAATATTGGTTTACCTGTATATTGCGCTCTTCCTCAATGATGTATAAGAAAATGATTTCGAAATTTGACAGTTCTATAATAATTGCAAATGTGTGAACTAATGATACAGTTGTGGAAGCCTAATGCATAAAACCTGGTCTGCAAACAAAAGGTTGTAGACACCATTGTGTGGGTGCCCCAGTAAGTTTGTGCTTTCACAATAATTTTAATCACAGGTTAAAACAAGCTTTTAACCACAGGTTGATTCAAAGTGCTGTCTTTGCAATAAACTTACAAGTATGAGTCAGTGAGAGAGTTGTGGAAGCCAAATGTGAAGAACCTGGGGAAAATTAGGAGGTTCAGCTCCAGGTGCTAATGAACCAGATATTGTGCTCACTTACAATCATTTTGGGAGAAGCATATTACTCAATATAGTCTCAGGACAACAGGACAAATGTGATAATTCATACAAGATGGTGAAACATAAGATATCACATGACTTGGCTCGTATGAAAAGGTAAAACTTTTTTTCCCAAAGAGACCAACAAATCAACAAATAGAATTTAATACTGATACAACACCAATTGATATTGATACAGCAATAATTTTAGCTAGCTTCCTATCCAAAACTTTATTTTAAGACAGGAAACCTCTATGAACAAATTTGGTTTCACATTCTATATTTATGTATGCTATACAAAAGACTGATCTATAAAATAACCTGTAACATGCTTCTCTCTTCTTGTTCCAAACCCCAATGTTTTCTTTCTACCGTGGTACACAAACGTTATATTTCTATTGAAATCATGGTTGGGTTTAGACATGTGTAAAACATATGGTTAGCTCTAGGTTCAGGTTAGATGTTAAACTTAGGAGAAATCATACCATCAATGATTGGTTAATTTATTTTTCTCTAAGGGAGAAAAAGTAATGCAGTTTTTGCCATACTTCTCAAGAGACAGAATTGACTTTGCAATAGTTTATATCAATGAGTGTATTGGCGTTTAGGTCACAGGTAAAGTTGCCCCAGAAACCTTTTTTTTGTCTATCACTACTGATGTGAGCCACAAGTTTGACTTTACAAACAGTAAAACGGTTCAGAGGAATGTGAAAGCATACGTTTGTGGCCTAAAAATACAAAAGTTGCAAGTTCAGTCCCAGACAAATACAAGCCAGAAACATGAAATGACTGTGCATGTTACAGTGGATGTGGGTTTATGTAGAGTTGGTGTCATTGTGAAGTTTGAAGTATGCACACCTTGAAGTAAGGTTACTGGTAAAGGACTCTCGAAAAATTGGAGATCACCCAAATAAGACAAATCTGTCATAATTTATTATCATGGCATTTCAAAACTGTATTCTTATGTTGTTTCAAAACCGTACCTACTTTTTTATGAGGAATGCAAAATTAGATGTTTAAATGTATATCACATCCCAACATTATGAACATTTTTTTGATTTTCTTCATATTTTAATTTTCATTGGATATTTGAAGTTAGTCCAGAAACAGTTAGTCACACATTCCAATCTGGCCACAGATTATGCTAGACACACTCTTGATGCACACACACACACACACACACACACACACACACACACACACACACACACACACACACACACACACACACAAACATACACACACACTACAATCACAATTTCTCATGCATGACGTTGCTGAGCAATGTGGCACAAACAGACACCCAAACTTCTGAGTGCATTGGTTTTCATAACAGCTCTGCTGATCTGGCAGTGTGCTTGCGGCTCATACTTTGTAAATACACGAGGAATTAAGTTCTCCAGCTACCATCTGGGTTGTAATAATAGAACGGAGACCACAAAGAAATTAACCTGTGTCTGAAGTGCAGACATGTTGACTTGATGTGCCTCAAGTGGAGTAGAAGCACTTCAATTTGAGTGAGAGGGAAGCAAATAATTAAGTTGGGCATTCACAAAAAAATTGTTGCACTCACTGATAGCCCTGTTTGTTTGCATGGACGGTCTGCAATGTTTTAGCACCGGTTCAATTATGGAAATAAGGTAACAGCACTAAACATGTCCCAGCATGTTGTGCTAAATGCAATTCATCATGTGGGTCGGTTTTGAGTGCTCGGTTATGGAGGATGCAGCAGACAACTGCGGTCTGGTTTTGTTTTTACTGGGACTGTGCAGCATCGCTTTACCTCTACGATCCGTTTACCTGAATCTGCTCTTTAAAATGCTGTAAGTGCGTAAAACTACACCACATTTCTGGATATATGCCTATTGCTAACACTGTTCTGTAACATTTGATCATCATTTTATGAATTATCACTGCTATGATCAAGAGCAAATGTACATAAACCTTTTAAGAGAATTCTGTTTTCTGTCTGCTTTCCATGTGCAGGTTATTGTCTGACATTAATTGTGGCAAGCAAATCATTTGTGAACAAAACACACTCTATAAATAGCCTAATTTACATAAAAATAGAAAGAAAAGAATAACAATGATTTCATTTAAATACAGCACAGCTCTATTTCAGCACATTTTCAGCCTGGTTAAACTGCATTGTTTCCACTGCTTGAATCATATGCAGTTTTTGTATTGATATACTGCATGCAAAGTGGTGCAGCTGTTTTGTGAATTTGCCTGAATATGTCATAATGGAAATCCATCACCAGATTTTTTTTTATTTTTTGTAACAACCTGATTCCTACCTGAGACACCTTTTTCCCTTTAAGTTTGCAGGGGCCTATTGCTTGGGGCATAATACCTCTGAAAATACTGCATAGCTGTCTTCTCAGTAACCACAGTAGGGAGAATGAGGGAGGCTGGGCAACAAGGCGCTCATTGTTACCCCTTCAATAGCTCAGCACCTCCTGTGTCATGTTGCACAAAAAAGGATAGCAGTATGAGTGTGTGTTGGGAAAGAGGCCCAAGGTTTACCTGGTCTACTGCTGTAGAGTGTAGACAACATGGCAGCCAAGAGGCATCAGGAGGCAACAGAGCATGACAGGCCCCACATCAAAGCTCAAGCACCACACCTTGATACAGACCCCCCACCCAAGGCACACCTGAGAGAGGGGCCACCCTATGCCTTCAAACAGAGACTGAGAGAAATGAGTCACAAATAAACGTCTAGACACTTTCTCTTACAATGATCGAATGGTGTGGAATTTTCGCTCTCTTTGCACCGCATCTCTGTCAACGGTTAGAAACAACGTGATCGATTTGAGGAGTGTCATTTTTTTATTTATTTTTTCACCATCAAAGAGGAAATTTTTTTTTGCTTATGCATTTGACGGGCATTTGTCAAATGCAAAGCAGCAGAATACAGGTTTGAGCAGAATTTAAATGAACATACACAAAAAATAGAAAAATCGCAATTACTCTAAGGCTTGTTCTCAAAACAAAACATCCACTAAGGTTCAAGTTCAAATATTTTTCTGTGGGTATCGACGTTATGCCACAAATGCTGCCAATAGAGCTTACATTGTATTGAAACTTGGAACAATGCTTTAACTGCATCTAAACTTTGAAAAAAATTAAAAAAATAGAAATACTTTGAAAATTCTTAAATGTTTAAACATTTTTTTCAACTTTCAAAAACGTATAAGCAATATTTGGCTGAGTTGCTACGAGATTTCAGTATTTGTGTCTTTGCTGTAGCGTATTTGAATATATCCACTGATCTAAATGGCTCAGAGGCTTGGATGAGTATGTTTTCAATACATACCTGTCTGAAGTAATTAATTATGTTTGTTAAAGCCTTCAGCCAAGAGCATTTTTTTTCTTTTCTCTCAGACGTTTGCTTGTCTTAGCACCTCTCGCCACTTAGTATTAGGAGACAAATTTAATTGCCACATTAAAGCCACAAAAAAGAGAGCTCAGTCTCCTCATAAACAGAAGCCACACCTAGCAGGGGAATAGTTTCACCTTTGAAAAACAGCTGTCCACACTGTAATTAAAGAGAAAGGGTTCCACAGAGTAATCTGACTTTATACTGCTGACTGCTGAAGGAATAATGTTCAACCAAGAATGCTAATAAGCCTTGGTCAAAATAATTAAGGACAGTTTTGTTTACTGTTTTCCCTGTAACTGAAAAATGATCACAAAAATAAACTGAAACAGAGAATCCAAAGATTGAGGTTGGAATTCACCAAGAATTGTTCCCGCTGATTGAATCGTTTATCTACATATGCTGTCTGCGTTGTTTTAGTGGCCAATACACTGAATAAATTGTGCAAATCAGGTAATGGTACAAACATGCCAAAAACAACGTAGTGCTAGATTAAATTTACCTGGTGTAAATCTTGAAGGTCGGTTCTTAGTACTAGGTCATGGGGCGATGCAGCAGACTATAATATATGGCATATTTACTTAAACTGTACAGCACTGATCCAGCAATACAATCCAGCAGTGATGGGCATTAGCTTTGCTAAGGTTTCTTGCTGATAAACAAGCAAATTGAACATTTTAAAATATGTAAAATAAAGATAATTCTGGATTCAGTGGATATTTAACTACAATCAATGGAATCTAAACCTGCAAAGGTTTCCTATTATTTCCTAGTGATGAAAAAGTCTTGATTAAGTTTCAAGTCAAGTCAAGTGGTTTTTATTGTCGTTTCAACCATATACAGTTAGTACAGTACACAGCAAAACGAGACAACGTTCCTCCAGGACCATGGTGCTACATAAAACAACATGGGACAAACCCAGAACCACATGAGACTACACAGACTAAATAAAATACCTATATAAAGTGCACGTGCTAACGTGTGCAAAAAATACGGGACAGTACAATAAATTACTAACAATGAACAGGACAATAGACACCGTAAGAGACAGTGCAGCGCCGACCAGTACACAGTGGTGCAAAAAGATGACAGTTTCTAAAAATGCCAAATGTAAACATAACATACTATGAGATAGTGTTCCATGGACATAGCAGTTATTGAGGTAGCAGCCAGTTATAAAGTGACAATATTTAAAGTGCAACTCAGGACGTGTGTGTGTGTGTGTGTGTGTGTGTGTGTGTGTGTGTGTGTGTCAGTCCAGTCTCTGAGTATTGAGGAGTCTAATGGCTTGGGGGCCCGAATGCTTTGGTACCTCTTGCCAGATGGCAGGAGGGTGAAGAGTTTGTGTGAGGGGTGTGTGGGGTGGTCCACAATGCTGGTGGCTTTGCGGATGCAGTGTTTTTTGTAACTGTCTTTGATGGAGGGAAGGGAGACCCCGATGATCTTCTCAGCTGTCCTCACCATCCTCTGCAGGGCTTTGCGATCTGAAACGGTGCAAGTCCCAAACCAGGCAGTGATGCAGCTTCTCAGGATGCTCTCAATAGTCCCTCTATAGAATGTAGTGAGGATGGGGGGTGGGAGATGTGCTTTCCTCAGCCTTCGAAGAAAGTAGAGACGCTTGTGAAAGTAGAGAGTTCGTGAACAACTAATGCAGGTAAAGACATTTTCCATCCATAAGAGCATCAAAACACTAAGCTGCTTACACAAAAACACCTAAAAAAAAATTGTGGCTTTACCGTGTTTTTGAACCTTTAAAATTACCAGGGAGCACCATGCAAATACAATAATATATGTAAATACAATATTAATAGTATAATAGTATATTTAATAGTATATGAATAAGATAACCATATATGAATGTACAATGGTTGTACCATGGCAATCTTTGAATTACTTTGAAGCATCATGTAAATTTAATTGTATGTGAATATGGTAATCATATATCTAAGTAGTACCATGGCATTCTTTGAATTAACTAAAGGTTCCATGTAAATACAATAGTATAGAATATGGTAACCATATATCAAAGTACTATTGTAGTACAGTGTTATTATTTAAGTACATCGAAGAACCATACAGAATTGTAAATAAATATGGTTGTTGTATGAGTCATATTGCACAGGTTTGCTCACATATACAGGAATTTGGCCTCTGAATCAAAGCTTGAGGCTAAAAACTGAATAACAACAGCTAGACATGAATTACAGGAAAAGATGAATAGTATATGTACATAGAGTTGTTATATACGGGAATGTGCAAAGGAAATTATGTTCAAATGGGTTTGGTAGAGGTAGTAGTATAATTCTGAAAAATAAAAAGTTAAAATAGTGTTTTTACATATTGAACGTGTAGGTTTGTATAGGTAGCATGCATAAATATGAATTTACATGTTTTTTTTTTACATGCACATTTTTTATTGCACCATACTCTGTACTTTTATACTGTATTGCACTATACTATACTTAAGTAATATCACACAAGCAAGAGTGCTATATGTCTGTAAAACAAAAGGAAGAGGCGAGAAACCGGCTTGACATATAACGTAAAGGTTTAATGTAAAACTCAAAAGACAAACACATAGGACAACGGACATGTCCGTAAACGAGCTCTCTCTCTCGATCGCCGTCTGCGAGTGGCCTTTATCCCTCTTGACGGCTTAATTAGCCTAATACGGGACCGGGCGTGCATAATCACGCGCCGGTCCCGCCCTCCACCGTGCCACAATGTCCCTACATCAGCACTGCTGTGATTCGACCGCAGGCCGAGTGCCATAGGATGTAGGGCCATATAGCACGATTGCGAGTGTGATATTGCTTATATTCAACAGTTCAATGAAAGTAAATAAAAAAAAAAATAAAAAATAGGAAAAACCGAGTAAGTTCATAAAAACGCATTTGTGCATGGAGCTACTTTATTACGCTACGGATCAGAATCTGCCGTTGCTGGTTCAAAACAAATGATGGGTCCAAGCCTGCGTTAGTAATTCAAAAACTTCACTTCAGAATTAGTATCACGACTTGTGCTGTCTCTAACAAGTTATTGGATAAACAAGGATGAATTGATGAGTGTGTGCTTGTCTATGTGTCTTTGTATGTGTGTGTGTGTGTGTTATAGAGAGAGAGAGAGAGAGAGAGATTGAGCTTGTGCGATCACCTGTTGCCACTCCCAAGCAAAGATGCTGTCAGCGTTCTAAAGGTCAGCTTTCTCATTGGAAAAATTGCATCCAATCAGGGTATTTCTCCCTATTTCATGGTAGCCACGCAAGAGTCATTCACTATAGAAACAGCGATGTCCTCCGCCATTTTAAACAGAGTGTATCCAATGTGGAAACTCGGTAAGCGCCTCGAGCTTTGTAATCAAACATTATGTTGTGTCTCTCAGCTGCAATGAGCCTTAATCCTGAAATTGTTCATTTAAAGCTGTTTAAAACAATAGTCCTAGCTGAAGTAATGTAGTGGTAATACGAGCGATCACAGAGCGCTGTTCTATGTAAACAATGACTAACGGATTCACTTTAAGTCACAAACTGGCTCAGATTACACACAAAAATTATCTTTTGCCACCACCTGCTGGTTAACATGTGTAATTTCAAAAATAAAGACAGCAACTCCTAACAGATATGCACTGCTCTTACACCTTAGTTTAGAATGGCACGAACACAAGCGGATTGATACACACTCAGTGAAGCGTCCGAGTGCTGATGATGTCAGACCATCGGTGCTCATGGAACGTCTCTCAGGACTGGAACTAACTGTTGTATATTATACTATACTATACTATACTATGGCTTTGATAAAACTAACATGAATAATCTTTTAAATGTTTTGTCTATGACTATAGAAAAAAATGTAAATGTATCAAGCTACTTTTGCAGTGTAGTTTGTAGTGTAACTTGCTACTTTCTCGAAGTGTAGCTTTTAGCTTAGCTTAACACATTTTTTTGTTGAGTAGTTGGTAGATTAGCTAGCTGTATTTTTTGAGTAGCTTGCCCAACACTGCAATCTAGGCACCTTAATCTGCTCTTTAAAATACCAAAAATATGCTGGACAGTATCATTTGATGAATTTCTATCATTTTCATAATAACTAGAAAATGTACAAGCACAATTCATTTGGTAACACTTTACAATACGGGTGCATTAATATGCATTAATTCATGCTTAACTAATGCACAGATAATATTGAGTTAATGTATGACTGATGATTAACTAAGCCTTTCAATAATGATTGCCACATCCGCAACTAATATAGAGTCTGTCTGATTAATATATTAAGTCCTATATGCTATTAATTAAATGTTTACTCTTTGATTCATTCCCTAACAATTTATTATGTTAAATTTTAGTGTTAATTAATGTTTTAATTACCATAATGAGCCAAAGCCATGTATTTGAACTTCTACCCAGTACGGGTGCACTAATATGCATTAATACATGCTTAATTACTGCATTATTACTGCAAATTCATGTATTAATTACAACAATAAATAAAAGAGATATACATAATATCACATATACTTATCTCTACATCCCTCTTTTGTTTTTGTTTTTTTCTTTAGTGAGGCAATCTTTTTGGAAACCGATGTTAAATTAACAGCTTTTATAAAGTCCAATTATGGTCATTAATGATAAATTAGTTCTTATGTCATGACTTTTTAGGTAGTGCTTTGGCTGTAACAGCATTTGTTTTAATGAATTATTAACTAATGGTTTGCAAAGATATCATTATGTTATGACTTTACTTGTTGAGGCACATGATTATTAACTGATCATTAAGTAATTGTTGCAATTAACAAATACATTTTCAGTAATAATGCTGTAATTAAGCATGTATTAATGCATATTAGTGTAACCATATTGGGTGGAAGTTTAAATACATGGCTTTGGCTCATTGTGGTAATTAACACATTATTTAACACTATTTGTTCATATAAGTTGTAAAGGAATTAATCCATGATGACACATTTAATTAATAGCAATTCATATATGATTTAATATATTAATCAGACAGACTCTTTATTAGTTGCTGATGTTGCAATCATTAATGAATGGCTTAGCTAATCATGAGTCATACATTAACCCAATATTATCTGTGCATTAGTTAAGCATGAAATAATGTAATTGTAAATTGTTACCATTATTTTTTTGGAAATTTCCATTTACAGCATGTTTTCAATGAGGAGTAATAGGGCAACTTTAATTTTGGCAATCAAATAGCACTGTTTTTATGTGAACAATGTAGTATCATTAATAATCCTAATTGGCGTGTGTAGTTGTGCTAAAATATTGACAATAATTTAATTTAAACATGCACAGTCAGCACCTGCCTTAACAGGATTGCAGGTGTTTAATGAATATGATCAAATAATATAAAAATGTGCAAAAAGTGGCACAACTATTTAGTGAATTCACCTCTTGAGATTTTGGAGTGCCATTGTCACACATGGCCGTATGTCTCTATGTTAAAAATTCACAATGAGCAGGACAGAAGTTAAGAATGTTAAAACCCACCAGAGCACTGTGATAAAGGGTAAATATTTCAGAATTTACAGCTAAAGTTCTGATAACCCTGCTTTATCACCTTTTGTGCAGGACTCTTCATAAGACTGATTGATGGTAAGCACCTTGCTCTTATCAAACATTTTTTCTTCAGCCTTCTCTTAGGAATCAACCCTTGATGCCCTCTAACACAATGGAGATTTCCTGCTGTCTTTGTCCTGGGGATTGTGGCATGCCAGTGGAGGGGACGGTGTGAATGTAGAGGGAAAGGAAACATAAAGAGATCTGCTATGCTGGGACTGGCACTCTCTGGCTCTGTGGTGGAATAAAAATGGCAGTGAGGATTAGAGGAGAGTTCTACAGCTTGTGGGATAAGCTGATCTTCCACACTTCAGGTAACTCTTTTTTTAAATGGGGTGCTTTGGGGAAATAATGTGAGACATGCCTAAGGAGACAATCTGGTCTTCCAAAAAAGAGTTTTAAGTCAGGCTTAAAACACAACCAGAGTGTGGTCACCAGCTGCAGAAATGAGATCAGAACTGTGATCAGGACCTTAAAACAGCAAGAAACACCTAGGGATGACAGGCAGAATTTAATGCAAATGTCTCTTTGAGATTTCTTTCAACAGATTATTTTAGTGACATAGGGTCAGCTAATCTCTAAGAGGATGAAGACATTCTAACGAAAGAATGTTCTCATATGAAAGCCTTCAAATGCCATACTGGTTTAAAAGGGCACACGTTCCTAGTATTGGCTTCAGACAGAGCACCTGCAGTCTTCTCATGGACTGTCTGATAAATATTGCATAAAAAATTGCAAGAGCTAACTAAAACAGCCAGTTCAAATCTGATCATCTGGCTCATCTGCCGTTTCGAGGAATCAGGGTAAACTACTTTCTATTATGCTGCCTTCAAGTGCAACTGTGGAGCTCCTACGTCCAACTTGGTGTTTTGTTTTTATGACGTCACGCATTCAGGAAAAAAAAATAACAGTCTGATCTCATGGAATTCAACAACTGTGTCAACATTTTTGCCAAATGATATTACCTGGTTCATTTCACGTATCACGGCAGTTCCCAGGTAAAATGTCCACTGTGTGGCACTAAAAGCCAGTTAAACATTCTACCAAACAGATGAGGTTTTTAAGGTTCATGCCCTATTGAGTTTTCAATCAACAAAATCTACCTCCTTAGCCTACAGTATGTATGTTTATAAGGCCTTGCATGGTTTAGCCCCTCAGTACATTGCTGATTTACTTCATCAACATTCTGCACCTAGGTCTCTTCGATCATCAACTCAGTTACTCCTCTGTTCCTCGTTCGCATTTGAAAACTAAAGACGATCCCATTTGTTGTTAGGTCCTCATTGCCTATATTTAAATCTAGATTGAAGACACATTTTTTCTCTTTAGCCTATAATGTTGTTTGAAAGAGTTTTTTGTGTAGGTTTTATACTTTTTTAATTTGCTCTTTGGAAAATTGTGTTTTATTTATTTATTCTGTTATTAAAGTTTGTAAAAAATTATACAACACTTTGGTTACAACATTTGTTGTTTTTAAGTGTGCTTTATAAATAATCTTGAACTTGAATTTGAACTAGATAAACCTTAAACCTAATAATAGTGTCATAAAAAGCAAATGTGAGATAAAAAATGCAATTACTGAAGAAAACATGTTATGTTATGGTGCGTCTTTGACAATTTCGAATTAAGCCTCGACTACTGTCCTCTTCAGGTCTCGCACACGATCTTCTGCATCACAAGTGAATTGCTCTGTTATTTGAGCAATCGCACACTGTGGTTATGTAATGCAAATGCTAAATTTAATTGCCTTACAAGTCATATACTATAGTAAAAGTGTAATGATCTACAATGGCGCCGCAGATGGCCACCCCGGTGTGGAGCTCTCCAGTTCTTTTGCAGTTTTTGTTTGTTTGTCCTGTGTTTAGTAATGTCTTTTCGATCAGTTTCACCAGAGACAAACTGTTAAATATCCGGCAGCAAACATCAGATAATTTTTTTACTGGTATTTAATTATTCAGACATTTTGTTGGACATTTTAGTCCGGGGAGCTGTGGTGCTGTACAGCGAACCGGTACGCTGGTCAAACTGCATCAATGCAGCTTCCGAACCACACTGACAAGCATACATCTAGCGAATCTCCACTATCTTCCTAACAAAACAGACAAACTACTTCTCCTAACCCTTACAAATAAGGACTTTTCTAACTCTGCTACTCTGTTCTTCACTGAATCTTGGCTGAGTGAAACCATTCCGGACAGCCTGTTATATCTGCCAGACAAATGAACTGCCCAAATACAAACAGCACATTACATTCCCATCCAGAGAAAGAAATATACTGAATCACTGTTACGCTACATTAAAGGATGCATATTGTTTTTCTCCTAGAGCAGCATTGGGGCTCTCTGATCACTGTCTGGTTCACCATCTTCCAACCTACAGGCAGGAACTAAAATCAGCTAAACCTGTAGTTAAGACTTTAAATACAGAATCAATGAAGTCCAGCTGGAACTAAAAGCCTGTTTTGACTGCACTGATTGGAGTGTTTTTGAAGCTGCAGCAACCAACCTGTATGAGCTCATAGATATTTTGACATCATATATCAGTTTCTGGGATGACATGTGCATTCCTACTAGGACTTATTTAACATTGAGCAATTGCAAACCATGGTTTACAGCAAAACTCAAGCAGCTTTGTAAGGCCAAAAAAGATATTTACAGAAGTTGGGATAAAATATTGTATGATCAGGCCAAAAACACATGACCAAGGAGATTAGAGCTGCTAAAAGAAGCTACTCTGAAAAGCTGGAAAACAAGTTTTCAGCTAATGAACCTGCATCAGTGTAGAGTGGCCTGAAAGTCATTACACACTACAAGACACCATCCCTCAACACTGTAGGGAATCAACAACTGGCCGACGACCTGAATGTGTACAGATTCATCTGGAAACAGTAGAAAGGAAAGTACAGGGTCCAGATGGTGTTTCACCCACTTGTCTTGTCTAAAAGGTTGTGCTGACCAGCTGGCCCCCATCTTCACACAGATCTTCAACACATAACTAGCACACTGTGAAGTTCCATGCTGCTTCAAATGCTCCACCATCATCCCTGTCCCAAAGAAACCCAATATTGCAGGACTTAATGACCTTTCGCCCTGACGTCTGTGGTCATGATGTAATTTGAGAGACTGGTGTTGGCTCACCTGAAGGACATCACTGGACCCTTTCTGGATCCCCTGCAGTTTGCCTATCGAGCTAGTGGTCGGTGGATTATACAGTCAATATGGGACGGCATTTTATACTGCAACATCTAGACAGACCAGGGACTTATGCAAGGATCCTATTTGTAGACTTCAGTTCGGCTTTCAACACCATCATCCCTGCTCTCCTATGGAATAAATTAACCCAGCTCTCGGTTCCCACCTCTATCTGTCAGTGGATCACCAGCTTTCTGACAGATAGGCAGCAGTTAGTGAGACTAGGGAAATTCACTTCCAGGAACATGTACAATCAGCACTGGTGCCCCCCAGGGATATGTGCTCTCCCCACTACTCTTCTCCCGGTACACATATGACTGCACTGCAAAGGGCCCCTCTGTCAAGCTCCTGAAGTTTTCAGATGACACTGCAGTCATTGGCCTTATTCAAGATGATGACGAGTCTGCTTATAGAAGGGAGTTTGAACGGATGGCTAACTGATACAGTCAAAACAACCTGGAACTGAACATGCTCAACAGTGGATATGATAGTGGACTTTAGAAGGAACACCCCAGCATCTACCTGGTTCACCATTCTAAGCAACACTGTGGCAGCAATGGAGTCATTCAGGTTCCTGGGCACAACCATCTCACAGAACCGTAAGTGGGAGACCTACAGTACACTGATCCAGTTCTACTCAGCAGTCATTGAGTATGTCCTCTGCACTTCTATAACTGTCTTGTTTGGTTCAGCTACCAAGTTAGACATCAGAAGAATTCAAAGGATAGTTCGAAACGCTGAACAGATTATTGGTTCTCACCTTCCCACCCTCCAAGAACTGTACACCTCTAGAGTTAGGAAAAGGGCTGGGAAAATTGCTTTGGGCCCCATTCACCCAGCACATGACCTTTTTGAACTTTTGCCCTCTGGCCAACAGAACAGTCAGGCACAAGAATAGTATCTTCCCTTGGGGTATTCAACTTTTTAACAGTTAAAACTGCCCCCAATACTCTCCATTGTGGCAATACAGTCATGTACATATTTAACTATTCATTCATATTTAAATGCCATTAATATTTATTTGACATAGCCTACCTCTTCTGCTCAATACATCTAATTAATTTCACATAACTGTATATTTGTATATAACATATTTATACAGCATTATTATTGCCCTACTGTAGTTTCCTCTATGTAGTTATCTGTTGTATCTTATTTTTATTCTTATTTCACAGTTTACTTATATATGTTTATATGTATATTTCAAATGTTTGTATGTATATGTTGTATATGTTTATTTTTGTATTCTCTTTGCACTGGAAGCTTACATCACCATGACAAATTCCTTGTGTGTGTAAGCATACTTGGCAATAAAGCTCATTCTTATTCTCTAAATGTCATTATATAGCATTGTGTCAAGGAATATGTGAAAAGTAATTTTATGTGAATTGATAAACTGCTGTTTTACTTGTGATTTGTCTGAACTTTTATCAACGTAATTTTAGTGCCTCTAGTGTTTATTTCACAAGACAACTGTCATGATATGCATAACAAGCCAAATATTTTTTCATGAAAAATAATTTTGCAAAAATGTAGGAATAGTAATGTGATTATATGAGATCAGCTGGAAAATAAAATACTGAATTAGTCAAACTAATAAAAATACACAATGAACAATAGGAAAAGCTCTTTTTTTTCCTGGTATACTGGTAAATATACACAAGTAAATACATCTGCTTGAATTTTAAACGACCTATGATTTATTAATGCATACTATCTATCAAATTAAATAATTTGCATAAAATAAGCCACACAATTTACAAATCATAGGCCTTAGCTTTACATTAGCTAAATATAAGATCTGTCATATATACCGCAACAAATTAAAATGATCTAAATAGAGCACTGAAGTTAAAATAATTTAGCAAAATCATTACTTACCATTATCTTTGATGTCAACATGCCTCTTCCAATGTTGGCAACTCAGATATCATCTAGAATTCCAAGTTTCCCAGAGGTAAATGTGATTTTTCTTTGTCAACTTTACTTTCCGACTCGACTTGAATGCTGCTTGTGTCTGTTGGACAACAAAGTCATGTTTAGAAGTTGCAATGACACAATAAGATCTTCAGTATACCAAACTTTTTGGTATAGAATTTTGAAAATATATTCACAAGTTTGTTTGAGACTCTCTTGAGCAAGTAGACAAACTGGTACACATGTATTTTCTGCTTTGGTTTCAGAGTTATGCCCCTGTAACGAGTTCACAGAAACGAGGATATGGGAACAGGGTTCAACACAAAGGTAAGGGCTTTTAATTACAAATAGTAGACAGACAGGGGGTAGTGCGAAACGTGCTAAACATAAACTTATGGGACTAATCTAACAGTTTCTCAATGTTCTCTTAATGCCAACACTGGACTGGCAACTCTCTCTCCCGACTGGAGGCACTGGTGCTCTTTTATGCCGCTCTCCCCATACTCACTGAAATTAGAGACAGGTGTTAGACATAATTTAGCTCAGGTGCAAGCGCCCTTACCGCTTTCTCCCCTTCGGACAGGCGCTTGACCACGCCCCCGCTGCCACAGCCCCATTTCTGATTTAGCCATCCCTAAATGTCACATTTAAAACCAAATGTGATCAGTAACTTACAGTTAATTTAGACATGTCAGATAAGATAAGTTAACCAGACTCTAAGCAAAGTTGACAAGACTCTGTACCAATAGTCAAAAGTCTTGCAATGCACAGACTAATTTGCATCGAACTACATATGGCTTGCGGGTGAATATGTTGATAATAAGCATGAATGTGCAGTACTTTCATCATAGTGTGTGCTACAGTCAGTGATCTTGTCTGTATGTGAACAACGTGCATATTCGTGTGTGACTAGATATAAATCAACTCATCTACTGCAGAAGTTTGATTCTGAGAGTGTGTTTGTGTGTGTGTGTGTGAGGAAGTCTGGTGGGCTGAGGTAGTCTTGGCTCATCTGCATGGTGAGACAAGTTATCAGAGGAAGCCATGAGTGTCCTCTTCACTCCAGGGACTCAGCAGAACAACAGCCTCGGTGTGACACATGACTACACTCTGGCACGGCACCACCGCATAGGCCCTAATCTCGCTGTACCTCCTGATCCACCTCCTCACCGTCTCTTTGGTCATTATCACTCCACAGTTTAGTATGCATCACAGCGGGGATGGCACAAGCAGTTTTCCACAATTTACTCTGCCATCGGCTGCCCTACACAGCTTAGGGAGGATATGAATCTTATTGGCTCAATGAGATAGTGCCAACTTGTTAGTGGAACATGCAGAACCGTAATGGGATATGTCCTGTTAGTGCTGCTGAAGTGCTGCATGAGATTTTAGTGACTTTGTCTTTTGATGTAGGTGCATTTTTTCTGTCCTTAGATGGAAAACACTTTAGTTAAAACAGATACTTCAAAGAGGACTTAATTTAGCACTTTATATAGTGGTGCCATAGCTTATGAATTTAATTAATACTAAGTGACAGCAAACGACGGCTGCAGAAGGATGATTTTGAAATCTTTCTAAGTTCATTCCTCAGGTTGTTTTGGGGATTTTAAATGCATGCAAGTGCAGTAAGAAGTTATATGCCTCAAACACATTTACATTCAGTTTTTAAAGGAATAGTTAACCCAAAAATGAAAATTCTGACATTATGTATTCACCCTAATGTCACTTTTCTTCTGTGGAACACAAAAGGTGAATATTTACAAAATCTTAACAGGTTTTATTTGCCATAATTTAAGCGAATAGTGACTCTGGGATGTTAATGTTAAGATAAAAAAGTACAACATAACATAAAACATAAAACCACAATAAAACTCAATATAGAGGTTTGATGATGTCAATGTAGTTGCCGTTTTTGATTAAAGCACTTATTAAAATTATTTGATTTTAGAGTTTATGACGTAAATTATTTAGCACAAATTGATCATATTGCTTCAGAAGACTTGGAATATAGTGTGCAAATCCACATTACATGTACTGTTGCCTTTTTTAGTCCTTTTTCGAGCTTGACAGTATTCAATTACATTATGGCAAATAAATCCTTTGAAGACTTTTTAAAAATTCACATTTTATGTTCCACGGACAGGGTTGGGAGGGTTACTTTTGAAATGTATTTCACAACAAATGACAGAATATATGCTGTAAAATGTAATTTGTAACGTATTCCATTAGATTACTCATGGTCAGTAATGTATTCTAAATACTTTGGATTACTTCTTCAGCACTGGCATTTTTTTCACTTGCTTTATTGTATGTATTCAATAATCAACTCTGTATTTATTAAAAATACACTCTCTGAAAATCCTAAATATCTTATGCAGTGTTGTTTCTAAAACAAGATAAATCTAATTGATCTTGTTTTAAGGATTTTTAGACATTTTTACAGGAAAACAATACAAAAATTATTATCAAAAATATGATTTTTTGCCAATATCAAAGGTCTTACTAGAAAAATGAAATTATGATCCAGCGTGAATTTTCTTGATAAAAAATATGATCGTTTCTGGTAACGTACATGAAAAATATAATTTTAGCTTAGCGCAAAGATGACAAATTACACAAGATTTATTATCTGTTTCTTCTGCTCAAAACTTACTTCTCTGTCTGCTCGTATGAATGTAACATTTCATAAGAGTGTTTCACAGCTGTTCAAATTCACTTTGGATCACATAATTTATATGGATAAAAGTTTTCATTTGAAAGGACTAAATATTTAATTAAACAAATGACAAAAAAAAAGTCTCTCTGAAAAATCTCTTCAGTAATTAACATACTTTTTGAATGTAACTATTCTAATTACCAATGATTTAAATTTTTATTTTTGATGGATTACAGTTACTTTTATTTGGTATTTTAAATACATATTCCCGTTACATGTATTCTGTTACTCCCCAAACCTGTCTACGGAATAAAGAAAGTTATACAAGCAACATTAGGATGAGTAAATTATTACAGAATATATATTTTTGGGTTAACTATTACTTTAAAGAAAAGCAATTGCAATATTTTATTTTTAAAATAAAAAAGCACTATACTGTAATAACATTTTTAAATGTTGAAAAAATACTGTGACTTAATTTCTAAGCAGAAGGAAAATAGCACAGCATAAAATGCCATGAAATTTAGGTGAGCAAATAAGCATTTTAAATGAGTGACAATATTATAGCAGTGAACACGAGGGCTGAAATTTTAATCAGTGGCAAACATATTCAAATGAACACCATTTTGTTATGGAGGCAAAGATGGCTTTATATATAGCCAAACTCAACCTGACAATCAAAGATGTTTGTGTTTTTAAAGGGATAGTACACACAAAAATATATATCGTTATCATTTACTTATCCTCATGTTGTTTCTAACCCTTATGTCTTTCCATGAAACACAAAAAGAGATTTTAAGCAGAATTTTAGTATGTCTCATTCACTTTCATTGTATGAAAATTGTCTTTTTTTTTTGTTAAAAAAAAAAGTTCACAAGTTTTTTGTTAAAAAACAACATGAGGAGGAGTAAATGATGACAGAATTGGTAATTATTTTTTTTGTGAACTACTGTATCCCTTTAAGAGGAAGGATTTTATCACATGAGTTTTACACATGCAGCTCTCCTCCCTAAGTGATTAAAACCTGTTTAAGAATAAATAGACTCCCTGGTGAGATACTCATGCTGTTTGGTTTGACCTAGTTGTTAAACTACAATAATAAGTCAGCAAAATGTTGATTCTTTGGTATGAACTCCCTCCCTATAACAGCACGGTTCTGTTTTGACTGCTGCTCGTATTTGGAAGGTCTGTGTTCATGTCAGAAACCTGTTCCAGGTATTTACACACCACCCTGCTGGAATAAATCCAGTGTGATAGCTCAGTCCTCTGGGATGGATTTGATCTCAGACCTGTCATTTCTGGACTGCTCTCTGTTAACATGATCTCTCTATAGCTCAAGGAAGGTTGTATCTAAAGGTTAGGAGCAATGTTGGTCAATATGTTCTGTAAAATAGTTATTTTTTGCAAGACACTTAGGCTTTTTGAGGTTACACAGTGTAATGTGATTTTCTGCTCATTATCAGATGTATAAATATGCAAGGATATATTAATCTGTTGCAGGATTGGGACATTTTACATAAGTACTTAATTTCCATTGACATAATCTTCTGTATTGATTAATGTTATTCCAAGCAGAGGGACATGGCCATTTGAACATTAACCGGATTTATTTAGGATTAGCGCTTAGCTGACTTTCTGGAACTGTACTAAATAAAAATAAAATATTAAAATAAATCAACTATCCTTGAGATTTTTAATACCATAAACATGTATGTAATATTACATTAATTCCCTTAAACACCAAACAGGCTTGTATTCAAATGTGCTCTATTGCAAAGAAATAAAATATTTTAAAGCCTTTTTCATAAAGTGCCAATTTCTTCAAATAAATTGTATTCAATAGGATAGCTTTTACACAACAATTGTTACTTTGAAAGTGACAGGAAATAATATTGTTGCAGCTAGTTCTGGTCCTTTAATCAGATTGGACAAGCAGTGTTACAAGAGTTCTGATATTTAGGTTAACATCACAGTCTGTGTTTAAGGCATTCCAGATAGGCTGTCAGTCTGTGTGTTAAACATAAGAAATAAACAAGCCATATTGCTAGACTTGTTGTGTCTATAAAGCAAGTTAATCTCAACATTGACTATGGTTACATAAACAACAGAAAGCAGCTTATTGCGAGAAAGAGGGTTTCTCATTCGTTTTCTTTTTTTTTCAGTAAAAAAATAAATAAAATAATAATAATAATAATCTAAACATGCTTAAACCAAGATACATTTACCTAAGAAACAAAATGACATTCAGAGACATCAAACAAAATTTTGTGAAGTTTACGCTTAAAACTATGATAAAATACTTCCCAATATAGGGCAAGAATAATAAATTACTTAAAAGGCAACAATTCCATAAACTAGACATTAATATTAAGTAACCAACCCAGTCTCATGAAAAGTGGTAATTATAATGAGAGATTGTGAAAACATAAGAAAACATAGCTTTGAGTTGGCTTGTACAAAAATTAACAACTTTTACTTTCATAGAGAAAAATAAAAGCACCAACACACCATTTAACAGGAAAATAACTTTTGTCAACCGCGGAAGAACGCAGGCTTTGGTGTTTAGAACGAGATGAGGGAAGCGCATTACAGGTTACTGAACAGCATGATGTCATGAACATCACGTGACAATGGCAAAAACATTTCAAAGCAAAATTATGTGCTTCATTACACGTTTCGCTGCAGCTCCATGCAGGGGGGGCCAAAATTGAGTGGAATGGTGTCGTAATAAAACAAGATTTTTAAGGTGAAAAATGAGAGGTCAACAAAACAGACCCTAAATCAACACCTAAACAGAACTGATAGTGTCCTAAAAAGTAAATTCTGAATCATGTAATTTTGTGTCGCTTTTTTGACACTTCCATCTAATGTGTCAGCTTGTCTTCCGAATCCAAAGTCCAACATTCTATCAGGCAAGCTACCATGAGAGATAATCAAGTTGGAATAAGTGTGTGAATTTAAGTGTTAAAATGTCATTTTTCAAATTATGTGTTAAAGTAAAAGTGTTTTGATGAGTAATAGTGAGGAAAATGTCATAATCAGCCGCTGTATTCATGATTCATGACCAACTGTGTGAATAAACACAGTTGGTGTGGTGCCTCTAGTGTTCACCATGAAACTACAGCAAAAATGAGGCATGTAAAGCTCAGTTTGCAAAAATAGTAGCATTCATTATGTGAGACTAGGTTGTTGTTGACATACATCAGTCATTTCAGTTGGATAAATAAATATGGAATGAGTGAGCAAATTTCTTCATAGACTTTCCCTTTCTTAAAATACAGTTTAGGTGGGTAACTCAAATTTTATGCCTGTATATCAATTTGAAATTATATTTATTGATTTTATGGTCTATATCTTCTGAATTTGACATCTCATGAGTCATAAGACAATGACCACGTTTACATGCACTTAAGAAAATTATTTATTCCAGGGTTTTACCAGAAAGCTGCGTTCTGAAACGTCATGTAAACAAGAACGCTGATTTCCTTACGCTGTTTATTGGATTAAGAGAAAGCGGTTTAACACAGGTTTAACTCTCAGAGAATGCCACACAATATGCTCATGTGAACACATATGCAGTGTTCTGATGGATGTTTGAAGAGTGTGCATGCATTGAACAGACCAGGATAACAAACGTCATAGGATGGAGCAACACAGTTAACAACATGTCAACACAGTGGAAATAATAAAACATTTCTGGGAGTACAATGGGAAAATCACATATACTATAAACTATACCCATTTATACACACAAATATAAAATATCGACTGTCCCTAACGTCGGCATGCTGTATATGCACTTGTACACTGGGGGAATCCCAGAGTTTATGTAAGAGGGAAACCCAGTACTGCATCGCAATTCAGCTGCAGGTCGTGATAGTAAGTTAAGGAAACATACACAGCAACAACTCTGTTTGTTACTCATGTAAACTCAAATATGACTGACTGACGCTGTGTGGTGAGTCTTTAAATTAAGTACAAAATATCCTGGGTTCATAAATTTGGGGGTGGGATGCCTAACCTTCCCCCTCTCTCTCTCTCCTTATCTCTGTCTCTCTGTCTTTCTTCTGTACTGCCCACAGATTTACTGCAACAGTAATAACTGTCATGGCAAATGCTTTGTAAAGTGCTGGACAAGGGACCAACAGAAGGAGAGTATTTATCACGGTATTGACTTTCTGACTGTGGTGTCGTGAACTCTTTTGTCATAAACTGGAGCACTCAGAGTGAGCGTGGCGATCGATAAGGGGGAAAACTGCTGTAAGGTTCTCTCCCAGGGAGCATTGCTTTTGTTACAGCCACTTAGGGGGCTGATAAATGCTCTGCTGTGGATAGGGCTCGGCTTCTGTCCACTTGCCAAAAGGAACTTCTCAGTAGTTTTTATATCTGGGAAAAAAATCCACCTTCTACAGCAATATTCCGTGTTTTGAAAGGTTTAGTGGGAGAATAACATAAAGAGAATAGGATTGTGTGATTTAAATAGCCTTAGAAATGATTATATCTGCTGCTTTTCATTTAATAAAGGATTAAATTATCTTTCGGATTAAAGCTGCTTTTTAAAATAGAATGTACGGTTTGGATAAAATTATGTTCCATAATGCGAGCTTAATTTTTTTACAGCTTTATCAAGTAATTTAAGACATCCCCTGACAGTCACAATACTTTGGCATAATGTCTATGATTAATGTGGATTGTGTGGTGGGCGTGGCATTTGCTGAATGGCAAATCAGTGGTGTGGATATTGATGGCAGTGCTGATTAGGGGGTCGGGAAAAATGGCCTTGTCTGATTGATGATGACAGAGGGGGTGTTAAAGAGCTGACAATAAGCAGACAGACTGCTTGACCATGATCTCCAGAGCTGACTCGCAGTGGGGGTTCAAAGGTGAGTCAAGTTTACTTCCCTGAGGCGCCAGCAGCCCTAACGGTATTCCCAAAGTTAACATAGCCTTTGACCTCTCCAGATGAGAGGCTTCATATTATCCATGAGTTTATAGATAAGCCTTTGCTTATACACCATTAGAGCTTGGAGTTGTTTGTTCCTCTGATCATTTCTGTAATTAAGCCCAACATCACATTTTTGAACACTACACGGGGTTACCAGCTCTGTAAAACTATTTAAAATGTTATTAAAACATTTAAGGTTGAAGTGTGCAATTTCAAATTGCAAAATTAATGAATTTTTATATGTTAAACTGATAGCCCTGCTTCAAACTCACACCATTGGTTGAATCAATGTTGATGTAATCAGGCCAGTTAGCATTCTCAAACAAACATTACAAATATATTGTTAACAGGGAAATTAACCTATGAATGTTTCACTTAAAATGGTCTGCATATTAAGATGGGGTATGGGAAAGTATTTACACCTTTTAAAGGTGAGGCAAAAATGACCAAAAAACTTTTCCATTAAAATTGTCTTAAATGTGTACAGAGTGCATTATTGACAGCTGGTTTGTTGACAAGAAGATGACTTGAGGCGGCACTAAACACTGACATATATTTGGTGAACTTTGACCTAAAAAGTAAGAGAGGTGAGCTGGGTTTCAAGTTGACAAATTGATGAATGTTAGACAGCAAGTCCAACGTAAGCTGTGCCATTGCAGAAACGTAAACAATTCAGTGACAGTCCAAACGAACAGTGTCCATGGGCATTTGACAAACTTTTCGAGAATCACGTTTTATGTGTATATATATATATATATATATATATATATATATATATATATATATATATATATATATATATATATATATATAAGAAAATAGAGGAACAAACAAATAAAAAAATTGCTTAAAATATGAATTTGAAACTAATTGCAATGAATACTACAGTTATTACCACCTGATTGTGGAGACTGGTGTCAATGTGAGGTGTTTTCCACCACTGTGCTGATTTGCAATGCATTTAATTTCTAAAATCTTGGAGGAGTTTACTTTTAATTAGGAGTCAGAGAGAATTTGATTGTTATGTTATCCTGCAACATTGGTGACAGAGGTTTCATTTTAAGGTTTAAAGAGAAAATTAACTTCTCCCAATTAAAGCCCCTGATCACTGAAGAGTGTCATGCCATATATTCAGCTGACTGAGCATATTGACATTTTTGAATGTTTAAATGTCAGGATTAATATGTGGAATACAAGATTAATTAATTTCAGATGACAACTCACAACTGAATCCATTAAAATACATTTAAATTCTGAGCTCTCTTCTACAGAACCGTTTTTAATTTTTTTTAAATTTTTTTTTTTTATTAGCTTTATATGAAGTTCAATTTTACATAGTCTGTTTTCGACACCAACTGAATGAGACTAACGTTCATTTAATAAATAATTTATTTATTTAACATATACTTTATCTGTTGTTTGTACAAAGCTTGTAAAAGCTTGTAAAAATTTATGTTGAAAAAGTTTTTTTCTACAAAACGAATGACAGATGATGACAACATGATGTTATCTGAAAACCTAACTACACTCTACAAATCGAACTACCTAAATAACAATCTTGTCTCTCTGTTTTTTTTTTTTTTTGTGTTTTTTTTTTTTGAGTCTCAGAAAGTGGCATTTGTGCAGAAGATTTACAGTGAAACACTGTGGTCTACATGTTTCTGGCTTTGTGTACACATACACCAGCCCTTAAGATATGGAAGAATGTAAGACGTTCTTTAAAAAGCCAGTTTCTGGAAAAGGCTAGCCTATGACCTCGGCTTACTGTTCAAGTTCACTGGTATCTAGACAGGTGTGTAATAGCTTGTAATTATGTCTGAGAAAGGAATGTGGAAAGGAATGACTCCATGCTGAGCAACATATCTGAATCTCATCAGTTTTTTAAGCTAATTTACATTGCCTTCTCATTTATGTTCAGTATAATGTTGTTATTGAGGGAACATTGTAGATTGGTTGTCAAGATACCAAAGTTTCAGTAATCCATACAAGTCGAACTTTCACATTTGTCAATACCAATTTTAATACCACAACAAAGATGTCTATGTTATTGAAAACACTTGTTTTTTTTTTAATTGATTAAAAAATAATATTTTAGTATTTCTAAATTAAATAAGATTAAACAAAGTAAAATAAAGACAAAATGAAACACAACGAAACAAAATACAAGAAACACAAGTAAAAAAAAAATAGGACACAAATTTAGTAAACAGTTCTTTTAAATCAAACAGCATAATCAAGTATTTAAGTATACCATATATGCTGTATATATACAGTATATACAGTACTGTGCAAAAGTCTTAGGCACATAATATGTTTCACAAAATTATTTTGTCTTAAGATGGTTATTTATATTTTCAGCTTTAGTGTGTCAGTAGGAAATATACATTTTAGACTCCCAAACATTTTTTTTTGCAAATAGAATAGAATAACAGGGAGCCCTGCAACAGATGGCATGGTCCCCACAGAGCACCCCACTGAATATTGAGTCAGTCTGGGATTACAAGAAGAGACAGAAGCAATTGAGACAGCCGAAATGGATAGAACTGTGGCAAATTCTCCAAGAAGCTTGGAACAGCCTATCTGCCAACAACCAAGAAAAACTGTGTCCAGGTGTACCTACGAGAATTGGGGCTGTGTTAAAGGCAAAGGTAGTCTTACCAAATATTTAGCTTTTTTATGTTTACTTGATTTTGTATGACGTTAATTGATAAATGAAAACTATGTATGGCATTATTTTTGAAGACATCCTCACTATGCAACATTTTTCCCAAGTGCCTAAAATTTTTGCACAGTATTGTACACAATATATACTGTACATATAATGTATACAAAATCAGGTCAAATTAAAACAGTAGCATGCAGCCTTCATATATATAAATACTGTATATATTACTGCAGCATCAGGACCCACACCACCCGACTACATGACAGCTTCTTCCCCCAAGCAATAAGACTTTTGAACACATGATCTCTCACGATCTACAATCAGCACTGCACTTTATTAATCATCACTCTGTCAATATATTCTCCCAATTCAGTTAGTGTGTGTGTATGTATATATATATATATATATATATATATATATATATATATATATATTTATACCCTTATCTAGTGTATGTGTATTCTACATTGTGTGTATTGTGTACATTTGTTATGTAAATTGTTGTGTAAGTATGTGTACATTTGTTATGTAAATTGTTTTGTGTAAATATTTTGTTATTGTAAAGTGGTTTATGTCTTGTCACTGTCATTACTGCAATGTTGCTCGGAACTGCACACAAGAATTTCACCTGCTGTTGCACTCGTGTACACAGTAGTGTGACAATAAAGTGATTTGATTGATTTGATATATATATATATATATATATATATATGTGTGTGTGATCCAAAGTGCATTTGAACAGCGGTGAAACACTTATGATGTGTTACATTCATATGAGCAGACAGAGAAGTAAGTTTGGAGCAGAAGAAATAGAAATGAACCTTGTGTAAATTGTAAGCTTTACGCTAAGCTAAAATGCTATTTCTATCTATATTACATGCACATGTTACCAGACAAGAACATATATATTTTTTTCCTGATATTAGGGCAAAAATCATATTCTTGATAATAATTTTTGTATTTTTTTCTGGTTAAAAATTCCATAAAACAAGATCAATTTGATTGATCTTGTTTTTTGAAACAACACTGCATAAGATATTTATGTTTTTCAGAGAACATTTTTTTAACATGTGTATTTTGTCTTTCTGTACTGGCAGTTTTTATAGTCAGAACAAATGAAATGATCTGGAGTAATCCAAAATATTTAGAATATGTGGATTAATCTAATTAAATACATTACAAATTACATTTTACAGCATGTATTCTGTAATCAGTAGTGGAATACATTTCAAAAGTAACCCTCCCAATCCTTTATAGAATTTTTTTTTAAATGGCTCCCATGTGATTTTCAAAGCCACATTGTGGTGCAGAGTGTTATAGGGCAATGTTTAATAATACACAGTCCTACATTTTGCTGGGGGGGGTCAAGGCGTTATGAATTCTGGGAAGGATTCCATATACTCTCTGCTCATTGTTCTCGTAAGAACTACAGGTAGAATGATAAATCACTGATGAATATTTGACAGCTACATTCAGTGGATGCAAAACTGCACAAAACAGTTGTGCATGTGTTTATATATGTGTGTGTGTGTGTGTGTGTGATAGAGAGAGAGAGAGAGAGAAAGAGTGAGAGAGTGAGTGAGTAGGTGGGTGCACAAGCTTTTTGTTTTGTGTACTTTTTCCTTGAAAGAGTGTCATCGTGAAAAAAACAAACATTTATCCTTGAAAAAACAAAGCATGCTCCTTGTGGTGAGTTTTGACATTCCTCTTCAAGGTGATGGTCCTTATGAATATGCATAAGGGCCTCACCTTGAATTATAGGAATGTCTTTTAGCTTTAGTGAGCATGTCAGAAGAGGGAACAAAATGACTGTTGATGTTGATTTTTGTTTTTCTGGAATTGTGTGATTGAAGGGCAAACACACTCTTACCTTGATGATCACAACATTAAAAATATCCCAGATTGTTGTCCAATTTCACACCATGTCTTTTCCTTATCCGTTAAAAGCATAGTTCTCTCAACAATAAAAATCCTGTCATTATTTACAGTACTTCATGTTGGAACCAAACCTGTTTGACTTTCTTTTAACCGTGCAACACAAAAGGCAGAATGTCACGTACTGACAGCCTCAGTCACCATTCACTTTCATTGCATCTGTTTTCCAAACAATTAACATAAATGGTGACATTTCCTTTATGTGTTCCACAGAAGAAGAAGAAGTAATTGGGGTCTGGAATAACATAAGGGATAGTTAATAATGAAAGAATTTAAATTTGTGGGTGAATTATCCCTTTAAATCCTGGTTAGGACACTCATTTTCACATGCCCACACACGATTACACTAACTACATGTTTTTACAGTAATAATACTAATAAAACAGTCATGGAATGTTCTATGTGTGCTCACATTGTGCTCATAAATGACTCTTCTCTTAGAAACGCACTGTGGATTTGTTTCATAAGAATGAGTCTTTTTAAACCAATTGGGCAGCAAATGAGATAGCTGGGGTTAATAGCCATAATTTTGTTACTGTTTATTTAGAAGCACAGCAAGCTCTTGTTTAGAGCTCCTTTGCAGTGTTTGGTCACTGAAGTGTTTTCACTAGTGAATATGCTTGCGGAACAGTACACACTACACAGTCTTGGATGCTAAAGAGATATTTCCCTCCCACTGTTTTGGATGTGATTACTTACGTAGTAGCTGTTTTACTTTTGATAAATGTATTAATCTATGCAATATGTTTGTAATATGTAAGGCAGGGCTGCCGATAGTTTAAAATAATTAAATAATTTCATTATCATTGATCAATGATTTAATTAATAATAGTTTTTTTTTTTTTTGCATTAAAGTCAACATGAAAAGGTTTTTACAACCCATTTTACATACGTCAAGTGATGCATTACAAGTGAATCACGATATTTAATGTAGAATGAGACTTTTTAATGAATTCTCGATTTTATCCTTCAGGAATTTTTTGGGATTGTAAAAATTGTCACTTTATGAAAGGTGGTGGAAGGGAGGGGTTAAAAAGTAAGAGGACGTGGTGGCGTCAGCCAAAAAGTAAAGTTGCTTCAGAGGTGAAACAAGTAATCTTCTTTTGGATAAAAGATTTTGAAGGTAAACATTTGTAAATAACTTTAATTTCAGTTAATAAGATCATGAATGTGTATGAAGAAAGTAAATAGAATTAAGTATGATTCATGTAACTTTACCACCATCTCAAATTTTTTATATGCTGACATTTGCTTCTAAATATACTGTATACATAAAGTGTTCCTTTTAAAATGTAGTGTATTCAGTTTTGATGTATTCAGTTCCTGCTTTAAGGAAAAACAGTTTTAATAATATGTTCGATTTGTGCTAATTTAAAGCATTAAACATCTCAAATTTTTACTTGTTAACTCACAAAGACTTAGTATAATTAAAAAGTCCCCCTTTCACCCAGTTAATCAATTCCAAATAACTTTTGAATACTGTTGCATCTTAAAGATAAAAATGTCACCAAAATTTCCAATATTTGATCCCAGAATGGACACTGCCTAAATGTTCATGTGCTTTGGTGGTAATGCAGTTTCATGTAGACAATTCCAAGATAAAGTTTCAGTATTGTCCATCTCTATGACCCTGAGGCCCAAGCTACTCAGCCTGCTCTCATCGACTGGTGTCAGTTGGCCATTGCTATGACAACTGAAATGTCCTCTGGGCTACTATGACATCATACCCCCTTTGACCTTGCCCCCATATAAGACAGTACAATGGAGAGTGTGTGAAAAGACACTCAATTGTTTTGTCCAATTTGTGGTACTAACACAGATATTCCTCAATGAGGATACAGTGGGAGAGAGAGAGAGAGAGAGAGAGAGAGAGAGAGAGAGAGTGAGAGAGAGTGCACTCCATCCTTCTACAACAGCAAACACTTCATGCGGTTCTCTCAGCCCTGGGGACCCATAATAGAAACCCAGATGCCTATTTAAAATTTTCATCTGATCCTATTAATTATTGTGAAAAGTGTGTGTCAAACTCAGGTTGATGGTAGTCAAGCTCTTCCTGCCATTTTGGGGAGATAAGATGTCAGTTATCTCTTTAGGAGGTTAATAGACCAACCACATAATCCTTTCCCTTCTCTGCAGATTTTGTGGTATTTGCATTTGGTAAGCTGATATGGTCATTCACTTGAGAGTGTGACTGCATTACTAATGAATTTCCACACTGCCTAAACTCAAGCGAGAGGACAGGAAGCATCTCCACTCTCATTCATTATCTGTCTTCAGACATCCTCTCGAATACACTACAACAATATGCTAAGAATCCTTTAAATGGACCAATTGTATAATTATCATTGGCCAATGAAGAAGGGGGGAAAAAAAGTAACATTTTAAAGGATCATAGTTTAGTATATATATATATATTTAATATATATCCATTGAAGTTAACTACAGTACTTAATAGTTGATAGTTAATGGTTCAGTTTTAGTTAATGGTTCTAGCCCTTACAATTAACTTCCTGTTTTTTTTGGGGAGGGGGGGGTTGTGTTGTGTTTTGTTTATGGACACTTTTGTGGAGAGTGGATGGTGCTAAACATTTCACTCTTATCAATAGTTATTCTGAGGTCTATTGAACAAAGCTCATGATTAACTCTTAAGCACGAGCACATGATTGAGTGACATTTGCCATGAACAGCCAATGTGTGAAGGTTGGAGAGAGTGTGCGCAATTTACTTCTTGCGAGAAATTCAGCGTGATTTGCATCTCTGCTGAAGATCTTGAGATCATTATTAAAATATGACAAATTTGAACATTTACACTGCATGAAGAAATGCTGCTGCTGCTACAGAATTTGAGATGATTGCTTGAAAAAGTAACAGAATTCAATATAATGTGTAATTCAATTTAAAGCCAATTGGTTCACAATAAGAACATAAACACTTTTTTTATTTTAACCTAGTGTGACCCAGCGTCCACTTGTGTGGATATATTTTGGCTTCGCTATATGCAATGCATAATTTAAATTAATTTAAACTGACTGAATACTGTTCACAAGTCTCTACGCTGTCATTTAATGGTTAAACTTCTGGCGCACCGTGACACAACAGCATGCATCGATTTCCATGAAGCACTATGGGCAGAGTGCCAACAAAAGTGGAAGCAAACAGGTCTACCTGGGCCTTGCCGAACCGTTCCCAAATCAGCTGGATCGACTGGGGGTGAAGCCTCCACTCTCCACTGAGCAAGCTTTGTCGTGACAGCGCGTCTGCTACCACATTGAGGTTGCCGGGGATGTGAGTGGCACGCAGCGACTTAAGTCATACAGCGCCGCCGTATTAAGCCTGTGTGACACGCAACTCACTGCAGACACAACCATTGGCTCCGAAGAAAATTTCTGAATGAATTCGACGTATCCGTGTCCAGGGATCGGGTCGTCGAGGCCCCCGCCTTCGACTGCCGCCCAATCTTCTCTGCACCGACCCCTTACGGCTCCTCCTGCAGGTGGTGAGCCCACGGGAAGGCGGCCCCACGTCGCTCCTTCGGGCTGAGCCCGGCCGGACCCCGTGGGGAGAGACCCGGCCACCAGGCGCTCGCATACGAGCCCCAACCCCGGGCCTGGCTCCAGGGTGGGGCCCCGGCTGCGCCATACCGGGCGACGTCACGGTCATTAAGTTCTTCTCCATCATAAGGGGTTTTTGAACCGCTCTTAGTCTGACCCGTCACCTAGGACCTGTTTGCCTTGGGAGACCCTACCAGGGGCGTATAGCCCCAGACAACATAGCTTCTAGGGTCATTCGGGTACTCAAACCCCTCCACCACGTTAAGGTGGCAGTTCAGTCGGAAAAGGGTGGCTTGCTCCCTTCAGGTTGGTGGGGAGATCCTTCCTCAAGTGGAGGAGTTTAAGTATCTTGGGGTTTTGTTCACGAGTGAGGGAAGGATGGAACGGGAGATTGACAGACGGATCGGTGCAGCTTCTGCAGTAATGCGGTCGATGTACCGGTCTGTTGTGGTGAAGAAGGAGCTGAGCCGCAAGGCAAAGCTCTCTATTTACCGGTCAATCTACGTTCCTACTCTCACCTATGGTCATGAGCTTTGGGTCATGACCGAAAGGACAAGATCCCGGATACAGGCGGCCGAAATGAGCTTTCTCCGCAGGGTGGCTGGGCGATCCCTTAGAGATAGGGTGAGAAGCTCGGTCACTCGGGAGGAGCTCAGAGTAGAGCCGCTGCTCCTCCACATCGAGAGGGGTCAGTTGAGGTGGCTCGGGCATTTGTTTCGAATGCCTCCTGGACGCCTTCCCCGGGAGGTGTTCCGGGCACGTCCCACTGGGAGGAGGCCCCGGGGAAGACCTAGGACACGTTGGAGAGACTATGTCTCCCGGCTGGCCTGGGAACGCTTCGGTGTCCCCCCAGAAGAGCTGGAGGAAGTGTCTAGGGAGAGGGAAGTCTGGGCATCTCTGCTTAGACTGCTGCCCCCGCGACCCGGCCCCGGATAAGCGGAAGAAGATGGATGGATGGATGGAATTCGACGTATTTCCTCGCCTTTATACCTGTATGTCCGGGGTCGGGTATGCCAATACTGTCTGCCAACTTCTCATTTGCCTTTTTTCATAGATCAGAGGCATATTCGGCGCTCAAGAGAGAGACCCCTAGAGTCGCTTCTTCGACACAACGTTGAAGTGTGCGACAGAGGGGGAACATTTATTTACAACATTTTTTACAAACAAAAAGTTTACATGTGCATAAAAAATACAAAATGTCACAAACACCAGTTAGGCCCATATAAATAAGCATCTTAAAATAAAGTACATATTATGAATTATATTATGACTTCGAAGTATTTAAAATTAAACTTAAATGAGGAGGATGAACTTAAAAACATTTGTAGGTCTGAACAAAATAAATATGTTTCAAACAATACAGTTTGATAAAAGGCAAAGCAGTTCTTTCTTTGCCATTAATTGACCTAAATTAATACTGAGCAAACTTAAGCATATTTTAATAATTTTAACCATTTGTTTGAATTCTACTGATCAGGAATACTTTTTTAAAATATTTTATTTTGTGTTGGCCTATGCTCATTTTCTCCTTCCAACATCTCTATCAGGATCTGTGTATCACATAGTAATTTTGCAACATGTCTTTCCACATCTTCATCCCTTAAATTCTTTGTTTGGGGGGGGGGGGGGGGGGGGTTCTTTATTGTACCCGTATATAGTAAATAATAAAGTACTAGAAATTATTACTTGGACATGGACTAACTGAATGCAGTCTTAATGAAATCATATATATATATAAAGGTAGACCCAATTTTCATGCAAGTCCAATTATTTAACAATATGTCGCTGTTTGCAGCATAAATGTAAGCGCAACGTAGATCTAGCTGGAAGACTAGCAGCTGTACATCATCACACCATTAGCTGGATAATTCCCAGGCATTAAGTCTGCTCACAATCTATCACATTGCTGTTTCGGTGTGCTAACACGGCAACCTCCACCACCCCACCACCACCAGTTGAGTCCCGTCCTGCAAGGGATAGGCTCCTCGCCCCTGCCTCCTATCTCCAAAAGGATATGATGGTTCCGAGTACAACTTCTTAGTCAACAGCATAAACATGCCGCACATCCCTCTCTATCACCGGTGCAGTGAGACTCCTCCCACTGCTGTGATTGAAACTCTTTATCTTAATGCATAAAATTAAGCACATTTTACAAAGTGTGCTTTTATAAAGCAAATTGCTGGAAAAAAATTATTTCTCTCATGCAGTCATGTCTCTGTGTCCATCTTACTATTTATACTGTAAATATTTGTGAATTTCACATTCTGTAGTATTTATTTATATTTTAGATATAATAGGCATATTTAATGTTTTTATGAATTCACTATATTAAATGTGTGTGACAGGGTGGAGGGTGGGGCCGGCTGGTGATTCTGCACACCCGGTCCCTTATCAGGCTAATTAAGCCTTCGAGAGGGATAAATGCTGACTGCGGATGGTGGTGCGACAGAGAGAGATCGTTTACGGGCAGCTGACGGTCATGTTTGTGTCTTTAAGTTTTTCATTAAAATATTATTTATATTGTCCAGCCAGTTCTTGCCTCCTCCTTTCCATTGTTCCCTTTACAACATGGTTAACAAATGGTCTGATATTACAGGTGTATGATGTTAATTTTATGATATTCATACAGTATAATGCAGCCTAATAAAGATCAATCCAAGCTGAATTATTTCCAGAAGTGGCCCAAACCAATTGGCCTGATCTGGTCCAACTGTAATGAGCCAGAATAGGCACAGTGCTTTAACACTGTAACTAAAACAAATACGAGGCAGCCGGCATCACTCGACCCGGATCATGCCTGCCGATACTGAGTCTGAGCCGCAGGCACCACTATGCTACTGAGCTTGGGACGATTACTACATGCTACCTGGGAGGCCTCTGGTGTTTATGAAAATACTATTTATCCAACTCACTCCTCATTACCTTTCTGTGACTAGGCAGACCAAGTTTCTGAATGCCAAATAGGCGTTGTTGGCGTGGAAATGTGGGCGGTTAAGTGTTGAAGTATTCAAATGTATTCTACCTGTGTCTGCCAGACAACAGAAAGATGTGGAAGTACAGGTTGAGATGGTTCTGCAGCTTATTTTCAATACATAGTTTTTGTTTATTTCAATGGGTAGGAATTTTTAAGTTCTGAAAGTACAGTATGTTTTCATTGTTCAATTAGTTAATTAATTGTGTTTAAAATAGTTTAACTGTGTGCAGCAACTATGTGCTGACTGATTACCTTTCCCAATGCTTATGAGACTTTTATTTAGTGTTTTGTTTTATTTGCTACTGTGCCTCTGTAAATGCCTTTTTATGCAGTGGCAGGCCTGTATTCCATGATTGCTATGATGCACCAAGCACGTCATATCACCGCCCATTTATGGCTATTCAGTGCGATTCCATATTCAAAAATTTGGTTCACCCTAATTATAGTATAGTACTGAAGTGTCAGATGGATATTCATGTTAAACTCTCTCTCTCTCTCTCTCTCTCTCTCTCTCTCTCTCTCTCTCTCTATATATATATAATTAAATGCAAGAAACCTTGACTAAACTTGACTTCAGGAAAACAAATGCTAGAAAAGTGTATGTAGAACTTACCATTTAAGTTACAATATATGGTATATTTTAATTATAAAATGTGGAAATAAAGGCAAGGAAAGTATAAAAGAGTACTGTGAGCAGATAAATTAAATCCTGCAGTCTGATATGTCTACTTGAACCAGAATTCACTCCTGCTAAACCTTAGGATAATTCTGAAGTGGCTTTTCCTGGCCCATGTCCAAAATGCTTTTAACAAATATGTCATAGGTGGATGAATGTTGGGGTAGGAGTGTCCTGAGGGTGACAGATTTATAATGGCCATGTTAAAAACCTCAGTGTAAATCAATGCAAATGCTTTCAAGCAGCAAGTTTGACATTTATGCAAATCAAATCCAAGCAAAGGCAAAGAACAAGCTGGGAATGGCCAGGGAAGTTTGTGAAGATTTGTGCAGGTGAGAAAAAAAAAGAAAAAAGAATTATGTATTGTTATTTAAAGTTAATAAACATGTTAATGCGCTTTGTTCTAATGCAACCTATATATGTAAGTACTATCATATAAGCATCATTTTAATTGGTCTTGTTTTTATGTTATAGAAAATAATTATCATATTATATTGTATTATTTTTTATCCCACTGGCATTGTTTGTTTTCTTGTTTTAAGCATACAGTAAATCTATCAATATTGGGTTGAATTTGTGTATAAAACAAAAATAAACAATTTCCTTCTATATATATATTCTCCTGATAAAAATAGAAAGTCAAAAAACAAAAGAAAATGTATTTTGTTTAGTGATTGTGGCACGGTCGTGGGCGGGGCCGGGTCGTGACTCGACACGCCCGGTCCCGTATTAGGCTAATCAAGTCACCGAGAGGGATAAAGGCCAATCGCAGAGGGCGGTTATGTCCGGTTATGTCCGTCGTCTTATGTGTTTGTCTTTTGAGTTTTACATTAAACCTTTATTTGTACATCAAGCCGGTCTCTCGCCTCTTCCTTGCCCGTGAGGGTGAACTTCTTTACATTGGTGCCGAAGCCCGGGAAGGAAGAGGACCATCAGATGCACCATCGCAGAGTTCTCTCCACTACCCCAACGAAGCAGTCGTGGCCATTTGCCCGGGGACAAGGAGCCCAGCCGCCTGGAAGCGGAGGAACGACCGCCGACCGCGAGGGGAGAAGGGACTCCTGGCCGACCTCCTGGAGCGAGGAATGCCGCTGCCAGGGGCAGAGGAGACCCCTTCTGGGCACTGAAACGCGGTGGGGTAAGAGAACGCTGGCCGCGAGCGGGGAGGGGCTCCGAATCTGGATGCCTGGAGCAAGGAAGCCGCTGACAGGGGCCGGGTAGGCCCCTTCCGAGTCCCCGAAAATGCGGCGGGGCGTTCCATCTGCCAGGGGCTGGAGAGCTTCCTCAGATCCATCCGGAGGGGCGCGGCTGCCGTTCGGTAGAGGTTGGAGGAGTGGCCGAGGAACAAGCTACGGCATATCGGAGAACCTGCGAGTAAGTTTTTTTTACATTTTTATCTCTCTCTCCTCTCTCTCTCACTGCCGCTCTGTGTTGGCCTTTTCCCTCTCCTTTTTAAATCGTAGTGGTTTTGGGGGGGGGGACTGTTACAAGAGTAACCCCCCCACATTTGAATTATTCTTTGTTTCTCTCCCTTTGCCCCCTCCCTCGTCCAGTTTGATGGGGATGACCTGCCGGCAGACAGGGAAAGGGGGTTTACGTCAGGCCGGGGGCTCCCCAGCCTGAAAGAACGAGGGAGGAATGTGGCATGGTGGAGGGCGGGGCCGGGTTGTGACTCGACATGCCCGGTCCCGTATTAGGCTAATCAAGCCACCGAGAGGGATAAAGGCCTATTGCAGAGGGCGGTGCGGCAGAGAGAGATCCTTACGGACATGTCCATCGTCTTATGTGTTTGTCTTTTGAGTTTTACATTAAACCTTTATTTGTACGTCAAGCCGGTCTCTCGCCTCTACTTTTTCCGTGAGCATGAACTTCTTTACAGTGATATTTACAAGCCAACACAACAAACGTCTCGGTTACTAACATAACCTCCATTCCCTGATGGAGGGAACGAGATGTTGTGTCGATGAGTTGACACTTGGGGTTGATCCTGCAGAGCCCAGACATCTCTGATCTTGAGAAAAGGCCAATGGAAATTGGCGTGTGGAATTTGCATGCCACTCCCCTGGACATACGGTTATAAAAGGACCTGTGTGTGTGTATGTATGTATGTATATATATATATATATATATATATATATATATATATATATATATATATATAAACGAAGTTGTTCGCTCCATAGTTTTCTGCTGCTGAAGCACCCAGTGGTATTTGCTCAGCACAACCGTGGTGTGCGAGGGGGAGGACCGCTGGAATGCGCCGTAGATCCAACAGCGTGGAGAGATGAATGGAGGCCACAGAGGAATTCAGCTCTGTGAACTTGCTTGCTTGGCTCCGAAGAAGATATCTGATGTGTGTTTGCATTATCACTCCTTTTATACCCGTATGTCCGGGGTAGTGGCATGCAAATTCCACATGCCAATTTTCATTGGCCTTTACTCAAGATCAGAGGTGTCTGGGCTCCGCAGGAGCGACCCATATTGTCAACTCATCGACACAATGTCGAGTGAGTGACAGATAGGGAAATACTGATTAAGAAATTTTGTATTTTTTTTTCTTTTCTTTTTTTTTACTATTAAAGATTCTTTTGACACAAAACAGGAGGTTATCAAACTTCATGCCAACAAAACTGAAAGGAAAATTTGAAAATAGTGTTATTGAAACAAAAGCACCATTTGATAACACCCTAGGATGTTGGGTTTCAAGGGTCACTCGCAACTTGTCTGTTGCCAAATCTGGGCCAAATGCTAAAGATACAATTTCAGCGTAAATGGTCCCTCCAGTGTAAATTGTCAAGTATACCATATCCTGTATTGTGAAATATCTAGTTTCACATGAATGGGTGTGTAGGTAAACAAGAGATTGGCTGTTCTTACATCTTTTCTCCCCCAGGCCTGAATATATTTCATAGTGCACAGCATATCTTTTTTAAGCTACAGTTTACAAAGAATGACAGTAGGTGAAGAACTGTTACTGCTGTGGTACTTTTTTTGTTGTTGAGGAATTATGCTTTTAATGAATCAAAGACCAGAGATCAGTACTGTGGCAGATCAGTTCTTAATGTGGAAGAAGCGGGAGTCAGGTGAACAATCCATGTAAGGAATTTGATAAACGCGTAAACAGGGTGCATTTCAGCACCACACAAAAACATGCACTGCTTTTCAGCCAGCTATGTATAAACATAAAGACACACACACACACACACACACACACACACACACACAGTCAGACAGGCTTCGTGCATCTCTCTCTCCCGAACTGTGGCTTTGGCTCCTCTTTATCCTTCTCCTGACTGATTGAAATCATTCTACCCTAGCCGTCCCTCCTCATATATAGATCTGTATTATCATTTGTTTACTTAAAAAACAAAAAAACAATCAAAAACAAAATGCTCTAACAGAGATACAACCCTTGTGAAAACTATACGCAGTCTCCCCTATCTCCAAACATTTATCTATCACGATAAAGCTGACCTCATTATGTTTCTGAATTGTAATTAATGAATTGACCACACAAACACACACTTATTGAGAACAACAGAGTGAAAATAGTTTAAAATAAAGAGTTTGAAACATTCTTGTCTTATTTGCATGTAGGGTTTGGGAAATATTGAACTGTACTAGCTCTCTAGAATCACAGTATGCAAATGCTGGGGTATGTCATGTGACTCTGTAACCCACTCTGCATAAAGAGAGTTCCTAATTGCATTAGATTAAATTAAGGCTGCCGACTCCTTGAGGTGTGCGTCAGTGACAGAGAGCCAAAGACAATGTGCATTAATGTCGTGACACTGTGTCCTGACAGGTTAACGGCACCCATCTGTGGCCAGCGCAGACACATCTAATTTGTCGGCTGAGTCAAAATTTTGTTGCTTTACACCCATTTAGCGGCAGTGGCTGTCAGCTCTCTAAAGAGGAAAGTCAGAAATTTTCACAGGCCTGTGGTCCTGAAGTGCAGCTTTAAAGCCTGTAATTAAGGACTGCTGTGTGCAAATGACAATTCCCAGTTATGACATGCAGACAGAACAAGAAAGGGTCTTATGACACTTGGGAGACAGGTACTGGTCGAGGTTTTTCAAAATTGGCCTTAAATGAGTGGCATTATTATCTCTGGTTATTCCCCAGAACATACAAATTCCGATTTATAAGCCTGCATGGGTATAATTTTAAGATTCAATGTCTTGTACCTAGAAAGCAGCTTGTCAGGAAGTGTTGAGTGTCAAGGGCCAGTGTAAAGTTTAATAAACTCTGGAAGGAGGTTTCTAAGAGATAACTTGTGTTTCGCACAATTTTTGCAGAATCTGTCTCTCTTGCAATGGTATGTCTGATTCTTTTCAATAAATCAGTTGATTCTGATGGTTTGTTTTAGTGAATTGGTTTATTCAGACAGGTCATTTAAGAACATCTCCAAAAACAAATATATCTTTATTTACATTACTTAGATTTTTGTATTGTTCATGTATATGTTTAAGTATAATTATGTCTAATGCCCTAATTGACATCGTCATTGATTTTGTACAGGGAAAAAAAAAAAAAAAAAAAGTTATTTCTAATAATATAATCTGTTACATAAAAGTATCTATAATATAATTTATAATTATCTAGTAGATATTTTGCCTTTAACTTTGGTGTTGTTTGTTAGTAACCTAAAGTGTAGCTTATTACTTTATCAAAGGCTATTTTAAGTGTAGTTTAATTTAGAATAGCTTGTTGCAGCGTAATGGTTGTTGTCTGACTTTGAAAAGTCTTTTTATTTCCTTTAATATCAAAATGGACAGTATAGTAGGACAAACAGTCTGTAGCTCTCATCACACCTCCGGGCTTGTGCTTGTGACCACAAGAAGAAATTTAGCAGATTATTTCAACTGGCCAAGTGCCAAGGACTCAAAGGGAGAGGAGAATGTAGCTTGAGCAGAGCCATAGATGAAAAAAAAAGAAAAAAAAAAAGAGTAAGACAGTAGTGCTAATCCACTTATTAAAAGCATCGACTGCAAGCTTGGAACCTGGAGTCTGATATTAATACCTAATCAGGAGTTAATTAAAGGAGGGTTAGTTTATGAATAATCAGCTGTGATCAAGCTGTGATATGGTGGAGAATGAGAGAATTCTTAGGGGAATGTGACAGATATTTTGCCTGTATTGGGTCCACAGATGAAGGTTGTACTAAGAGCGAGAGATAGAGGAAACTATTTCAGAGTAGCTACAGAAGTTAAAATGGTTGGAAATGAGTTTAGTATTTTCATGTAAAATATGGGTCTAAAAACCTGCAGAACAAATTTTGGCCATTTGAAAAGTGTCCATTGCTTAAAGTTGTGTTAATTATACAATTACTTTTTTTTTTTCAAACCAAATTGTCTTTTGGTACTCAAAGAACTTTTCCAAATTTGTCTAATTCATATGATATTGTACGACTTCACTTGACTTTCACTGCAGCCAATGATGTCGCTGGACATCGTTTTCATCTAATACGTGACAGTTACTTACTTCTGTCACACACAACAGCTTCCTGTCTTCTTGTTTACACACACTACTGATCGGTTAGGTTTAGAGGGGGTTTGGGTAAGGGAATAATATTAATAAGCATGTCCTTGACACCTCGCTCTTTGAACTAACGCTTACTTCCGCATTACACATCCGGGCATTTGCACGTGAAGAAATCATATGAATTCATACGAACTAAATAATATGAAATAGCCAACTCATAAAATATGAAAGAATTTTTGGATACTTCTAAAATCACGGTTGTGGTTACTGAACAACTGTTTTCGAATGCTGATAAATATATATATATATATATATTATATATATAGACAGAAGCAATTGAGACAGCCTAAATAGATAGAAGAAATGTGGTGTATTCTCCAAGAAGCTTGGAACATCCTATCTGCCAACGACCAAGAAAAACTGTGTCCAGGTGAACCTAGGAGAAGTGGTGCTGTTTTAAAGGCAAAGGTGGTCACATGAAATGTTGATTTATCTTTTTTTATGTTTACTGGACATTGCATGACATTAATTGATAAATTAAAACTATTTATGTCATTATTTTTGTAGACATTCTCAGTATGCAACATTTTTCACAAGTACCTAAAACATTTGCACAGTACTGTATATGTAAAAGGATATGTACTTTAAAGACCTCTCCACACACCTTTTGATACTTTAGACTTATTTTTTATTTATTTATTTTTATTTCCCAACTGGTAATTTCAGGGTTGTCCAAACTATTCATTGTTTACAAATCCAGATATAAAAAGACCAATGTTTTTGTGTCCAGAGGATATCTGCAAAAATAAAATGTAATAAACTGTTAAGTACACTGCACTTTGAAAAAGAGTTGAATAAGTGCCCAATAAATAAATGTGATTATTTGCATACATTCTTTACAAATTTGATTCTTTCCAATCTGTACAAAAGTCTTGCTGTTTAAAAGAGATGTTTTAAAGCTGGCATTGTTTGCTGTACTTATTATAAGCAGATTTTGAACTTATAATACAATTTAATTAAATCTATAAGGCATAGTCTGAACAGCTCACATTTGAAATGTCTGTCTCTGGAGCCCTTCCAGTAAAGTTTAAGCAATTGTGAGACTTCGCTCATTCTAGCTGGTAGAAATGAAATGGCTAACAGCTGGCCTTGCCTCCCCCTTGTGGTCTAACACTCTTTTATGGCACGGATCGTGTGTCCAGTCTTTATCCAAGGTTCTGAAATGGGTGTAAGGAATTGAAAGTGGATGGTGGCAATCTGCTTCAAGAAATATTACAAGTATTCTAAAATAGTAGTATTCATGCACCTTACATGGCATGATGCAACATGATTCAGAATAAGTTCTGAACAGTGGATATTATAACAGTAGTAATTATAACCAAAATAATTTGTGTAGAAGCAAATAAATTACTAGAGTAAAATTAGGGTAGAGTAATGAGTCAAATAAATACAAGCAAACTTCAAAAAACAATCAATAATATATTTAAAAAAGCAGCCTGTAAAACTGAGTTGAAAAAGAAAGGTAAAAAACATCCTAAAAAAAACCAACCAAAACGGAAAAGTGGTTTGACACAGACTGCAAAACATTAAAAAAACACCTCAGAAAATTATCAAATCAGAAACACAATGAACCAAACAACACAGACATAAGAATTGACTACTGCTCCAAATTACAAAAATACAAACAAACAATCAGAGTAAAAAAGCATCACCATCTCACCAAAAGCTTACAGGAAATTGAACAATCAATAAATCAAAATCTGTTCTGGGATTTGTGGAATAATTTGAGCACAACAAAACAACAAGATTTGCCAATCCAAAATGGAGAAATCTGGAAAACACATTTTGAAAACTTATATAAAGAAATCCCACCAAAAGAACTAAATGACAATTATAATCAGGTCAAACAAAAACAAACAAATATATGAAAACACAATAAAAAATAACCAGAATCCACTCGACTTTCCAATCACATATGATGAATTAGTCCAAAAACTTAAAAGCCAAAAGTGCAAAAAATCTTGTGGTGCTGACAACATCTTAGGTGAAATGCTGAAACACAGCACAACTGACCTGCAGACAGCTGTGCTCAAATTATTCAACCTTGTACTTAGTTCGGGCTGTTTCCCTGACATCTGGAGCCAAGGACTTATTACCCCAATTCACAAGAGTGGGGACAAACTGGACCCGAATAATTTCAGAGGCATCTGTGTGAGCAGTAATCTGGGGAAGTTATTTAGTAGTATTTTAAATAATATAATTGTAAACTTCCTTAACGAACACAATGTCCTGAGCAAGAGTCAGATTGGCTTCCTTCCAAATTATAGAACTACGGACCACATTTACACCCTACACACCCTAATCAATAAACACGTAAACTAGACCAAACAAGAGAAAATATTTGCATGCTTTGTTGATTTCAAAAAAGCATTGGATTCTATTTGGCATGACGGACTATATTACAAATTATTACAAAGTGGTGTAGGGGATAAAGTTTATGACATCGTTAAATCGATGTATTCGGACAACGAATGTGCAATAAAAATTGGCAACAAACAAACAGAGTTCTTCATTCAGAAGAGAGGAGTGAGACAGGGCTGTAGTCTGAGTCCAACACTCTTCAACATTTACATTAATGAATTAGCGGTGCAGTTGGAACAGTCTACAGCCCCTGGACTCACTCTGCAAGACAAAGACATCAAGTTTTTGCTCTATGCAGATGACCTGGTGCTGCTGTCACCCACCCCACAGGGACTACAGCAACATCTGGACCTACTGGAGAACTACTGCCAGAACTGGGCCCTGGCAGTAAACCTGAAGAAGACAAACATAATGGTCTTTCAGAAAAAGCCCAGATGTCAGGAACACAGATACCAGTTCTCTCTAGGCAGCACCGCACGAGAGCACACTATGCAGTATACTTACCTTTGGCTGATTATCACCGGATCAGGGAGTTTCAGTAAGCACTTAAAGTAAAAGCTCGAAGAGCTCTATATGCTATTAAGAAAAAGTTTTATAATACTGAATTACCAATTCCAATCTGGTGTAAGATCTTTGATAGTGTCATACAGCCCATAGCGCTGTATGGAAGTGAGGTATGGGGTCCACTCAGTGATCAAAACTACACTAGATGGGACAAACATCCAACAGAAGCCCTACACACAGAATTCTGCAAATCAATTCTGAAATTACAAAGGAAAACTCCCAATAATACAATTAGGATGATTCCCATTGATTATTAACATAAAAAAGATCTCAAAATTTTTGGATGCATTTAAAATCAAGTCCCACAGAGTCGCTACATTATAAAGTGCTACAAACCCAAGAACTGATTCCTGAAAACAGTCCCCTCAGTCAGCTGGTTCTGAGACTCAATAACCCGGTTAACACTACTAACACTAACCAGCCTCAGACCAGCACTGCTTTACAACCAAACATCAGAATGAATCAGATCATCAAACAATCTCAAATCACCTATCTGGAACACTGGGATCAAGAAACTAAAACACAAAGCAAATTACAATTCTATCGGACTCTAAAATCAAAGTATGAATTGGAAGAGTATCACCTGACTATCAGAGATACAAAGCAGAGACAGATCCTGAGCAAGTACAGGCTCAGTGAGCACAGTCTCGCCATCGAGAGAGGCAGACACAGAAAAACATGGTTACCCAGAGAAGAAAGGGTGTGTGCTCTACCCCCCGTGTGCCACCCCAATGTTCACCACAGTGACCCTCAGTTTATGTGTGTGTATATACATTTATGTGTAAGTATATGTCAGTTATTTAAACACTGTGGTCTTCAGCAGTTCTGAACCTGTTCTGTATTTATTTTTATTATTATTTAAATGTATGCTCTATACAGCAATCCCAAAAAGTATTCAGACACTTAAGCAACACTTAAAAAGGTTTGAATGATATCATTGATAGAACACAGACAAGTGGAGTGACACAATCTATAAAGCATCTCAGTGCTGCAGCATGTGCTGCTCGTCATATCATGGGCCCGAAACAATCTTATGTGGAACTAACAGACATCTTTTTGGTGAAATTTTTTTGCTTGAAAAGTGGGCTTGTGCTATCTTTAAATGCTTCTTGGTTTGATATTTTATTATTTGATGCTATTCCATTTTTAAGTGTGGTTTAAGTACACAAATACTTTTTATGGCCACTGTATGGTCATTTTGAGACAGGGCAGGGAAAAACAGAGAAATAGTGAGCGAGAACGAGAGGGATGGGCTTAATTTCAGGCAAGAGTCTGGATGCACGGGTCAGCAATCCTTAGCTGCAGAGAAATTTGTGGGTTTAAGTCGGAAAGTAAACGGATGTAAATTCTAAGATGGCAGCGGTTGGCAGCCATCCAAAGGGGCATTTACCCTCCCTTTAGCTGAAATTACATCGGCCATTATAAAAATGGCCTTTAATACGTATCGGAAGCAGGGTGCAAATTTCAATGGAGTTTAAACTTGCAAAACAAAAGGTTGGGGGTGTCTTCAGAAGTAATTACAACAGTATAAACAGTTTAATTCACAAGTTTGTTTGCACATAATTTCATGTGGTGCCCAATAGATGCTCACAAACAGAAATTGCATTAGCCTAAATAGGTTACTATAACAGCAGATTCCACTGGGATCTGTATCAGATGGTATATCGAAAAAAAATAAATAGGAACTGTTTTTATTTCTCTAATTATACATTTATAAATGTCAATCAAAGCACACACACACACACACACACAAAACTTTGCATCGATCTTGCATTGAAAATTACCTATACACATTTCTTTAGAAATTCACACAATGATTTGAAGTATAGCACATCACCCACAGAGATGTGTGCACTAACAATAAGGGAACAATGAATGAAAAAACAAAACGTGAATACGAAAAGCAATTTCCTAACGTATTAGTGTAAAAATATACAGTATACTTCACTTTTCCAAGGTTATCCATTGATTGCATCAATTTAAAAAACCATTACTCAGTGGTCCTTAGTGGACAACTCAGTGGTCCTTAGTGGACAACAATGTCCACGTCAAAAAACTCCCATAATAATATTATATATCAATATTATTTTCCACTTTCAATTAGTTAATTTTTAAACCAACATGAGCTGATCATAACTAGCAAATATTCATTAATTTTAACACTTTAAATTTGTTTATATAATGCCACTGTTGTTTTTTATGAAAAAAAATTAAATAATAATTCTTATTTTCAATATTGCTACTAAATGCTAATGATTTTTTTTTTTTTTTTTTAAATAATCACATTCTGGGATATGTCAATGATTAGCAACAACATTGATTTTGATACATTATTATTTTTTGTGCAGTGTCAGATAAAAAAAAAAAAAAAAAACACCCAGTAGCTTAGAGGACAAAAATGTCAGTGTCAAAAAACTGCCATAAAAATATTGTATATTAATAATATTTTTCACTTTCAATTACTTTTTTAACCATAATTATTTTTATACTGTATGAACTATAGATTCAATCCCCTAATCCTAACCATCACAAAAACTTTCTGCATTTTTACATTTTAAATAGAACATCCTTTAGTATGTTTTTTAAGCGATTTGAATTATGTGGAAACTAGAAATGTCCTCATAAACCTCATTTATAGCATAATGCCTAACCTAAAAAATGTCTTTGTAAACCATTCAAACCTGCCCACACACAAGCACACACACACCCACCCACACGGACGCGCACACACACACACATACACAAATTTCTCAATACACACATAAAAAAACACTCTGACATCCATACCAACACACCCACACAATTTTAGCAGCATCATTTATTCAGTTGGCCTGCAGAGCTCTATAATACAGCAAACAGAAAATAAGAAAAAAGCATGTATTTGCTCCATAGGCTAAACATGAGAAAAATGTTGCCATCTGGTGGAAAATATTAAAACTTTACATTTTGAAGCCAGGGTTCTGGATTGAAAGGACAATATCATAGAATTTGTGATTTTACACTTTAGGAACTGAGGTTGAAATATCAAAATTCACCCCAAAATACACACATTTGGTAAAATTTACACTTTAAGACAAACATGTTCTGAATGTCGCACAAGGGTTAATCTTCTCAGTGATTCATCAGTGGCAGATATCAGCGATTTGCAGTCATTAAGCAGTGGACATGGATTAGCAGCCTCTGCCGCTGTAGAGGCCAGTTAGTAAAGACTATGAACAGTGCTGGGATTTAGTACAAGGCTAATTAGATCGGTCTATCGCCACACATCAATCTTCTCCTGCTAGAATCACACTTGCCTAATTCTAAATAAATTGCTCTTTATTATTCTATCAATCAGGTTATTGCATGTGATATAACAATTCACTCTTGGCCAGTGTTAATTGATTTTTGCTATTTATCTATTTTAAATTTGCTCTTCTTTTGTTGTTGTTTGAGAGCAGATTAGCAGATTATGTTGCTGTTTTACAATATTCAGTGGAGTCAGAGACAACTAGTGAAAATAATGTATAATCTAAATATTTCTTAATCATTATTTGCACTTTTATTTGGATTTATTCATCTAGCCTATTTATTTCTTCAATATCCTAGAGCATTGTTTATATTCATCTTAAAAAAGTGGTCTCAGACAAATATAAGCAATGTTAAATTGTGCTGTTCACATATTAAAAGAAACAACTGCAGCTGTTAGACCTCTAACTAGTGTACTGTACATGGATGTAAAACTCTGAAGGAGGAGTACAGATGTGTGATTTGATTCTGAGAGGAGCTGGAAAACACATTTTTGAAGCTTCTTGGATACCATGTGTGTGTAAGTGTGCAGAGGTAGAGAGTTATAGAGTCACTCATCCACACAGATGTCTGGAATCTCCAGATGTCGAATGACACTCAAATGCTGTAATAACACATTGCTGTGCCCCACAGTACTGAAAATAAGACCTGTCAAAAGACAAAATGACTGAAGCACAGTAACTAGCCTCACACTGTTGGTAAAATTGTGTATTTCACAGCACAGAATTTACCATAAATATTAGATGATCTAAAAACTACAATTACCTTAATTTTACAAGGTGCAAATTACAAGTGGATGGGGCTTTATTCAAACTAATGTGACATACATCATGTAAATGCAGAATATACTGTATATCCATCCATCCATCCATCCATCCAGAACTATTTAAATAAGATGCTAATATTTCCAAAAGTTACACTTTTCATCTTAATAAAACCTCACTGTTTGTAGAGAGAATATTCTGAACCCCTCCCCATCACCAAATAAAATAATTAATTTCACTGAATGGCAGGTTAAGTGAGTTTGTGATAATGTCCTGACAGTAATGATAACTTTCATTTCCTTTTCTGAAGCTGATATTTGTGTCAAGAAATTAAATTCCATATGCTCCCAGGGCCTGAAAATCATTAGAGCATTTCAGTCAGGAGATATATTTTCTTTAAATATGTGCTGTATTCCCAAAAGACAGACAGGTTCCAATACCTGTTGAATAAGATGAAATCAAAACAATAGTGGTATTTAAAAGAAATACCTCCCTGTGTAATAAATAATCTCCCTGTTCACTGCTTTGGCAGGAAATGACATCACTGTAATCAGGAAATAGGGGAATGTACAGTATATACACAATAAAACTGATGAATAGCATGTATAGTGTTTTTTTATGGCATTAAATAATCAATGAAAAAAATCATATAGTCCATTCTATTCACCATTCTTTTGAGCTTGTGATGTCTTTAATGCTACAATATTGATGTCAGCACAAATGGTCAGGTCTGAAGCATTTTGTGTGAGTTGGCCTGAACGAAAGATCGGCAGGTCTCAAATAAATGAGTCAAATGACTGTGGTTCTGAAATATGGAATCAGGGATATCTTTCAAACAATAAAGAGAATAAATAAAGTGACCTTTCACCCAAAGGAAAATGTCCCTCTTAATATTCATTAACGCTGAGCAGTGGGGAGTCAGCAAGAAATGTTCTCTGACATTGATAGAGCCGTGAAATATTCAAGAGATGATGTTCCTCAGTCTCGGGGGGCATGTGAGAGACAGTTTGACTTTTGTATCTGAAGTTTTATGAGGAATGTTCCTTCTTCCTCTTGATCATTCTAAAGGCCATGGGAATGACCTGCCCGTGATTTACCCTCTGCCATTAAACGTGTTCAGTGCCATGGTTCTCCACTGACAAGAAACACTGCTTAAATTTACTTAGCGGTTTGGTAAATGATATGTGAATTCCGATAAAGACACGCATCAGATAATATCACCTCCACATTATTCATGCAAATTAAACGAGTCTCATGAGAGGTCCATTTTTCAATTAAGTTCCTCTGTCAAAATTAGCAGCCAATCTCAATTTAGAATAGTCCATCATGGAGTCTATTCTGATGTCAAAGACCTTGTCCAGCTGATTCTTCTGGACTCTGTCATGCCAACATCTTGAATATTTTGTTAGATTTGCTTAGACTGATAAACTGTTGGAAAGTAGCTGACTTAAATAGTGACACTTCTACAGCAGCTAAACTACATTTCCCTGTTGCTTAGCTCACTTTTTTTATAAGAGGGATGCGACAAGGTGCTACAGTCATTTGTGGCTTTTAGTTTTTGTACAATAATTTTTAACCACTGGCATTTCCAAACAGAACTGCAAAAATAATGACTGTTTCCCGAACACTCCCACATCTGCGATTTGTCAGACAAAAAATTGTCCAGCCTCAAACTCAAGTTATTGGTTGAATGTTTTAAAAAGACATTCAGAAAAGAGATTTGCTCTCTGCCATGAATACAAGAGCAGATGCTGTTTACCCTATATACTGTATGGTAGGCCTATGTTATGCAGTTATATTTTCCATCAGATCCATCAAATAACCTTTCTCATTTAATTATGTCAGGTTTGGGATTGCATAATGAACATAAGAACATTACATTTTTTATAAAACAGGGCAAATGACTGTTAAACATCAGGAAACGCACCACGTCACTTCCTCTGGCCATGATGTTCTTGGTAGATTAATGTGCCTTTGGCCACAAAACCTCAAATGATTAGCTCGCAGAAAGCACTGCAAAATTGCCTCCTGTCAGAGACCACCACTGAACACATTATGCAAAGCACCAATACCACTGTGGCAGGGCTCCTCGTCCCCGAGCAAATGGCTGCGGCTGCTTCATTGGGGTGGACGGTAGTGGCGAGAACTCTGCTACGGCGTATCCCTCTTCCTTCCCGGGTTTCGGCACCAATGTAAAGTAGTTCACGCTCACAGGCAAGGAAGAGGCGAGAAACCAGCTTGATTATAAATGATAGTTTTAAAGGACAAACACACACATGACAGACATGTCCGTAAGGATCTCTCTTTCCCGCACCGCCCTCTGCGATGGGCCTTTATCCCTATCGGTGGCTTGATTAGCCACAACCAGGTTCTTCAGCAATTTTCCACAACTCAACAACCTTTTCAGCAAGTTCCAAAACACAAGGGAAGAGAGAAAAAAAAACAAAAAAAACAAGCAGTTTTTTGTGTGGTTTTTGTTGTATTTTTGTCTTTAAAAAAAGGCTTTCCTGCTTATTTTGATAATGCCTCTTAAATAGGCCCCCAGAACAACCCCACGCAAGGAGGTGAGCACAACCTTTCTCTGTGGTTGTTTGTGACAAGCCTCATTTCATTCTAGTTTATTTAGCATTTTTATTATCTAACTGACACTTTCAGATAAAGCATTTGTTGCGTTTTGCCATGATCATCAAATGCATTGAAAACCTAAGGTTGCTCACCCTTTAACAAAACTACACCTGCTTCAAACCACCAAGAGGACGTTAAACACCAGCACAGCAAGTGTGATATCGATCACGCTGAGCAAAACTCTGTGACAGAGCTGGCCACAAAGATAAGATTGGGGGGCGGAAAAACACAAACTGTTATGTCAGAGATCCATACGTTATGGTAGTCAGTTAACCAAAATGTGGGGCAATACTTTTTTTTTTTAAAGATTTTATTGATTTCCCACTTAGCTGTCAAAAAAGACAATGTTTCACACAAAGCAGCCCATTGTTAATGTATATGACCTGCACAGTCAAAAAACACAGATCTTAAAAATATATATAATTGCTTGAGGACGTACATGAGTCAGTCTTCCCTGTGATAATCTGAATGAACATTTGACAGTCAATCTGTGTCTTTAGACTCCAATCAATAAAAACCCTGCAGGTTAAGGGATGCCCAGAAAACAGCTGGAGGGGAAAATAGCCAGACCTGTGCTCTCCCCATAAATTAAGAGCTTATTTTTTCCACTTTTTTTTAAGAAATAGTTGACCCAAAAATTGGAATTCTGTTATTATTAACTGAATGAGAACTGGGGCTGTCAAGCTCCATAATGACAAAGCACCATGAAAATGGTCCATACAACTTGTGCACCATATTTCAAGTCTTTTGAAGCCATATGATAACAATTGTGTGTGGGTTTATCTAAACCTTGACATCCATCCTAGTGCACTCATAAGATTCAAGACAGCCCTATTCAGTATTCATTCACTTCCATTTGACAGGAAATTGTGGTCAGGAAATGCTTCCAAAATTGAAATATTTTGTTCCACATAAGAAAGAAAGTCATACTTGTTTGAAATGACATGCCTGTTAGACTATTCCTTTAACAGTAATAGGGATGCCAATTTTCAGATATTTTCATAAACAATCATCGTGGAAATTAACGATCAATTAATTGATTAATATTAACGTTAATACCACTAAACGCACGTTGATTAATCTAAACATTTTCTAAATGCAGTGTATTTCAATACATTTAGACTATGTTTACTATGAATTTGTATATATATATATATATATATATATATATTTGAGTTCATCAAAACTTCATGTTGTGGATCATGGGATATTTCGGACTTTGAATTTTAAATTAAATTATAACACACTCCTTAAACACAGTAGCCAATATAACATACCATTTCTCCTGTGATGGTGAGATGTCAGCTGAATGTGCTTTCCTTGCGATCACTGACGCAATTGTAGGTTGGGATGAAACAGGAAGACCAGCAGATCAACAGTGGTTGTTTTCATGTTGTATTTTAACTCACTGTAACGGTGAATGCAGAAAACATTATGTCCATTTATAGAGAAACTATACATAACATCTATGCCGTATTGCCATTCTTCTTCTCTGACGCGTACAAGACATCATGACATGCGGCGCATAAGTGCATTATCAATGTCTACTGGTATGGTTACTGAACGCATTTGATCTGAAATGAATTAATCAACGATCGATAAGCTTTATCGATCAAATTATTAATGATGATAAATCAATTATCGATTAATCATTAAGATCTCTAAACAGTAAAGATATTTTGATCCATAATGTGTCCATAATCATAGAGGATTTTGCATGGATGAATGTGGTCAGTGACTTATCATATTCTGGTGATTTGAATAATTTTAGAACTGCCTGTTTGTGCTCTAAATGGCAGAACTCATATAACTTTACATTATTTTGTGGTTTAAATGTAGCTGGAATTGTCCAGGGAATGCACCACTATTAATGTTTAAAATTCTAGACACTCACACAAGAAGTGTCTCTTTTCAATTATTCAGATTTTGGCCCATGGATAAAAAAGCAAATGGAGCTGCATTCATTTACAGATACATATCATTTATAGGTTGCTGTTCTCAAGTGGCCAATCTTGCACTTAAAAATGCTCTCACCTTGCTTTAGCCACTGAAAGCTGTTCCAAGGTTGACTCGCACAATACAGCTCCAGATGACACGTTTGTCTGTAAGTGCCTTGAACTGTGAAAATCTTTCAAGCAAGTTCCTATTCCACAAAGCCTCCAAATAGTGGCATACATCTCAAATGCATATTCAGGTTATGTAGTTGTCAGGTTTTACAGCTTTCACTTGGAGTTTTTGAACCGAGAAAGGAAATTTAGTATGTTATCTGTGGTGGAGCCTTGAAACATGTCTGTATTATATGAAATGAATTAATTGCTCAAACCAACCACAAACATAAGCAATAATATCATGTGCTCTCCTATTTGTAATCTGTACAATGATGTCTGGTTACGATCCAGGCTCATTGTGGCCAGGACTAGACCTGAGTATAATTAATGGTGGTTGTCCTGAGTGACAGTGAAAACATTGAGAATTAAATCCCACCTTCTGCTTATCACCACCCACATAAAGAAGAAGAAGAAGAAGAAAAGATTACATGAAGAGGCTGTTAGCAAGGAGGCAAGATATGAGATCAAATCAAGGCCAGGGGTACAAGTATGAGCCAAAAAGTAAGGGGACACATTTGAAATCTTACCAGTCTCTCTTCCCATCATGGGTGGATCTAGAAATGTTTATATGGGCTGGCAAGGGGGTGGCATGCATACTATGAGGGGTGGCAACACTAAAGAATAAATAATTCAGATTAAAAGTTATTGCCAGCACCCATAGTTGTGTTATAATTGAAAATTATTCAAAATTACAAACATGTTTTTTCATCTTTTGAGGGAAAATGGTTCCATTTTCACATACGTGGACTTCACGGGAAAATTAATAGCATTTTTAAAGGGTCATATCAAACTAATTTAGAGAGGCTACTCTTACAACTAAACAATTAAAAAAATAAAAGAGGTTTTATTACCAGAAGCACTTTTGCACACGCTGTGCCCGTAGGAGCATGCTGTTGTTTTACGTGATGCAGTGCGTTAGAAGTTTAACCCTTAAATGACAGTGTAGAGCCTTGTGAACAGTATTCAGCCGGTTTTAATTCATTTAAATAATGTGTTGTGTATAGCAAAGCCATACACACATGTGGACGCAAGGTTGCACAAGGTTAATCCACTGCAAAATCAGCCAGTTTTTGTTTTATGTACTGCAGTTAAGCACAATAAACTTGAAACAAACATTATTATCTCCAAAATAGTGGCTGTGTTGTGGTTGGGGGGTCCAATTATAATGTTTGCCATATCTCTGGGCAAAATAGGCTGTGTTAGTGTAAAAAGAATCCTGAACATTGTGATTTTTGTCATCAAATTTTTATTTGATGTTATAAATCAGACTTCTTAACACATTCTTTATTTTTGCAATAAAGTAGCTTATTCTTATTTGGTTGTTTACATACCCAGGGTTGTCTGTGCTAATTCACACTGAGCTCTTGGGGCTACTGGAAGTACATACATTGAATATAACACATTCCCAAATGTAGACAGAAGGCTATTTTTTCATTTTGATGGAGACTCCGTCAAATGTGCCGTGCATAAAACACGAGCATCCCATTTTGCATCTTGGAAGTATATGTCTCTATCGTTCAGCCATAACAAACACGATTATGTTAGTAAAAGTGATCTGTCTGCTTGTCTTCCATTCGTCCTCCACAGACAAGAGTGTGACCTCTAAAGGGATGCAAATGGATGTCTTAGGGAGGCATCTATGTGGATGAAAGGAGCTTACTCTCTCTCACATGGTTCTCCCAGGACACAATGTGCACCATAATCTCCTTGACTACTTTACAGTAACATGCTGTATATTACAGGCCCTTACATCACTGCATGTGCTTAAAGTGATAGTTCACCCAATTTTTATAGTTATTGTATTACCATACAGGTGTGGAACAACATGAGGTTAAGTAAATGATAACAGCATTTTCATTTAGGGTGAAAATCCCCTCTTACCATACGGTCGGCCTCCACCTAAAATTCAAGAGATAGATAAAAAATGAGGGGTCAGGTTGGAGTGAAGGTAGAGACTAAGGCTTATATGAGGTGAAAGGTATTTGAGGTCCAGCGTATAGGGTAGGAGAATGACTGTCATCCAATTAGAGGACCAAGGGCAGTTTGATTAATTCAGTGAGAGCTAAAGGTGAGCCCATTGACTTGCCCATGCAGAAGATGTAAAGGCATGTGGTGAACCTCTGAGGGCTTCACCAGACCTGCTTCAACTCATTTGTGCAAACAGCTGCAATTTCAAGAGCATGAGAGTATTCCCGCAAACTGGCCAATAGTGGAGCATGGGCAATGCATCAGATGTCTTGTAGTTGAACAGATGTGGTGTTCGATGAGAATCACGTTTATAGCTGATGTAGAAAGCATGTGTGAGAAACCACTAACCATCTGATTAAAATGCTTTCAGTCTTTGCGAGTTAAGCTTAAGTTAAAGGCAAAAGGTATTTAATTTCTTCAATGTTAAACTACTTTTTATACTGGTTCTGTGTGCAGAAACCAATGATTAAGCCACTTGAAGGTTGTCTTCCCTAGAAAATTGTAAACTCTAAAAGAATGAGTGAAGAGTGTTTGGTTCAGTAATGCTGTTTGGAAGCAATCATTTTTGCTATTCCATCTTGTGAGATAGTGGTGTAGGCCAGGTTCTTATTTCTATGTTTTCAGTTTAAAACTTTGTTTTCTGTCTCCTAATGCCATCGATTTCCAAGGAGAGCATTTTCGAATGTCTTGTTGGAAAATTCCATTTAAGTGTGAATGAGCCATAACTGAAAATATATTAGTGTGAATGTCGCCATTGACATTTTGCTCTACACTTTTAAGACATAAAATTATGCACAAGTAGTATTTAACCAAACGTTTTTTTTGTTTGTTTGTTTGTTTGTTTGTTTTGTTTTGTCTTTTTGGATTTTCTCCCCTTATCTCCCCAATTTGGCATACCCATTTACCAATGTGCTCTAAGACCTCTTGGTGGCATAGTGATTAGCCTCAATCCGGGTGGCGGAGGATGAATCTCAGTTGCCTCCGCATCTGAGACCGTCAGTCCGCGCATCTCATCATGTAGCTCGTTGAGCACATTACAGTGGAGACCAAGCACATGTGGAGGTTTCACGCTATTCTCCGCGACATCCATACACAACTCATCACGTGCACCACAGAGAGCGAGAACCACATTATAGTATATATAATATAAAAGATCCAGTGGATTCTAAATGGTTATACAAGAGTGTTATGGATGGATGAATCAAAGTTTGAGGTGTTGGGCTGGAAAATCTGTGATACTAAGTGCCCTACAAGACTTCTTTGGGATGTGCTGCAGAAAGAATTGGATACAAATTGATCTGAAGATCTAGAATAAACAGACTGCTAGATTTTCAATGGTGGCATTGCTGCAAGTGGAATATTCTTGAATGAACAAAATGTATGAAGAATACAGCAATTATTTAAAGAGAAATATACATTTTTAACAAATTTTTTTTTTAACTGTAATTCTTGATCAATTTAAGGCTTCCTTGTTAAAATAACCATTTCCTTTCACAGACATACCAATTATATAGTCTTATGTTATAGTTATATTTCCAAATGTTTTAATGGTAGTGTATAAGCAACTTAACAAATAAAATAAATATTAATTAATTATTCTACATATTAAGAAGGTTGGATCTCTGCAGTTGGTGTCCATTCCTTTCCAGATCTGCCCCGGCAAGGTAGATGATGTCAGTTATTTGTTTTACCTATCGAAGCAGAAAAGAAAATCTGTTTTTCCCAAAGAAGATAATCAGATAGGGTCCTTTAGGAAGCACTTGATTTATTTCCCTATTTTCACTCAGAGAGGTGCTAGCCATCTGGGCTGTTCTTCAAAAATGAGCAGACAGGTGGAGAGACTTCGCCTCACTCCTTCTCTCCTTTCTCCACAAACTGGCGAGTGAAACTAGCCTTGACGCAAACCTAGAAAGGCTTGAACAGGAGGGGCGGCAGACCAAGAGCGAGAGCAGGCCTCGAAGCAAGCCACCGATAAGTTATTGGTCTCTTCTCAAATCGTTTCTCTTTAGTTCTTCGTTACATTTGCGTGCGCTTCAGATGAATCTGAGCAGAAAATCAAGCGCTGGCTGCCAAGAGAAAGAAAGACAGCCCTGACAATGATTGATGTTTGAACGGTCTCCCTGATTCTCTGATTAAACCCATCAATCTATATGCAGAAGAGGTGTCTGATGCAAATAGACCCAATCAGATGGGACAAAATGGTTTTGTCAGGATGTATGGAAATAAGAGTATTGCTAGAAACAGAGGCTGGATTGGATAAGAGCCCCTTTCAAATACAGGTGAAGGCTGAAGGTGTGATGTTCCAAATTAAGGGGATTACATGCCTCCATTCTTCCCTCTGCCCTCTCACACGCATAACCAAATTGCTTTGCTGTTTTGTTTTTTTCTCTCAATAAACAAAATAAATTGGCAAGATAGCTAGGCTTAAATGCTGGTGCTGAGAATCGACTGCAACATTTGGGAAAGAATTGCCTTGAGATTTTTCAGAATTTTAGCACTTAGGCTATTTGATTCATGTCATGACTTAGGGGCTTTTTACTGCCGCAAAACCATTTATTTATTAATTTAAGGTAATTGCCACATTACTGAAAGTGTTTCTTCCAACACTGTTCCATAACATAATTGGGTAGTTGACCGATAAAGTCAGCTGTTTTTATCAACATCAAGATTTGAGTTGAAAATTGTGTTAAATATATTAAAGGGAATGTGTAGTGAAGTAGGATTTAAACAAATGGTTCAAATTATGTTTAATAAATATTCTTACATTTGCTAATTATAAAAGGAGTTCAGTTAATGCCAAAGCAAATACAGTTGCTTTTCCATGTAACTCTATTGCTTAAAACATTTTAATGTTGTTTACTCAGGTTTAAAGTTCATACTCGCCATAAAGTTTAATTACATTTTTCACATTTCTTCTGAATTCCTAATATCTACATTTAAAAAAAAAAAAAAACTCAATTCAGTTAGATAAAAATGTTTCATGCATATGCATAAATCTAAAGAATTGACTGACCTATATTTTTTGGTAAGTTATAAGTTTTCCATTTCTTTATTTTTGCCTGTTAGATGGTCCTGCAGTAAATTGACATATATTCAATAAATAAGTGGTCATAAAATTGCATGCATATAATTGCATGCATTAAAAGGAAGGTTATATTAGATGTGATCTAAAGCAGTTAGTGACCTAGTCCCTAAGGCTCTCATCTAATGCTATGGCAGAATCAATATTAACTGCACTACTTAAATAATATTAATTTCCCTGTAAAATGAGTTTTCCTTTGCTCTCTGGCCCATGCATGTCAGAGAGTAGGCTCTGCCGCTCCACAGTGTGGCCTGATACTTTACTCCCTCCAGCCAATTGTGATCTGAGTTAGTTTAATTAAGTAACAAATTTGGTTGGCATAGTAACAGCCCAGCTAATTTATCATGGGAAATAGTCTGTGAGACGGACAGGTTGCTCGGCAACATCCAATGGCAATGCAAAGATGGGCCAATGACAAATTGCACAGGATGCAGATGCTGTGATGGGTGGCCAGCGTGTTTGACTGGCGCCCACATGGGAACAGTAGCATATAGAGAAGAGAGGGGCTCCTCAGGAAACAGACTGTGTCAAAGGGAGGAGGGAGGGTCTGATCTGCACAATGCAGACCTCCTGTGCAAAGATCATTAACCACAGTCTAATAGGCTCTTCAGTAAGGCACCCAAATCCACATAAAACCACCTTTAATTTGTGGTAATTGACTGAGCGATGAGTACACATCATCAAACTTTGGCTGTATGAATGGCAGGATTCAGAAAGGTAAAGTGATAATGATGCTTCAATAAAATAAACAAGACAATGACTGTATTGATTTTGGCTGATAAGCAATTTCAATGAAAAACTGGCATTTTGAAAATCCAGCTAAATACAAGGGTCAATGACGTAACAATTATTTTTATTTAAAAATGTGAAGGCTAAACATTTAAAATCTATAATTAAAACTGCCTCTATTCAAATGATACTAAGAAGACTTCCCCTTTTATAATTTTAATAAGAATCTACAACATTTGGAAGTACATTTAGTGCTTAAAGGGCACTTTTGGAATAAACCACTGAACTTCTTAAGGGGGATTTCACACACTAGATCATCTTTTATTATTGAGTAAGACTAAGAACAGTGCTGTAGTAGCAGAGGTGGATTATGACTTCCAAGGGCATTGGGCCAATTTTCTATTAGCACCCCTTCCTGTAGGGCTGAAAGGTGTGGGGCTCAAAAATGTGGTCATTTGGTAATTTTTGGGGAAATTTAGTTTGGAATGACCTAAAGCTTGGCTACGATTATTATTCTTCTATCGAAATGCCCTGTTAAGGCATCATTTAAGCATTTTCAAAGAGTCCAAATATCCCCTAGACTACATTACATAGACAGAATGTTAAAATGAGCTATGAGTCTGTTTTGGAATGTTTTTGGAATTTCAAATTTTAGCTGTCAATACTTACACACAAGCCATTTAATCTGCTTTTAAATTGATCTCTTTCTTTCTTTCATTCTTTCTTTCTTTCTTACTTACTGTTAAACCTGTAAAAAAATGTCTAACTTCAAGCGTTTACAACTATTTTAATCTTTCAGACCAACATTAAAGTTTGTCTTGACAAACTTTACATACCTAGTTTAATCTACTTTTGAACCACACAAAGTAAAATATCAATATTTTACTTTTCCTATCTCCTAAGCCAAGTTATTTTTTGTAATGCAGGGCAAACCTCCAGTTCTAGCAATGAATAGTATAATAAACTATTTTTTTCGACAGCCCTTTTGTATAAAGAATAAAGCTTAACCATTCAAAGCCTAACATATGAAATAATATTCTGAAATTATATATTTTAAACCTGTTTAAACATATTTTTCTATAAATTATTACAATTTAAGCACATGTTGATTTCACATAAAAAATATAATTGCATCAAAATATGAAGGTAGCTATTTTGAAAATTATTTTACAATGTCTTGTACTTCCAGAAGAGCATAGCAACTTTCACCAGGCAGCGTTATAAGATTAAAGAGTTGCTGAAAAAAAAAAATTAGAAATAGGAAGTCAAAAGGGTCCTATAAAAGTGCTGGGGGCCCTCATAGTCACAGGGCCCTGTTGAGGAGTCCCCTGTGTAATCTGTGGTGCTCAAATTTTTAAGCATATACAAACATTTGTTTTCAAAGTTGATGGGCCATGAGACCTTGCACCTTGATATGACAAGAAAAAGGCACCACCGACAGCAATTAAAGGCACACACAAAAAAGACATTTGATATAATTACGGGACACAGTTGTCCAGCATCTGTAAAGAGAATAAAAATAACACAGTATTTTCACAGAGTTTAACTGCATATGTAAAATTTAAATGTAAATACTGTGTGAGTATATATAGATAGAGAGAGAGAGAGAGAGAGAGAGAGAGAGAGAGAGAGAGAGAGAGAGAGAGATACAGATACATAGGTGACATTTCACCCCACGCTTCCTGTAGAACTTGCCATAGATGTGTCTGTCTTGTCGAGCACTTCTCATGCACCTTAAAATCTAGCTGATCCTACAAAAGCTAAATGGGGTTAAGATCCGTAACAGTCTTTTCTAATTATATGTTGTCCAATGTCTCTGTTTCTTTGCTCACTCAAACCTTTTCTTTTTTTTTTTTTTGTTTCAAAAGTGTTTTTTGCTTTTCAATTCTTCCCATAAGGCGTAAGTAGCAAGGAGTTTTCTCTTTACTGTTGTACATGAAATTGGTGTTGAGCGGGTAGAATTCAATGAAGCTGTCAGCTGAGGACATGTGAGGCGTCTGTTTCTCAAACTAGAGACTCTGATGTACTTATGGAATTTAATCAAGGATGGACTTCAAAGACACTGGTCACTAATCTTGCAGTTCAAACACAATCACTGTCTAAATACTGACCCTTAACACTTAATAAGTTTAATAATTTTTTAAATCATGTTTTTTAACTATAAATAATTCTTATTTACATTATTCATGATGTTAGCCAGAGGGGAACTGGCCCCCCACAGTGAGTCTGGTTTCTCCCAAGGTTATTTTTCTCCATTAACCATCATCTTTTGGAGTTTTGTGTTCCTTGCCACAGTCGCCTTCGGCTTGCTCACTGGGGTTATTGGGGTTATTAATACAATTATTATTTAATTATTTTTAAACACGATAAAGAATCATATCTTATCTAATTCCACAACAGGGCTCCAAACAAAAAATCAATTAAGGAGCCACTGGCACCTATAGGGGGAAAAACAGGCGCCAAATATTTTCATTTTTAACTCCTTCCATTCCTTTTCGTCCCGCAGCTCGCATGCAAGAAAAACTGCACGTGCTAACAGTGTAGTCTGTGGAGCATTCTTCGCAATTATGTGATCACGTGCATTTTTTATGCTTGTTACTGTCACCATGTTTTCTCACAGTCTCTTTTTTGAAATGGTTAGTTCCTGCAATGAACTCCGTTTGCCCCGCTATTTCTTTTGATATAAACTTTTGTAATGTATTTCGGGAAATGGAATGCAAATTTTAAAATCAAAGGGAGTAAATTTTTACTGTCGCCAATGGCGACCTTGACAGAAATTACACTCGCAAATAAATTTATTTGGTCGCAAATGCGACCATTTTTAGTCGCAGTTTGGAGCCCTGCACAAGGATGATGATTTATCGACTTTATAGACATTACATTTTTATCGTCTGTTAATGCTGAACTTCTGTAAAGCTGCTTTGAAACGATGTGTGTTGTGAAAGGCGCATACAAATAAAATTGACTTGACTTGACTTATCCTCTTGTATAGTTGTACATCTGACCTTCCACATCTCTTTCTGTCCTTGTTAGAGCCAGTTGTCCTTTGTCTTTTAAGACTTTAGTGTCCACCTTTGTATGACATTTTCAGTTTTTTGGCAATTTCAAGCATTGTTTAGCCTTCAGTCCTCAAAACAGTGACTGACTGATGAGTTTTTAAGAGAAAGTTGCTTTTTTTGTTGTTGCCATTTTTGACCTAATATTGACCTTAAGATATCCCAGTCTACTGCATAATGTGGCAACTCAAAAACAAACACAAAGGCAATGTTAAGCTTCATTTAACGAACAGCTTTCAACTGTGTTTTATATAATGCAATTGATTTTCTATTACCAAATTTGCAAATTGTTGGAGTGATGGCTGCTGGAAATGGGGAGTGTCTAAATCTGATTAAAAAAAATACTTTTTTCAAATAGTTATGGTGCTGTTTTATACATCAGTAATGTCCAGACTATACTTTGTGATTGGCATTACATATATATATACTACCAGCCCAAAGTTTTGAAACGTGCTCATTCTTTATTATTATTTTTTTCTTAACATTTTAGAATAATAGTAAAGTCATCAAAATTATATTTTTGTCTACAAAACTGATTTCAAACATTTAAGCATACACCTTCAGATCAAAAGATTTTTAAGATCACGAGAAACATCTCAGTCAGGTGTTTCAAAACTTTTGACCGGTAGTGTGGGTGTATATATATATTTTACACTTACACTTACTGAAATGGAAAATATGATTGGTTAGCAAATATCCAATCGTGTCTGAAATGAACATTCTGATTGGTGGATCAGCTTATTCGGACTGTCTGTCTTGCCAGCGCCGTAAGATGCGCAACCACCTCCCACCTCCCATGGTGCTGCGGCATCGTGTTATTAGATTGAAAAAGTTTCAGGTCAAAAGCCTACTCATTGTACTGGTGGCCATACGTATCATCACTTATTTTAGGTGGGCATACACAAAATCCTAAGAAAGATAGGTGGGCATACGCCGTATGCCCTAGACTACACAAATGAATAAGAGCAGTCATTTTAAATGACCAGTGCGAAGTGGCCATTTATAACAAAATCATGCAGGAAATTCTTGAAATGAAGAATAGAAATGAGTAATAGAACTATTAACTATTGATAATCAGTCATTTCAAAGCAATGACAAGTGCACCCGAAACATCTTAGGGAATACTGTGGAAAGCCATAATGATTCTTGTGCATATTTACTAATATAATCTTTCTTTCTTTCCACAAACTGTACCTTGTTTTGCAGATCTAATTAAATACTGAACTCAGTGCATCACCGTCATGCCATTAAATATGATGGAGGCTTTTCTGAAAGCATTCCAGTTTACTGAAATGTTCTGATGCAGTCATACAATACTGATCATGTTATGCCTGGATGGAGTGTAATGGAATGGTCGTCTTAAATTTTCTTGGCAGTGTCCTTAGATTTTATCAGCCATTGCTGTGTTTGATAAGAATAGTTTTGTGTAATACATGTTTATAGTATGCACAAATGCACAAGAGGCACAATGTACCCGTTTCCTTCCATTTCACAGCACATTTGTAATGGATACTCAGACGTGGAACTTCCATTTAGAGATGCTCTCGCTAGATGTTTGATGAAAGTTATTCATCACATTTGAATTATTATAATCAGTTTCCTGTCACGCTAACTGCTGTGTTCGTTTTTATGATGCTTGTGATGAGAGGCATTTGTTTCTAGCCAGTAATATAGATGAAATTTATATTTTCCATAAGTAATCGTAAAACTTTCAATGCATAACGCAGGGCAAGTCTATGAAGTGGTGGCATGCATGGAGAAACACACGCACACATGCACGCACACACACACACACACACACACACACACACACACACACACACACACACACACACACACACGCGCACACACACACAGAGATAGATAAATGAAGCAATTTAAGAGCCAAACATGTTGTCACCACAAACATCTTTCAAGCACAATAATACCAATGAAAAAGGTTTGTCTCACCAACAAAAACAACACAACAAAAACTAATCGAGCCAGCGCCCGCTGGCTATATTCCTGCTTGCAGTGCCAGCCAAACTGATAGTGAGATCAGCTCGCACCAGTGTGAATTATTCTCTAAATTACACAGTGAGACGTACAAATAAGAGCTGTGACCGAATGGCGTACGAATAAAAGTCATAATTAACAAGTAAATGCGATACGGAAGCAACAGGGCAGGAGAGCATTAGTCTTGTATGCAGTGAAAGATGCAAATTCCCAGATGCTGCCACATCATAGGTGGAATAAGATTGTCACTCTAATACCTCTCTGAGGTCCTGATGAGCTCTGGAATAAATATGCAGAAAAGCCTTTCAGAGAAAGAAAGAGGCAATCAAGGGTAGCAGCAGCACAGGTCGGACTATAAATCTTTGTCTGTTTCAATCGCCGCTGTGGCCGAAACGATGTAAAATTCGAGCTGGGATGTCATCAATTTCTGTTAGTTTCTCTGTCCCTCTTTGTGTCGACAGCACAGCTGTGATGGATAGATTTTGGCACTTGGGCTCAGTTCACAGTATGTTAACATGGAAGGGCAGAGTTGGGTTGTGTAGAAAGGTTTATTAGAGGCCTAGATGTGACCGGACTCATGTGCATGTGCTCTTTCTTTCTCTTTATCTTTCTCTCTTTCTCTATCAACCTTCTATCTCTCTTCTCATGTCAATTTAGGGATAGGACAGCCAAAAACTGGCACACACTATGAAGCAGATATATAAATGCATCAAGACATATAATACAGGATGTTACCATGATATCCACCAATGAGATTTCCTAAAATTACGGAGTAGATTTTTTAGGAAATCTGTATTGTGTGTCATTCTCAACTCTCATGTTACAAGCATGTTATGATAAATTACAAAAGTAGGTAAATTGTCAAAGCATGCATTCTCAATGAAAAACAATATGGAAGTCTGAAAGACTGAAAATTTTTATATATATATATATATATATATATATATATATATATATATATATATATATATATATATATATACACACACACACACAAATAAACCTTTGTCTGTGTACATTTTCAGTTTATATATTGTAAATTATGCAATAGACATGGGTGAGTAATATTTAATTAATTCATGCATTTAAAGGGATAGTTCACCCCCCCCCCCCCCCCAAAAAAAACCTCTTATCATTTAATCATCCTCATGCCATCACAGATGTGCACAACTTTCTTTCTTCAGTAGAACACAAACAAAGATTTTTAGAAAAATATCTCAGCTCTGTAGAACCATACAATGCAAGTGAATGGTGATCAGACCTTTGTAGCACCAAAGGGTACATAGAAGTGATCCATAAGACTGCAATGGTTAAATCCATATCTTCAGAATCAATATTATAGGTGTATGTGAGAAACAGATACAATAAACACATTTATTTACCCTAAATCTCTACTTTAACTTTCACTTTCAGATGTAGGGTAAAAAAGAAAAAAGAAAAAAGGTCTTTTAAATTGTATTTAAATGTTAAATTGTTTCTCACCCACATCTATTAAATTGCTTATAACTAGCATTGTATGGACCTACAGAGATATTTATACTGCAGAAATTGACATTTATTTGAAGCTATTAATTGGCAGCATTATGTTGATTGACACAAAACATTAATTTCAACTCATCTCCTCCTTTTTTCTTTTGGAGAGTTTTAAAGGCAGAAATGTGAAGCTTTAATTTTATAAAAGGACCTTCATTCATTTTGTTAAAATTTGTGTATTATTTGAGATAAACGAAGAGTAAGTCTGAAACTTTTGTTTTGGACAAAATGATTACAGCAATGAGATATTCCTGTCACAGTTCGAAACGCCGCAAGGGACATTCCTAGAGTAAGGCATTTCATTGTGGGGAGACTGTCTTTGTTACATGGTGCTGTTTTAAGAAAATATCACATGTGTAATAGTGTACACGTTATGTGGTCATCAAAATATTGGGCTTTTCTGACTCGAGTGGTAATTAAATGGCTTCCCTTCAGTTTTAAATAGTAATTCCAATGTGACAAAAAAATAAATAAATAAATAAATAAGGGATTTATATTTCCTTTGGATAATAAATCCTTTACATTTTCAGACACAGTGTTAAAATTCCAGACAGGGCACGATAATGTAAGGATTCCTGGGTATCCTTGTCAGTTATAGATGTAGGGCAGATGAGACAAAAGGCCAGAATGAGGTCAGGAGCCCAGGCGTTATCAGCAGAGGGCCACCCCTCTGTTTCCTGTTTCATATGTGCACTAGGAGTCTGCACTCCATTCCCCATGCCCATTAGGTGAGAAATCTTGGCAGATAATTTGTTTAGTAAATGAAACAGATGTCTTTTCATATTTTTTGGAGTGTGTTCCCGGGAGATTCTCCTCCCCTCCGTCCAGGGGGTCAGAGCGAATGCTTCCGAGGGCTGGCTGGAAGAGTAAAAACAAAAAACAAGGCACAGCAAAGTGCCTGGGGAGCGCAAACATCATTCACTTCTCCCATAATCATCAAGGCGATGCTCCGATGCCTCCTTAATTTACATAATACCATCCTGACACTTTTACTCTAGCTATCCATCACCAGCAGGATGAGGCCTTCTCCTTTCTGTCTCTTTTCCTCCCTCTGATTGTGTCTTGTGTTTATCTGGCCAAGCACAAAAGATTGATTCCCCACCGTTTCTCTCCCTTATGTTCAGCAGATATGAATTTTGCAGAATGATGAAGCACAGAGTCAGCTTGTAATAAACAGAAAACACATATACATACACAAAAGAACAATACCAAAAACCTTCAACAAACATATAAATAGAATTGTGCAACAACAACAAAATTCTAATAGTAAAAAACAAAATGGTAATGCTTTAGATTACAGCCCACACTTTACAGTGTAAGTACACCAAATTTACAGTGTACTCTTTTTGTATTAATAGTGTAACTACACAGTATGTACTTGTAGGTATAAGGGAACAAAATGCAATGTTTGGGGAATAAAGCAGTAAACACCTGGAAAATTACAAATAATGTATACTGTAATATTTTATAACTAAGGGGTAACTATTCTAATATTACGTGGCATATGATCTTACACTAAGCTAAACAACAATTTTAATTTGAGAGCAATTAAGCAAGAACATACACAGCATACCTTTTAGTAATAATTGTGTACCTACACATATAGGCTACTGTAAGTATTTTTTTACTATGGGGTACATACTCTATTATTACAGGATACAAGAGGTTTCTTTTCAGTCAGCATTTCAGTCAAGTGTTTCAAAAGTTTTGACTGGTAGTCAAAAAGGTATACAGGTATATATGTTTTTTTGTCCAAGGAATGTCTGGCTGGACTTGTTATGCGTTTGACAGGACTGCCATGGTATAAGTGTTTTCACTTTAGAAACAGAGATTGTGTCTATGCTATTTTTTCTGTTTGAATACCGAATCAAAGCCTCATTCACCATATTGACAATACATTTCAGTACTCTGCCTTAAATGGTTTAATCAAGTTTGGGAAAGCAATCCTGCAAAGATGGTATCCCCATCAGTGGTCAAAGTATGGAATAGGATCGTTATAATCATAACAATTATTATAGATGAGATTGCATGCTTGATTGTACAATATATTTAATAATTGCATGCCACTCTGGAATACATGATTCTGAATCATGACATTCTGCAGTCATACATTTGTGTATAATTACAACTAAATTGCATTTTTGACCAACTGATTCCCTACGTAGCTCTGCTAGTTTTATGTCTCTCATGCCATTCCATGGTTTTCTCACATAACACAATATTTTTTAACCAAATCATGTGCATTTATTTGTTTATTCGGTAAGTAGCTGTGGTAATAAGCGAGATCGTATGATTAGCCAGTTATTTTAGCAAAATAACTTGGGGTTTACGGGATTACGTATTTAAAATATAAAATATAAGTAACTGTATTCCACAACATTTACAATTGGTATTTCATTTGGTAAATCATTGGTATTTAGAATACAGTTACATTCAAAAAGTATTTTGTTTACTAAAGAGATTACTTTGCATTTTATTGTCATTTGTTTCATTTAATATTTAGTCTTTGGAGTGGTGTAGTGGGCCAAAGCACATAACTGTTAATCAGAAGGTTGCTGGTTCGATCCCCACGACCACCACCATTGTGTCCTTGAGCAAGGCACTTAACTCCAGGTTGCTCCAGGGGGATTGTCCCTGTAATAAGTGCACTGTAAGTCGCTTTGGATAAAAGTGTCTGCCAAATGCATAAATGTAAATGTCTTTCAGATGGAAACATTTATACATATAAATTATGAGATCCAAAAGTCCATTTAAACAGCGGTGAAACACTTTCTTATGATGTGTTACATTCATACGAGCAGACAGAGAAGTAAGTTTGAAATAGTATGTCTTTGAAGTTTTGGTGTGAGCTGAGTGATTATTGTTTTTCTACAGTTGATAAAAATTATATTTTTTGCTTTAAGGATATTATCTGTTATTTTGAACATGAAAATGAAGCATTAGTTTGTATTGATCATTTTTTATTCTTGTAGCAAAATTTTATTTGCACAAGCAAAGGTATCTTAAAAAGCTACCCAGGCTCACTTAGTTCTTAATTGAAGTTGAGTACTTAGTTAAGTCTTTAAGATTGCTTTTGAAGAAGAAATGGTCTCCTTTTTTGAGATATTATGATGCATTTTTTTTGTGTCGTGAGCCAGGATAAATATTAAGAGTTTTTTTTTTTTTATCTATTGTCAATGCCTTTTATGTATATGCAGTTATATTTGCAGTTTGAAATGGTGGTGTAGTGGGCTAAAGCACTGAACTGTTAAGCAGAAGGTTGTCGGTTCGATCCCCACAGCCACCACCATTGTGTCCTTGAGCAAGGCACTTAACTCCAGGTTGCTCCTGGGGGATTGTCCCTGTAATAAGTGCACTGTAAGTTGCTTTGGATAAAAGCATCTGCCAAATGCATAAATGTAAATGTGATCAGTGTCAGCTTTACTTTATGCTAAAATGCTGTTTCTAGCAATTTTACATGCACGTTACCAGTCACGATCATATTTTTTTATCATGAAAATTCATGCTAGATCATAATTTCTTTATGAAAAAAGAATGTTGTTTTAGAAACAACACTTTAGGTTTTTCAGAGAATGGATTTTAACATGTATTTTGTCTTACTGTACTGACAGAGTTTTTTATAGTCAAAACAAGTGAAAAAATTTACCAGTGCTGAAGAAGTAATCCAAAGTATTTAGAATAAGTTACTGACCTTGAGTAATCCAACAAAATACATTACAAATTATATTTTACAGCATGTATTCTGTAATTGGAGTACATTTCAAAAATAACCCTCCCAACCCGGGGTACTCATCACCCTGTCAGAGTTTATTTTGTGATAATGACTGTCTGATTGCACATTAAGTCTTGCTTATTCCAAAAATGCTACTGATGCCAATTTAAAATCGCATATCACCCATTGACAAGCGAATAAAACTGCTTATAGCAAATATCAAGCTAAACATAAAGAAGATTTTTTCCCTTTTGTTTATCACCCAACATGTTACAAATCATGCAAATTTGAAAGAACATGGGTCAATGCTACTGTGAATGAATGCTGTTAATGACCCAATGGAGTGTTACCTATACCTATAGTCATGTTCATGTGACCAAGTCTTTAAATATCCTACCTGTATATTTTCTGACTCATGTTTAATGAATAAGCTTTGGCAAACATATGCAACACACTTTGCTTTTCTTTTTCTCCCCCCCAGTCACAGTCTTCAAAGTTTCCTTTACGATAACCAAAAACCATTAGCTGCTGTCAAACCCAGGAGAAGAGAGATTATTTTTTTTATTGAAATAAGATTAAAATGATAACTTTGACTGCGGCCTCCACCTGATAAAATATTTCAGCTCATAAGCGTGGTGTAGGCACAGGGATTAGAGGAGAGAAGAGAGGGAGAGAGAGAAAAATTCATAATGTATAATAAGACAAAAGGTGTCATGGGAAATAACACTGATATTAAAATTAGAAAATGACGCAATCTATATGAAAAATGCAGATTTAAAAATGTAAATGATCTAAGATTTCTAAGTACAAAAGTATCAAGGAATCGAGAGCCTTTTGATATGTCGCACTTGCTGATCTGTGACCTTTTGATATGTCTCAACTTTTATAATTAGAGGAGCTGTCTATTCAAATGCACACAATTGTTGCTGTAAACCTCAAGATAAGATTGTGCAAGAAATGAAATAAATCAGATGACCAAAAGATGCACTAAATACAAAACTGGCAAGATTTAAGAAAGGCATAACCTACAACAGTAGCCCAAAAACTGCCTAATTAGCTTTGTGGCTATGGTTAACTTTATCAGCCCAGGCGATATCAAGCAAAGTTGTTTCAAAGGCATACCATTCTATTACAAATTAATGACTTTTTGGAATAACTTGCATTGAGGAATCATGTGCAGACCAAGATTGTGTATTAAGTAAGGTGAATATTTTTATATATTTTGTTTCAATTTACTTAAATAAATTACCTCTTTTCTTAAACTCTCAATACTGTGCTAAATCCTTCCATTTAAAGTCAACATTACATCTAAATGAACCCTATTTTCCAATATGTACACACAATGAGGTGTTTTACTTCATAACAGTGTCCTCTGCCTCCACAAGGTCCATTAGCAATCAACAATGCTGATATGAAGTGAAGAACTGTACACTGGAGGAAGAACTATAATGAGGACACAGGGGGACCAAAAACTTGCGTAATACCTAATTTCCAAACATATTGAAGGTTAATAGGTGGCATTGGGCACCATTCCTGTAAATTTAAACCTTGTTTGTAATGTAATAATGACCTGAATGCAATTAGCATACTGTGCGGCACATAAGGGAGGTTAACACTGCACAGAGGACATTGCGGAAGGAAAGACTTCCTTTTCCATTGCGTAACACCTTAGCAATGAGGTGAAGAAGGACAGTCTGTTGTGCTTTTTTCAAGATGTCACTTATTTTATTTCCAAAGACACCTGTGTCCTGTCATTTAAATTGATGTGACCTTGAAACTGTGCTTTTGGCATTTCACTCACTTCGGAAGCTAAACTTTTCTCATTTGAATGCATTACAGTAAAAGCCTACAGTATATATCTGTATGAAAAAAAAACGTGGACAGACATTTAAGGATATATTCTTTATTAACATTTGTATTTACACTCTCTGGTATTCTTGATTGTGATTGATTCTAACTGATGAATCAACGTCATCCAGTGGGTTTGATATTTCTGAATAACAACCACAGGGATAAATTGATATTTTTTCTGGTTACTTGGATAATGCAAGTTGACTTTATAATTCACGTATATCACTCTGTGAACTCTATAATATATAATTATAATATAATTTATGCTCAATAAAATTTTTCATATCCATTGTTTTATTTATTTTGGAAGTAATCATGTACTATGAAGCAACATAATGTACAGTCAGCCAGTCATTTTTGGGTTTATTTTGTGATAATGACCAGCTTACAGTACAAAATTTGGGTTAACTTTACATATGCTAATAAGAATCTGATCGGCAATCTTATTGGTAGTTGAGAATGAAGGAACTTCAACAAGTTTATATATTTATTTATTTTTATTGACATGTTGTTAGTGACATTAACTGACCAAATGTTGGTAATTGTCAGAATTAATACAAAGCATTGTGGTGTTCTTTGCTAAACCACACAATTATTCACAATTCTAATTCGCTTATGTTTTCCTCATTTGTAAGTCGCTTTGGATAAAAGCATCTGCCAAATGAATAAATGTAAATGTAAATTCTTCAGTCCATGTAGACAAACTGCATATAAGTGTACTTTATATTTGTCAAAACTACAACACTCATTTTGTCTGAATCAAAGCATTCATAATTTATAAAACCTGGCTCAAGTAGGAAGAGGATGTGGAGGCCATTTAGAGGATAAAAGAGGAAAGCTGTGTTTGATACAAGCCTCCCAGAGGGGCTCTCTTCCACCAAACACTGTTCCAAGGTCAGGTTCCAGCCACCAGCTTCTGAAAGCTGACCTAGCAGATGTCCTCGATGACCAGCTCTTGAAGGTCAAAGAGCCACTGAAAAGGCAAGACATCAGGAACATTTCATATATACTGTAGATAGATAGATAGAAAGACAGACAGACAGACAGACAGACAGATAGATAGATAGATAGATAGATAGATAGATAGATAGATAGATAGATAGATAAATAGACAGATAGATTAAAGAAAGAAACAGAGCAGGCCTTATTGATCAGTTTATTTAGGCATTTGTTCCCTCTATAGAACACAGTGTAAAAAAAAACTCAATGACTACTACTGTATTATAGGCTAAACATGTCTACCTGCACAAATGTCCACAATGAAGATCAGTATTAGTTTAAGGTGTTATTTTTTATTTCATTGAGACATGAGAGTGATTCATATTTTATTTTTGTTATTTCAGAGCAATTAAGGTCGATAATATTTCTCTTTTAAATTCAAAGGAAAGTAGAATGTACTGTATAAGCAAAAATGCTTAATGTTTTGTCTGAAATGTTGTACTGTACTTTTATTATTTTAAACTTTCTTTCTTTCTTTCTTGACACCTAGACACCTTAGAAAAGCAATTATGTTAATCCATTTAAATGTAAAAATTATGGAACAAGGAAGGGTAGTGAAAAGGGAAAAGAATAGTGATAAAATAACACAGCACGGTAACTTTACCGCCTGCACAGGTGTTGGAGGTTTCCTAAAATTATGACAATTTAAAATATTTTAGTATTGATATGTCCCATAATGAGCCAAACAGATGGCAAAAACAGAATGACAGCATCCTCAAATTCAAAACACTCAAAGCGCGTTAACAAGTCTAACAAGTATATTTTTTTTCTTCTGCTTTTTTTTCTTAGGACGGAGAGACATGTGGTAGTGTGACTATTATCACAAGGGTACCGCTGAATGAGAGCTCTTAAATGCTCCTTTTTCTTTGAAAGGGGGATCTATTTTTTGCCCATTAGCATTGGCATTACAACTCATTATTTTCTTCAACTGTGCTAACCGTTTCTTCCCACATTATACATCATTACTGTTATTATTCATATCATTGCTTTAAAGGACACAGAGACATCTTAGTACTTAGCACTTGCGTTTGTTTGACGGCTGGTGGGAATAAAATGTTCTTTTTTTTCCCTCTTGAATTATTATATTTATATATTTCTTGAAATTGGTATCATAATGGAAGGTATTTTATTGGCAGAGAGTAAAACATGCACTTGTTTTTCAATACAGCAGCGGCTCACCTGACCCAAAACCTTGGGATTGTAATTTTCATTTTTAGAGTAACCTATCTCATAGCATAATAAGCTACTGTACTTGTGTGGTACATATGATCAACAAGTCCTTTAACAGCCCATCCAACCCTTGGACACATACACTCCCACTCTTTTGGAGTTTATTCCGTCTTTCAAATGCTCCTCAAAGTGGAAAAAGCTTTTTCTTCAACTTCATTTGATCCTTAGCAAACTTAGAGGAAAAATAAAACCAAGACTGATGGAGAGGCAAAGAGAGAGAGAAACAGGGTGGCATCTGTGATCTCTAGTGACCCTTTCCTCACTCTCTCTTGCCAGGCCAGTCTGGAGATTGACACATCAGATGAAGATATGAAGCGGTGGGTGTGCTTGGAGGTGTGCCGGGTGCCCAGCGAATCCCCGTGCTTCTCACTTTGTTAACACCTCACACAGAGCACTGAGCCAGGAATACACTGCCTCTCTCTCTCTCTCTCTCTCTCTCTCTCTGACTAAAACAGTTCATTTGGTCCTGCAGGGCCTTCTGCTGGTGGGAGAACTTTGAGTGCTTGTAATTTTGGGTAACAGGATGGAAAAGCAAGGACAGTAGTTGGAAAATTTTAGCACACAAATTGTATGTGCTTTTGTACCTTGTCCACGACTGGATTGTTGCTGTAACAGTGTGTTAACGTTTCACCAAAGTTCTAAAAATGTTCAGTCAAATTTTAGGTAGCACACCATGTCCTAAACAGGCACAATCTGATTAAATTCCAGCAACAAGTCATTTGTCTGTCCACATTGAATGTAAAAATACAGCGTAACATGACAAAATCCACTGTGATCCCCTTACTATTTGTAGATAAGTGTATGCAACATTTACAACTACATGTTTGAACAATTGGACAGACACTGATACAGATTAAATGAATGAATTGAACTCATCTAAAATTCAGAGCTTTAGACATATATTAAGCATTACAAAACTTTTTACTACATAGTACGAAAGCAAAATTAGGAATGATGTGATCCTATTGCACAATCACCGTGACGAAGAATGTATTTGATATTTTATATACAGTTGTATGGAATGTGATTTAGGACCAATTAGAAAAATGTTTTGAGGTACTCAAAAAAGCAATCCACTTCAAATTACTAATTACTTTTATAATTGTAATCAGATTAATTACTATTACTAATTACTTTAATTTTCAGTTACTTTCTTAAACACTTTTCCATGAAATTTTCAGTTTTTACACTCAATTAATTCAAGTCATTCACTCGTCATAACCTCACATTTTTCCCTTATAATATTGTTATGTGGCGTCCTTCAGCAGTCACAGAAATGCAAACAGGCATATTAACAGAATTCCTGTTTTAATTGTATATTCTACATAAATATTATTTTAGAAATATGTGCAAACCAAGTAATGTACTTAAAAGTAATAAATTTTATTGGAAGTCAGTAACTGTAGTCTGATTACAAGAATTTAAAATGTAATGTGTTACACTACTATGACTAAAACATTACTAGATTACAGTAACTAATTGCTATGCCATTAGATTACATCCGAGGTAACAGCAGAAAAACTAAACAAAAAAAAAACAATATAAGGGGCAGTCACACTGCACTTCGTGCTCCATTCAAACACATCCGAATGTAGCAGAGTAACTCTGAACTGTTAATTAGTACGACAAGAGGACGCTCGACCATTTGGCTCTATTCAAAGAATACATATTTCAAGACTGCAAGATTTATTGTTGCAGGAAAGTGAGTAGACCGTATATTTAACATTTTTGGATAAAATAGTATTTGTTATTTTTGATTAATTATTTACTTAAACCAGATCCCCTCCCACATGACATCATATCATGGTTAGGGTTAGAGTAGGGTAGCATTATTTGAAAAAACAAAAAATAATAATAATAATAATAATTCTCAAAGCCTGGTGTGACCTTTAATGTTCTGTTGCTTATTGTTATTGCAACTGGTTTGGACAAAAACTCAAATTTACATGAAGAGATAGCTGTTATGTTACTGGATCACATCACACCTGGTTAAGACACCATAATATTGACATAACTTTAGTTTACACTAATTTGTTCACAAACACACAAAGAGGTCGAATATCTTAATTTTAGCCTACATTTTCATGTAAAGTTAGTGGTATTGTATTAGGAGCCTAATGTGTGTTTACCACTACTGAGACTATTTAAATCAAGGCTATGGAGTGGTGGTGGCGTAGTGGCTAGAGCACAGGGCTGCTAATCAGAAGGTTGCTGGTTCAAACCCCACGGCCACCACCATTGTGCCCTTGAGCAAGGCAATTAACTCCAGGTTGCTCCGGGGGGATTGTCCCTGTAATAGGTGCACTGTAAGTCTCTTTGGATAAAAGCATCTGCCAAATGCATAAATGTAAATGTAAGAAGATTTAAAACAAGTTTGGTGAAATCAAGAACAAGAAATCAAAGTCCTCTGCTATACACGAAAGACTGCAATCCATCCACTATTGGAGAATAAGAGCCAGCACTGCATTACACAGTTAAAGTAACATTATAAGACCCTGCCACCATTGCAGTTATAACATGCAAGACCAAATTAGCCAAAATTGTTTGTTTTATTATAATTTTGTAAATGTTTTCTTCATGATTAGAAAGCCACACAAACAGAGTCCTCAAAAATAATCTGATCATAATAAGTTTTTAAGCATTAGGTAACAAAGTATCAAGCCTGTATCAGAAATTGTTTTAACTTTTGCAGAATTAACTTCACACTTAGCCATTTAAAATTGTAATTTTAATCAACTTTTCATGGAAGAGTGGGATTTTATTGGATCAATAACGTTCCCCTCAAATTCACACACTTTTTTTAAGTATGTGAAAGATATGTATATACTGTATATAGATAGATCTCATGGAGATTGCCCCAAAGTTTGCCAGAATCATCTAAATGTACATTGCACAGCTTTGAGCCATTAAAATCATAGTATATTTGCACGTTAAAGCACTCTGGTTATGTAAATAGACTAATTTCATTGCATTGCCATGCCTCATTCCTGAATCTTTGCGGTGATCCTAGCAAAAACAAATAAAATCTTGTAAAGCCACAGATGGACATAGACTTGCCTCCTTCACTGGGAGTGCAGTGCCCATGGCTTCTCACATTAAATTGGAGTACTTAAAGTTTACTGCAATTCTGGCCAGGGAACAGACAGAGCTCTAGAGGGATCCCATACTGATTTAAGTCACCAGGGACTCTGGCAGGGATATTTTGTCTCTAATATCTATATACTATTATGGCTTTTGCAGGAAAGGCACCATCTTGAATGGGGATGTGAGATGAAACCAGATGGGGTCGATTCACACCACTCTGAGGCACCAAGGCTTTGGGAGGAACCCTGCAGCCACTTCTTGTTATCTTTTGTCACCAATCAAGTAACTTTTTTTATTTTTCTCCTCTGCAACTGAATTCTCATGTTTAGTGTCTATGGGTTTTCCTTGTATCCAACTGCAAAAAGAAAGTGACATTTTCAACATTGCATCCCATTGCAGGTGACAGAGAGTGATGTGAATGAAATGCATGTGGGGAGTAAAACTTGCATTAACTGTGTAAAGATGAATTTCAAAATAATTTTAGAAAGCTGTATTTTGTATCATTTACAAAAGATTACCATTGTTTACCTCGATGCGCAGTTTGGTGTAGATTTAGACTTCAGATCATACATTGTGATACTAGTGCTTTTATAGGGCTCCAAAACACCACAGTGATGAGCAATGAGTTACCATTTCAACTGCCGTGAATAGGTTTTGTTATTCAATGTTTTTTTTTTTTTTTTTTTCTTCAATAAATTGATCAATTTGATGGCATAGACCAAACCGATCAGCTAAAAAAAATAATTATTGAAATCATTTCCAGTATTTGTCTATTTCATTATTTGTAATTCATTCACCAGTAGTGAATAATACAACACGTGTATGGGACACGTGTGGATCAGGTTTTGCCTTCATTATGGGTACCAGCAGGACCTTAAAACCTGAAATCACCAATATGGAGCTCAGAAAACAGTTTATTTAGTAAACATACTAAATACATTTCTCAATAATAAAAATCTAAAAAATCTGAAATTTTATGACAGTAGTGATTATGGGTATGGTTAGAGAATTGTATATTCTCTATACTATTCTCATTAGCTTGTATAAAATTGCATACAAAAAAAAAGTAAATGGAAATTGTCATAATAGAAAATTAATGTGTGTTTATGCATGTGATTGTGTGTCATTGTTAAATAAGGTCAACAGAGGCTTCCCAATGTTTGTCTTATAAGAGCCATGATTCCAACCATACCATACTTTTAATTCAGATTATCTCTGAAAGAATGTAATTTGCATTATAGTTTGTGTGTGTGTGTGTGTGTGTGTTTGTGTGTGTGTGTGTGTGTGTGTGTGTGTGTGTGTGTGTGTGTGTGCGTGTGCGTGTGCGTGCGCACGCCAACATTTCATTCATAACATCCATACCCATCTCTAAGATTGCTGCAAATTTGAAAAGAATAACCTCTCACAAACCTAAGGTTTCCACCCTTTTTCTTTGCTCTCACAAAAGACATGGAAGATCTTGGCCCATCAATAAAGGATGAGGGGAGAATACTGTCCACATCTATTGGCAGAGAAGGCTGGTAGATTCTGTTTGTGTATGTGAGTTTTTAGAGAGTGAATTATGAGATTTATGTTTGTAATGCCTGCATGTGCAAATGGGCACCTGGGAGAAAATACTTTCTTTTTATATATCATGCATTACGTGTCCACAGTAAACATTCACGGGCATGCTGACCTGTTCGCTACATATAAGTAGCAGCAATATTTATACTTAGATTCACTGTTCCAAATAGTTTTTTTTTAAATGTTCACTGTACTGAAGTATCGCATTAAGGTAAATGTTTTTGCAGTGCTTTCTATAGCGGAAGGGATCAAGCACAGGACTGGGCTTGAGCTCTGAGATTAACCTAAACCCAAGTCCCCCTCCCCTCCCCCCCACAAACACACACACACCACCCACAGGCTCTCAGACTAAAACAAGAAATGGAAAGACAATTTTGAAATAATTGGAATAGGCGTTACATAATGTGAAGATGGGGAGGTGGAGGGATACTGGAAGAATTGCTGCAAAGCAGACACTTAACTGTCCTCAGGATACAATTAGCAGGCCTTGATGAACAAGTTCCTCCTGAACTTGCATTTGGAACAGCTTGGACATTTGTTTCCCTCTTAAATAACCAAAAAATTTTGTTCCACAGAACAAAGAATGTCACACATGTGTCGAAATACACGTGTGAGTAAATTATTGATAGAATAGTCACTGTCAAAAGTCATCAATTTAAGATGAGATATATTCTTTGAAATTGTGCCAGAATCTTAGATTAAACTATGCAAACTGATTTTAGCCATGTTTTAACTGTACCGTATGTATCTACATTGATCATGTGAAAGTAGGATTGAACAGTGGCTACCATCATTCCATTATGCCAGTTCATTATGCTCTTCCTTATGACAAAAGGAAACTGTTGTTACTGATATAGCTGCTTGCTGGCACAAGCCCATAGCTTCACAGCTTTGTTTGTGTGTGTTGTGGCAGTGTGTGTATTTGCCTGCGTCTATGCTGTATAAAACAATGCCCTTTGCTGTATGTTTTGTTACTAGAGGCATTTTCTCTTGTAGGATATTTTTCGCCTGTCCACGGCATCACTCCAGGATATTATTGTAAGCAAAACTGACGAGTAATCATATATCTAAAGGACTACTGTACATATGAGACTAACAATATTTTGTTTTTTGGATTGTGGATTAAGAGACATCACCATATGAAATGTCACATTTATGGCAAATCTGTACAGTGTTTCATGTAGGCTTGTAGGTTTTAATTTGACTTCTGATGGGACAAATTCAATTTTAGAAATAAATAGTACATATTTACTCAAAAACTGTTGAAAAGGAAATGTAAGCGCAGCGTAGTTCTAGAAGGAAGACTTGCAGCTGTACATCATCGCACCATTAGCTGGATAATTCCCAGGCAATCACATGTAAGCCATTGCTTTATAAGTCTGCTCACAATCTATCACATTGTTGTATCAGTGCGCTAACACGGCAACCTCCTCCACCCCACCGTCACTGGTTGAGTCCCATCCTGCATGGGGGTAGGCTCCTCGCCCCTGCCTCCTATCTCCGGCAGGATATGATGGTTCCGAGTACTACAACTTCGGACCGCCAGACGGGGCCTACGCCAAAGAGAGACTTTACTTTTCTGTTTTATATTTATCAAATAAATATCATCTTCATTTTCACTCAAGTCTGCGAGTCTTCCTGATAGAAACAATAGGCCTATTCCCAGTGTCAATAGATTTTTAACAGTTACTGTTAATGCTTATTAGTGTGCACTTGCTCTAAATTTTTTTACATAATAATAAGTCAAGCTGTTTCTGTTGCGTCACAGGTACTGTATTGTACATAGAATGCATCGTTCTGAATTTCAAACTCAAGATATAATATAATAGATATCTAGAGTAGATAAAAAAAAAATCGAGAGTTGTCGGCTAATATTGACCAGAAGCTGGGTGCCAAATTTCATGAATTTGTCAAATTTGTTGACCTCCTGACACATACAGTGTGCAATTCAAGCTGCATAATATTAAATATAATGTAAAGATGAGCTTTTTTATAGTGTGCATTTTTATTTTTATTAAATTTTTTATGTTATATTTACATTAAAATACATCTAAAATAACCGTGTGAAAATGAACTAATATAGCCCAGTGTAGACACAGGCCAATACAAACTCTCCCCTTGATTGCCATTAGAGGACTTGGCAGCTCTCCTCAGTGCTATCTACTTCAGAGGAATGGCGCTGCAGTTTTGGGGAGGCAGCCTCCTAATTTGCACATATGGAAATGCTTTTTCGTGCCATTCCACCTCCTCTGTTGTGGCCAGATGGAATTAGAGAGCGCTCAGAAGCCGTGAAGGCAAACACATCAAAAAGAGACGAGAGCAGGGCTGTTTTTTTCCCTCCTCCTTTTCCATAAGAGACCATGAGTTCTGAGATAAATAAAGAAATCACCCACCCCCACCCACATTTTCTTCTTGTTTTTGCATTATATGTTTGCATCCAAAACCAGGTATGTAACTTGTGTTAAGAAACAAATGTTAGTACGCACACATGCACAAGTGCATTTGCATGATAGATCTTGAGTCTTAAATAGGAACTGCTATAACTTTAAATAAGATTCAGAAGCTGTATGCTATGAATTTAATGAGAAGCAGATTTTACGACACATTTTGAGACCTCTAAAAACCTCAGATTTAATTGATCTGTTCATTAATGCAAGATAAATATTTAGTGAAAAGTTTTAGAAAAACTACTTTTAAAATATTCCAATGTATCATCGGTGAAAATAAAAAATAAAAATGATAATTAGTGTCAAGGACCACAGATGATGTTATGGAGTTTTTGTAAATTTAGCAAATTATATTTTTTGTATGTTATTAAAAAATACATTTGATCAATTTACTTCATCTTTGTCATATTATCCTTTTTCTTGTTCTTGTTTTATAATCACACTTTCTTCTGCTAATGCATTGTTGTACTAATTTTCTCCCTGTGAGTCTGGCTGTCTCAAAACAGTCTAGACGTAGTCTTCGCAGCAGCTGCATTTTATTTATCATTAAGCTCCAAACTTCTCAGTTCTCCTGCCAACCTTATAATTAACATATAAAGTTCCAGCATGGACTCTGCTTTTCCTTCTCAGCAATCACCAACAGCTTCAATGAACTCACTGAATCTAGACAAATAAAAATTAAATTTACACCGTGATACTTCATTTTCACTTTGCAAATTAGTCATCGATACTTTTTCTCGATATAATAGTTATGCGAATGAACACAAATTTTAAAGCATATGCACTGCATATTAGTGGTTATTGGAGAGATTAGATTAAGTTTGGCCTTTTACTAAAAATAAATAGAAAATTGGTGCAGATCTCTTCAGCAGACAGTGAATATTACTCTCTCTCTCTCCATTTCTCTTTTGATACACAAAATAAAAAGATCCCCCCACATTATTCAGGGAATTAATAAAGTGTGTTTTTTAAATGACGAGTGTGCTTTTTTGAAATATGGAAAACACAACACTGTTTAAAACAGTTTGGGATGTTGCATGTCATCATTCCAAAAGTATTTAATGTAAACTACCCATTTTCCTTCTTTGTGTAAAATGTGTGAAATGTCGCAAAACTTGTGCTGAATGCATCTTGTTATATGCTATTTTGATTTAAATAAAAATGTGAGGATATGACTCCAGTGGGATTCATTACACACAGTCCCCAGTGGTCTGGGTGAAATATGAATGAATGCTACAACCCAAACCACATCACATTATGCAGCGACTCTCTCCCAACAACATAAAATACACTTACAGATTAACTTTTTTATTAGTAACACATTCACAAAGGGAACATTGACACATAATGGACAATAGAGGAAAAAAATGCCTGGTGTTCATCAATTTTATGAACTGTGGTCAAAAATTTTGGAAAAAGAAGTGTCACATTCAAAGATGTCATTTTGCACACATCTCTAGATGTCTGCATACTGTTAGCCTACTTCGTTGTATCCCACCTTCTGTATTTCTAAGATAGTGGCGGATCTGTTTTCTCATCAAGATGACATGGATCTCGGAGACATTGTTTGCTTTGTGTCTCCCCAGTCCCCTCCCTCCCTGTGGCACGTCCCTGAGGGTGAGGGTAAGTGGCGTTGTGAGCTAACAAAAGCAGGTGTTTCTGTAGTGGAGCGTGCAGCTCTCAGCGAGCTTCCTCTCTCTCAGGAGCGCAGGGCGGTCTTCACCTCTCCTCTGAAAAAAAATAAATAAACAGGCAGGGATGCTGGAAGGAGGGTGGTGGGGGTGATAGGAAGGAGATTTAACTAATTTTGTTATTTCGTTTTTAATTTACTGGGAAACTGCCTGGCATAGCAGCCACTGTTACTGCCTCTTGAAAATACCCAAATTTTTGCAAAATGATTTGTACGTGCCTCGTTAAATAAACCATAGAGATGATAAAACAATAACTTGTATTACCTTTCACAGAAGTCTCAGGTAATACAGCAGATTTTATGTCATAAACACTTCATTTTTACCGTTTCTCACGCAATGCTATCTTATGATTACTGCAGCGCACGTCTTGTACACTGTAAAAAAAGTTTTGTAATTTTAACGGTAAAAGACTATAAAGATTCTACAGTAAAATGACAGAGCGAGGAATGGGACTGGATCAAGATGCAGGTCAGACATCAAACTGTATCCCCAATTGAGTATGTGTGCTAATGATGAGCCATGGCTCAATAATCTGTATAAAAAATATCTTTCATCACAAGATGTAACCTTCTTGAGTACAGTTTTTGGTAGAAATTGTAGCTGTGTACATTTCATTAATTTCATACTGCACTTTTTTTTTTTGACAGGTTGCCTAAAGGTATGGTAACAAATGTTTTAGTAATAAAAGTTTCATATGATTGAATCAGCCTGATTGCATTACAAAGTATTTTTAAGGTTATATCAGGTAGAAACAACACATTAAGGTGAGAATGGCACACTGTACAGTGCAGTTACATGAAATGTGCACTAGATTATGCACTGGGCAGGGTGTCACTCTGTGCTACTTTATACCAGTATATGTTAAACTTCAGAGTTAATTGGCTCACTTGATGAGAGTCTAATTCGGTGGTTATGAAGGCAAGTCATGTGTAACTGTACAATGGCAGGTGAGGGGCTCATCCCAACGAACTGACAGCTCGAGAAACATCAGCTCCCATCCGTGATCCGAAAAGCAGTCTGCAAAAGGCTTGTTAACATGTTTTTCAAAACACAGTGATCTACATATGTGCACCAGTGATTTCATGTGCCCTTAGGGGAGTATGTTTTAGAGACCTCGGGGGTGGCAAAGTGGGGACATTTCCGACTATCATGTCATTATTTTTTTTCTGAATGATAAACTGCGGGGTGAAAAAATTTAAGAAATGTTGTGAGGACTCTCAGAACTTTGCTAATTTCTCTCTCCCTTTCCTCTTTACCCGCTGTCCATTATTCCCAAAGGTATGCTAATCAGGAATTTTGTAGGTACAAATTTTTGTACCCCCCCCATTGGGATAGGTTGACTGGCAGACGGAACCTGTAATAGCAGGTGTTGTCGTAGTAATGCAGAGCAGCTTGCCATCTCACCCAAGTTTGGATTTGTTCCACAGGGACTGCCATTTGAATAAGCTTGAGTCGGGGGTTCGACTCTAGCGGGGCAAACAGAAGCTACACAGCTTTAATTAAGCACCAGTTGGTCAAAATAAAACAGGAATTATTGTCTGTGGCTGACCGTGTGAGGACAGTGTCAGCTGCTCGTTTTATCTTGTGAAAATTATATAGATTTTTATATCTTTCAATGTTCAGTTCTGTGCAAGCTGTTTTGAAACATGACACATAACATTCGAAAGTCACTCTGTGATCCCAAGTTATATACAGTACATACAGTATAGTACAAAAGTCTGATTCCACATTTAAAGTCTAGTATTCAATTTCTTATTTTAACATGGAAATAAACAAAGTTTTAGGATTTTGAAAGAAACAAAGAAAATCTAGAATTAAAAATGTAATTTTGCATTAAATTAAACAGTAATAAATACAGTATAAACAGTATAATAAATACATACATAAATAAACACAAATATATAAAGCAAGCCATCAAGTAAGATAGGGAATAATTCAGATTGTTTGTGATTTATAGGTCATTAATCAAATCAATTCAAATTTGTGACATTGGCCTGTAAAATCATTTAAAAGGTGAGATTTCCTTACTTTCATTGAAAACTCAAGATGCTCTTTGGAACACTGTGAAATCATGCTGGGATATCATGGATCATTCATTTTTGCACAAACTTGTGTAGTCCATGCCAGCTTGAGTGCATGCTGCCATTGAAACAAAAGGGGACATGCCAATTACCAAATTCTGGAATGCATGTTACTTTTTATATGAAACTTAATACTCAAATTTGTATTCTTGTAATGTATTATGCCTTCTTAAAAAAAAAAATTGAATTAGAAAACAATGCAAAATTGAAGCATTCACTAGTTGTCCTTGACTTTATGATTTACTTTAATAATGTAAGTCATACAGTATATTCAAACACACTTAAGTCTGAAGAACCCATTACAAAAACGGTGAACTGTGAAATGGTGAACTGTGTATATTTAATAATATCAGGTAAGTACATAGCATGACCAATCATGTCTATTGCTTAAATGGAGAATGGAAATGGAAAATAACTGAAACAACAATGGAGAAATAGTATTCAAACTGAATGCATGCAATTTCAAAGCATGTGAAACATCCCATAGTTCAACACTCACAGTATTCAAATGTGATAGCAGGATATTAAGCTTCCCTAAAAAAGTGAGAAAAGCACATAAAAGCCCCAGCTTGTGCACAGTCTTGTACCTTTTTATTTCAAATTGAACAAATCTGTCTTGTAGCATCTGTTGCAATGAAACGACTGTCGACAAGACAGACAAAACAAATCCAGTCTCTTTTTTTTCTTCTGTACATAAATGTGTTGCAATTAAGGCAGCTCCAGAGCAAAAAAAAAAAAGTAGAGTTAGAAAAGTTCTCTCTCTCTCTCTCTCTCTCTCTCTCTCTCTCTCTCTCTCTCTCTCTCTCTCTCTCGCACGCCCTCGCATTCTCTCTCTCTTTCTCTCTCTCCTTCAGTTCTTTTCTTTTTTCCCTACTTGTCAATGGACTTTTTTCTCATTTAAGATGTTTTTTTCAAGGAAGAATGGTGGACATATGTGCTAAGATGCATTCCTCAAAGGCCGAAAGCTAAACCAACACCACTTTTAGTGAAAGAGAATAACTGGTAATGGCAACTCTCTTGGCCTTGCCACAATAGCTATGATGAATAATGTGAGTGACATAGGGGAACGTTTAATCACTCCACACTGACCAACAGCCAGTGTGCGACACTGGATCTATGCTTCTAAAAATCCCTGCGAGGATCCTACTGTGTGTAGGGGCACCTCCATGCGTCTCGTAGACCGGGGTGATGGAGTACTGTAGTCATGCACTCTGCGGCCCAGCATCTGAAGGATCAACCTCATGGAAGGGCGGCACGAATAGTAGGATTTTTTTAGCCCCTCATCTACCTTCCTCTGTTCTTGAGGCATGCATCATGACAAATGTGACCCTTTATCTCACGTGACTTAATAAGATACAAGGCCAAGATTTATGTGTGTGTTTGTTAGCTATATAATATCATATTTTGTTATAACATTGTAATTATATTGTAACTATATCATAGTTAAGGAAAATGTATTGTCATCTTTAAACAATTGTGCAACCTTTTGTTGTTTTATTTGTAGGTTTTTTGGGGTTTGAGGCAAGTTTGACGTAAGACCGGGCGAGTATACACGTGAGACAAACACATCACTGTAAACATCTCTCATTCAGAAGTTACAAATGTTTTTGTGTTATTTTCTGATTTAGTCATGTCTGATTTTGTTACAGTATTTAAAAAAAAACGTCTGTAATGATCCCGTCTGTAAGAGCTTATTTTAACTCTCACATCTCGCATAGCATCACAATTAAGGTATATGGAATATTGGTCACAAACATGGCGGCGCAGTCATACAGTGATGTCACATGAAACAATAGAGTGAAAAATTATTATTTAAAAAAACATAATCAGCTGTAAAATAGGAGGAACATGTTGATGCTGTTGATTGAGCTTAACTTGTATTGAACCCATAATATTTAAGTTAGTTGTTTCACTACTTACGCGTGATTTTTCATGTTTGGGATCCTGAAAGTGTGACGCAAATCCAGGACAGTTTTAGTGCACTGGTGACATTTTGTCATCTGTTAAATGCAAAGGGCCACCGGGGGCTAATGAATAGCCAATTTAGTGATCAATAAATCATGTGTTATTGATTTTTTTCCTAAGCCCTCTTCTGTTCTATGAAAGTCAGCTGCCTCCCAGGAAGACTCTATTAAGGAGGCCTGAAACACTTGGATAATCAACACAATAGTTGACCAATGGTTTAGACATCCATGATGATGTCATCAACACCCACATCAACAGTCTAGATTAGGTTCCATCCTGTTGTGCACATTTGAATCATGAAAGCAAATAACAAACAAAGAAAAACTCTATAAACCAAGCCTATTCCAGGTAGACGCTGTTTAGACTAATATTATTTTCCTGAACCTGGATACAATGCAGTGGCAATTGCTTTAAGACTACACAGGAAGCAAGACTTTCCTTTGAAATGTATTAAAATTGCACAATGACATGTTTATCAAATTTCATATAATCTCTCTATAATCCAGATAATTGTTGTCCAAGTTCATCATTTTAGGTAACAAAAGTGTGCAATTGCATAGAACATTTTTGCCATGTTCATTAATTCAGTCTGCGAACGACAATGCGAGTTCTAAAATTGGAAACAGCTGTTTTCAATGAAGGTATGCACACCACCTCTTGGCATCTGTCGGTGCCGCCCAGCTATGAATCCGGAGGATGTTCAAATTTCTGCCGCATCATGAAGCGCAACTTGGTAAACTTGGTAGCTTTTGTATGTAATCTCTGCCACCTGAACCACATCGACATGCCCTGCATTTGATACCTGTGGCGTGTCCTAGCCTCGATGCGGTGTAGTGCTTCTTGTATGGTGTGTGACTGCCTTAAGGCAGATGCGTGTCCCATTCGGTTCAGTAGAGCAAAAGTTTGATGTACATTGGACAAGAGGCTCAAATCGTGTTATTTTGGGTCCCTTCAGGACGTCGTGCTTCTCTTGGAGTCTACAGGAGGTTCATGAGCACTGTTTGCATGAGAGGAATGGTCAGATTTTTGAGTGGACAGTGGATTTTAAATCAATTTGCTTTTATCCTGCCTGGAAGTGCGGCTTCTCTATATGATGATTGGTCGAGCTCTCAAATGGCCTTATGTATATATTGGCATAAGTATATGTAAAATTATAAATTCTGTATTTTTCTATTATATTTTCATTCAATATATTCACTAGTAAATATTTTTAGAGTTTGGCAAAATGGCAGACACAGCTAATATCAGTGCCAACTATCACAAGTTAATCTTATCCTTGTTTCTCACCTTGCATCTCGGTTTTAAAAAAACGTGAAATAGGTCTTAATAAAAAAGCTATAAGTGATATATTTGTTAATGCTGAGAACAGAGAAGGAATGCTGTGTAAAGTCTATTTAGTGTTTGAATGATTTACAGATGTTATGACCGCCATCACACATTAAATCACATTAATTAAGTTAGAGTGATAAAACTGTCTAACACAATCACTTTCCAAGTTAGAGTGAGAATATAAAGTATACTATGTTGAAACAACACTGTCAAAGCTTTCACACAACTTCTAATATTTAAAAACGCCTCATTGTTTTTGAGTCCACATTTGGCACTTTGAAGTTTAGTAAGCAAATGAAGATGGTGATTTGGCGTGAAAGTATAGTAAAAGCCCAAAAAACTGTGAATAGTGTTACTGAGCTTTTTTATTTTTGTTTTCAGGAACAATATTTTTTTTTATTGGGAGTCTTAGTCTGAAGTTAGTCTGAAATCAGAAAACACTGTTTCTGACATACAGTTGAAGTCAGAAGTTTACATACACATTAGTCGAATACATTTAAACTCAGTTTTTCCACAATTCCTGACATTTAATTTTAGAAAATATTCCCTGTCTTAGGTTAGTTAGGACATTATTAAGTGTAAAATGTCTAAAATTAATAATAGTAGAGAGAATGATTTATTTCATCACATTCCATGTGGGTAAGAAGTTTACATATACTTTGTTAGTATTTGGTAGCACTGCCTTTAAATGGTTTAACTTGGGTCAAACATTTTGGGTAGCCTTCCACAAGCTTCTTACAATAATTTTCTGTCATTTTGGCCCATTCCTCCAGACAGAACTGGTGTAACAGTCAGGTTTATAGGACTCCTTGCTCACACATGCTTTTTCAGTGCTGCCCACAAATTTTCTATCAGATTGAGATCAGGGCTTTGTGATGGCCACTCAAACACAACACATGTGTTGTCCTTAAGCAATTTTGCCACAACTTTAAAGGTATGCTTGGGGTCATTGTTCATTTGGAAGACCCATTTGCAATAGAGCTTTAACTTCCTGGCTCCTCTTCGGTCTGTCCCTGTCTCCTCACGCCTTAACGAAAGTCACACAGGCAGCCCTTACCCCTTTAAGGGAAGTGGCCATTCACATCCTCAACTATCTCAATGACTGGCTGATTCTATCTCACTCACGGAATTTGTCGTGTACGGACAGGGACCTGGTGCTCAGGCATCTCAGCCGGCTGGGGCTTTGGGTCAACTGGGGAAAAGAGTAAGCTCACCCCGGTTCAGAGCATCTCCTTTCTCGGCATGGAGTTAGACTCAGTCTCAACAATGGCACGCCTCACGATCGAGCACATGCAGTCGGTGCTGAACTGTCTGAAGGCCTTCAGGCGGAGGACGGCAGTCCCACTGAAAATATTTCAGAGGATCCTGAGGCATTTGGTGTCCTCGGCGGCGGTCACACCACTCAGGTTGATGTCACTGGCTTCAGACTCGAGTCCTGAGGCACACCGCATGCTCATCACGTCAATCTGCCCTTGGACGGACCTGGCGTTTCCATGGGCAGGGGTTCCCCTAGAACAGGTCTCCAGCCGCATTGTGGTTAAAACGGATGCCTCCAAGGCTGCGGCGCCACGAGCAACAGGCACGCAGCCACCAGTCCCTGGACTGGCCCGCGACTGTGTTGGCATATCAACTTCCTAGAGTTGCTTGCAGTGTTTATTGCTCTGCGGAGACTTCAGCCATTGATCCAGGGCAAGCACGTGTTGGTCCAGACCAACAACACAGCGAAGGTAGCGTACATCAACTGCCAAGGCAATGTGCGCTCTCGTCGCACGCCGCAACACTCTCACCGTCTCCTTCTCTGGAGTCAGCAGTGACTCAGGCCACTCATATCCCAGGCAACCTCAACAGCACAGTGGATGCGCTATCGCCACAGGTCACACTCAGGGGAGAGTTGAGACTCCGCCCCAGGTGGTCCAGCTGATTTGGAGTTGAGTCGGTCAAGCACAGGTACACCTGTTTGCTTCCCGGAAATCCTCCCACTGCCCACTCTGGTATTCTCTGACCGAGGCTCCCCTTGAAACAGTTGTGCTGGCACACAGCTGGCCCCTGGGGCTACACAAGGAGTAGGCCATCCTAGTAGCACCCTACTGGCCCACCCAGACTTGGATCTTGGACCTCATGCTCAAACCCTCCTCCCAGGTCACATCTCATCCCCTCGTGGGACCACTCAGTGGTCCTTCGGGGCCTACAGGGAGCTCCATTTGATCCCTTGGAGTCAGCTGAGCTAAAGGCACTCTTTGAAGACAGCCCTCCTGACTGCTCTGACTTCCATCAAGAGGGTAGGGGACCTGCAGCCTTTCTCTGTCAATGAAAAGTGCCTGGAGTTCGGTCCGGGTTACTCTCACATGATCCTGAGACCCCGACCGGGCTATGTGCCAAAGGTTCCCACAACCCTGTTTAGGGATCATGTGGTGAACCTGCAAGCACTGCCTCAGGAAGAGGCAGACCCAGCCTTGGCGTTGCTGTGTCCGGTGCATGCTTTACACATCTATTTGGATCGCACGCAGAGCTTTAGATGCTCTGAGTAGCTCTTTGTCTGCTTTGAAGTACAGCGGAAAGGGAGCGCTGTCTCCAAACAGAGGAACGCCCACTGGGTCATCGATGCATATCACGCCCAGGACGTGCCACCTCCCTTGGGGTACGAGAAACTCTACCAGGAGTGTGGCGGCTTCCTGGGCCCTGACCAATGGTGACTCTTTAGCATACATCTGCAGAGCAGTGGGCTGGGCAACACCCAAAACTCTGGGTTGAGCCAGTCTTGTCCCGTGTGTGGTCAGGTATGAGCAGGTAAGTTCCGGGACAGCTGGCCATGTGTACCACATGTGCATAGAGCCTTTCCCTTCCCCTGAGGTGAAGATGTGCACTTTTTACCCCCAGTCGTGTTCACAAAGTTGTGGACCCTGAATGTCCTTCCTACTTAGCCCTGTGGCAGTCTACTTTTCCCCGAGGTGCAGGGGACCATATGATGCCTATAAGATGGTTGGGGGAAATTACGTGACGGCCGGGTTGCTGGCTACGAGGCACACCAAGGTCTGCCCGTCTCGCACCGCCAGTCCACATAACAGTTCAGTAAGTTGTGGCATTTTGTATAGGGACCCCTAGTGTCACTACATTGACACAACGTTGTGTGAGTGACAAATAGGGACAGTCCTGGTTACTTTCGTAACCTCCATTCCCTGATGGAGGTAACAAGATGTTGTGTCCCTCCTGCCACAACACTGAACATACTGAAATGGCTGGAACCTTGTTTCGGCTCCTCAGCACAAACCCTGAATGAGTGGTTGCAAGCCAGCTCCTTTTATACCTGTATGTCCATGTGAGTGGCTTGCAGATGCCACTTGCCAATTCCCATTGGCCTTTTCTCAAAGATCAGAGGTGTTTGGGGCTCCCAAGGGTGACCCCTAGTGTCACTTCATCTGTGTTCACTGTATATCTTTGTGTCAAAATGTTGTGTAGTGTCTCCACAGAATTGTTATTTCTGTGCAACTGTTAAATGTTAATATTTAATATAAACAAGTACCAGTATCTAATAATGGTTCAGACTGAAGACGGTTTGTTGGGTGAGGTGTTGTATTTATTGCATTGTATAGACTCTTTGGCCATTTAAATGCTGTCACATTTAATTAGTAACATGTTTTGAGCAAATTTAGATACACATGCAATAAGATATAATCAGTAGTTCAAAATGGCAACATTACAACAGTCATTATATGTGTGCATTACACAGTGAAATAATTACTTAACATACATGCATACTTAACGTATACTGTAAGCAGTGGCAAATAATCACACTTATTTCAAATGATAACATATTTTAAACATTAATATGATTTTTTTTTTATACTCAATTCTTCACCCCTATTAATCACCCCTCAGACTGTGTACACATGATAATACTGCCAGTCAACTTGTCCAGCAGGTGAACTGTAATAGTTTGTGAGGTGTCTAGTTTATTGCACCAAAGCAGCTTGATATAAATCACATTAAATACAGGTTCATACAGGCTTCTTGGAATACAAAAGATTGCAATGTGTGGAAAAAAATATATATTTTAAAGCTAAGCATGACATATTCCATGTTTTACTATAGAAATTCCATCATTTATTTATTGTATTTGAGATTTTATTATAGGGCACCTATTATGCCCCTTTTCACAAGATGTTTAAATCTTTGGTGTCCCCAGAATGTGTCTGTGAAGTTTCAGCTCAAAATACCCTACAGATAGTTTATTATACCATGTTGAAAATGGCAGTTTTTGGGAGGAAATAAAAACAAGCTGTTTTTGTGTGCGTGTCTTCAAATGCAAATGAGCTGGTACTCCCCACCCCGTATCCAGAATAGGGCGGAGTTTTGACATCTCTGCTTCGGATAACTAGTAACTAATCTAATCATAGTATCATAGTAGATAACTAATCATAAGCAATATCACTGACAGTGAAAATAGTGGTGTTCTGCCCAATATGTTTGAACTGGAGTGAGACACTGATGAGGGAGAGACTCCGTCCGAAGTAACAACTTTGAGAATGAACCAGGAAGATTCCAAATGGTTATTTTATAAATGTATCTATTTGTTGTAGAGTTTTTTCTACAGTTTTACAATGATGGATGAGCAACACACACACACAATTACTATTACAATGTTCGCTATGCGCCATAATGAAACACACACAAACAAACATGTCTGTAAAGGGATTTAGATGGGCAAGGAGGAGGCGAGAACCGGCTTGATGATGTAAATAATATTTTAATGAGAAACTTAAAAGACAAAACACACACATGATGGACATGCCTGTAAACGATCTCTCTCTCCTCGCACCACCGTCTGCCATCGGCCTTTATCCCTCTCGGAGGCTTAATTAGTCTGATAAGGGACCGGGTGTGTATAATCACGACCTGTCCCCGCCCTCCGCCCTGCCACAATGTCCATCTGCAGTGCTTGTCAAAAGTCATGGGCAGCGCCTGTACAATGTGATGTCACTTTGTACAGAATCTGCAAACGGCTTGTTCTGAGACAGTGCTTATAATTAATGGGGATTAAAAAAATGTGTTGGGTGGACTTTTATCATAGGGTAGTTGTTTACACACACACTGCCAACACACATTTATGTTCAAACACCATATAAAAGTGAATTTTGCACAATAGGTCCTCTTTAATTTGTATGAATTTTCCAGGCCTGTAAAACACAATTTTGAAATTCCCTGATATTTCCAGGTTTTCTATGACCACGGGAACCCTGAATCAGTAAAACGATCCAAATATTACATCATTAAAGTAACATCATATGACAACATTCAGTTTCCTAAAGGCCTCATAATCAAATAAGGAAAAGAAAAAAGCAATATCAACTAGATGACTTAAATTTAAATGTTTTCTGGATGCCAAGTCCCCAACTAAGCAATCATAGAATTAAAATTCATAATTACTTAAAGTCATAAAGTAAAATAGTTAAAATAAAGCTAAAATGTATTGGAATATGATATGCAATATACTTGCATACAATTTGAATATAATATCTAGAATATGTCCGTCTATAAAAGCATATATAAGTTTATGGAGGGCTACAAGGAAGATCATGGGTTAAAAACATCAGAGAAGGGGGACCTATGGTGACAGTGACACATCCACAGTTGCGTCCTTTGGCCTTCCTGTTAGCAACAAAAGAGGGGACTTGTCGAGTCAAACAGCAGGCTCTAATCATATACTTAATTAACAGAACAGGGGAGAGAGATAAGATGCCCTTTCCTTTGGATAAAAAAAATGTTAAACATTTATGAAAAGATATAAATCAGTTATCACCTGCAAGGCTCCAGGGGTGGCAAAGGCTTTGCCAGCACCAGTCGGGTACTGGTGGGAGAGGGAGATCTCTTCTCTGGACGCTGCCTGCCGTCCCTCTTCCTGTCCTGTGGAGTGCCCCCTCGCGTGGCTCTAATTATCCTCTTAAATTTATATCTGCAGCTGCAGGAGGCCACCGGGGATTAGGCTGTGTGTGTTTAGCAAATTGATAAAGAGACTTGCTGTTTGGAGGAGACTGATATCTACTCCTATGTGATCTCTTCACCTCGGTGAACACAAGCAAACAATCTTTGACAGGAGAGGAATGCAAAGTGGCAACTGTACTGTGGAAGACTGTACTTTCGTGAAGATCAACATTAGCTATACATGATACTCCACTGAGCTGAGATCTTTATGAATGTTTGTTAATTTTCTCCAGGGCTTCTAAGATTCCTTAACATTTTGCATATAACAGGGCCATTGTTTAGATGATTTTTTGTTCAAATACTGTTGGAGACTATTGGTATCACTTTCAAAAGGAAAACTATAAACAAACCTGACAATGGGATTGGAGTGGAACCAAGAAAAACCAAGAAACCATGTGATTAAAGCACATGGTTTCACCTCCTATTGGGAAATAAGCAAGGCTGAATGGATATCAGTTAATAACTTACATTTGGTCGTTTTGGTTGGATACAGACAAGTGGAAGTTTCATAATGGAGTTCTTTAACTTTTAATTGGAAATGAATATGATGATGGTTCATTCATAGACACGAGTTAAGGTTTACTGGAAAACAAGGACAACTATCTCACAGTCCAATTATATACTGTATTACATAATGCTGTAAACAGATTCAGAGAAAACATGGACAACATCCAATTACAGCTGAAAAAAATAGGACCTTTAATTGAACATTTTTAATAGATTGAAATTCAATTGAGGCAAACTTGGTTATTAATTGATTAAATTAAATGTATTTGGTACCAAGTTCAACCAATAAACATATTGTGCTTGTGGGTCATGATATGGCCTGTGCACACAAGTCTGGTTTGATTGTATTAATTGTTTCTCAACTGCGGCCTGTTGGCCACTACTGGGGCTAGAACCTCAAACCCCAAAACTGTAAAGTGAGCGTTCCTGTGGTCACTAAAATGCCATTGATCACAAAATTATCAGCATTAGAGGAGACAAGGAGACACAGAAGACACATTCAGTCTGTGGTTGTGACTTATTTGCCTCTATCTGCAAGCACTTCATAAGATATTATGATTGATGTTTCATGTTTATTTAAAAAGAATGATCATTAAAGAGGTTCTGGAAATGACATATGTCAAAGTAAAATAGCAATAGCAAAACATATTTACATTTGTTTATTTACAAATACATAAAGTTGGAGGCAAAAAAATTATATTGATAGTAAAATACAATTATTTGAATTAAATCATAGTTTATTATATACTATAAATTAAATATTCTATAATATTAAATATTATTGCATGCTTTCATAATTTACTAAAATCATGTTTTGTTTTTAGATTAGAGCTGTTAGAATGATCCATCATCTTAATAATTGAGGCAGTTTCAATGAACACTTAAAAATGTAGCCCTATATACTCAGACTTGTTTAGCCTTTTACATTAATATATTACCTTCATTGAAGTGCTTGTACAAATCCACTCAGATGATGTGACTAAATGAGGAATGGAGGGAAAGAACAGGGAGAGAGAGGGAAATAGAGAGAAAAAAAGGTCTGTAAATAAGCATCCTACATCCTGCTTTAACTGACTTTATGTCCCTTTGTGGTGATTAGCTGTCTCCCATGGGGCAAGTGAGTTAGCAGAAGCAAAAGCTTCCTAATGAGCTCAGCTCTTGCGTCCCTCATACCACCCCCAAACACACACACACGCACACACGCACAATACAGTCTCCAAAGATGGGCCAGTGGATGCTGTCAAAGTGTCCCTGGAGTGGGCCCTACCACACCTGTTCTCCATGTAATCAGAGCTTTTCTGTACTCCATGTCCAGACAACTGGCCAAAGATGATGGGCATTGCAATTTTCTAGGGCTGGTTTGTGTTGTTTCTCATTTTTCAACAAAATAAAAAATATATATAACTAAATGAATCTTTTTGTGTCTCTTCTCTTCTCTTCTCTTCTCTTCTTTAAAACAGGATCTTTTTTGAAACTGGAATCCTATGGTACCCAGGTAATTTTGGACCTGTACAGTATAACTCTGAGTCCACTAGCGATAATGCTTCTAAATGCTTTCTATTTTAACAAAGTTTTATTAAAAATTAGAAAATTAGAAATTTGATTATTTATGTTTTATCAACATGATTTAAGAATGTTCTAAATAGCATCTTGTGCACAGCAGTGGAAGTAAGGAAATACAAAATTTTGTAACATGTATGTGTCACAAAATTTATTACATTTCTTTAGTGATCTTCAGTTTATGTTTTAACTTTTGTTTTCATCAGAATCAAACATATTAACATCTAAACATTAATATTGTAACATTTTTACTTTGAAATGTCTTCGTTTTATGTCACTGTTATCACTGTTTCATGTTTCATGCGCGACAACAACTGTGTTTTATTCACTTTCACACAAATTATGACAACAATGGCTGATTATGACTTCATAAACACATACTATATTTTCCACACTATTACTCACACACAGCTACAGTATGTTATAATAACTAAATTTTAAAAATTATACATTTTAACACTTGTGTTACAGACTCACCTACATTTACTACATTAACTCGCCTCATAGAGTTTTGGACTATTGACTCTGAAGTACTTGGCTCGAGACCAGTCAAGCACACATACTGACACATGTGATGAAAGTGTCATGGAAGTAACATGAAATGATGTGGCTGCTTTGTAAAACTTACTTTTCATTTAACATTTGGCGTTTGGACACTATTGTTTAGGTTTAGGCGCTGGTTAATTGTAAGGATGTCTGTTTACTGTCTACCTCTCATTTGATGTTATATCACTCTTGGTTAGGTTTAGGTTAATGTTTTAGGTAAGGAAGGTATGCTTTCTCATTAAAACCTCCATCTAAATTTAATGGGGAAACTGCAGCCAAACATACAATGAAGCACATAATTTAATTTGGCAAAAATATCTCCATGGTCATGTATTGTTTATGAGGCCAAGCTGGACTTAAGATTCTGTTTGTTTATTGGTTATTGGAATGAAAGTTGCACCTGTTCATATGTGTGAAGTCATACCATATCTTCCTTTTTAACCATCTTATCAAAATGACTACAAGTTGTCATGAGGCTATATCTACAATTTATAAAAATGTATGGCTCAGTAGCACCAATGCAGTATGTGTGAATAGTATTCTGTGACAGAGAAAAGATAAAAAAATTGCACAAATGGACACTGGCTCTTGTTCAGACCGATTCACTTTTAAATCAAATCGTTGCTTCTCTCCAGCAAAACTTGATATTTTCTCCTTTTAAACACCACACTTTGTTTACAGCTCCTCCAAGTTTGATGTCAACAATGGCCAAAAATCTTGTGAGACGGCACAAAGGGAAGCAGAGATGCAAAACGTTGGCAGATGGAGAGAGGCAGTGATGAGGACCTCTGTGTCAGGCAGACAACCTCAATGCTGCATTATTCCCTCAGCAGTGCTTGACAAAGGCTGTACCTGCCTCCTGATTGTGCACATGTTCCTTCTCCCTGGGAGATTCTCCTCAGGGGCGGTGCGTGGATGTTAGAGCGTTCCGAACACAAGTGGGAACTGAACATTTATACAGATGATTATCCAGTCTGCAGTCAGAGAACAAATAAACAAAAGACAGTTCTGTCTCATGAGCCCAGAGTCACTAGATCACCTATCGTCCTCCTCTTTTTAAGTCCCTTTCATGGTGTTAAATGGCCACCCGTTGCTTCTTTTCACCTGAATCATGCAGACTCATGTGACCAATAGGAGTGAGTCTTGGATGGATCTGTGCACTGAGGTCACACTGATGGACACAAGAAAAACCAAGCGATTCCTTTCTAAACTTGCCCATCACCGCACTTTTATCCACATGTTTCAAAATGTTCATAGCACATCTGTTATGGCTGTGTGGAACAGCAGAACTGCAAGATGTGTTTCATTTTACTACAAGGAGGCTTGCTACCATATATAGTTCTGGGTAGTGAATTCTTGGGCATGTGCAAATTATTTTGTCTTTGGCATATGTCTTTGGTCTCTTTATTAAAACATAATTTTTTTGGTATGTTAAAAGTTTGGTAGGATTCTTTTGTTTGAAATGGGCAAAGCATTGTTATCAAAGGGCAAAGTAGCGGAAGTAGTTCACAATCTATATTTTTTTAAAAGCTGTATAAATAAATAAGTAATGAGCAACCAAATTTGTACCCTGATGTTTCCTTTCCCAAAATAAACTTTTGGCTTGGAGGCTAACTTAAATGTGATGCCTATATTGTATCAATTTGAAACACAGTTTGTTGATTGGCTGGTCTCTTTGGGAATAAAATTCATACTTATTTGTACAAGCCAAGTTGTATGGTATTTTATGATTTCACCAATTCGTATGAATTATTATAGTCTGAGTTGTAATCAGACTATGTTGGCTTTACAGATTGATTAAATTCCATTATACCCACAGTGAGCAAGCCAAAAGCAACTGTGGCAAGGAAAAAAAAAAAAAAAAACTTCATAAGATGGAGAAAAACCTTGAGAGGAACCAGACTCAGCTGGAGGAGCCCATTCTCCTCTGGCAAGAAACACACATTACAATAAATGTACATATGACTTGAATTGATGGTGGATGTGGTAGCACTTTGTTGTAAGAGTTCAAAAAATCTTGTTATTGTAAAGGCAGGTCCATTACAGATCACCATCACTGCCTGTGGAGCACGAGTTAAGTAGCACTGGTTTGTGAGTGGTAAGTCGGATAAAAGGGCAATTGCTGCCTGCTACCTGTCCATCACGACTCAGTGTAAACAGGCCAGCATGGTGCAATAATCTGGGGAAGTGGCCCTGTTGCTCTCTGCATCCCTCTCTTGTTGTTTTCTCCTCTTTGGCCCACAGGGGGTGTTTAGACCAGGCCGCGTGACCCAGCAGCCTGGGGAGGGCCCTGGGAGGGGTTCCTGTGCCACAGGTGAGGCCTCTCTACAATCTGCCCCTTTGCCCAGCAGGCCAATCAAGCCTATAGTGCACGTAGCAACCTGCAGGCAGGGAGGGGCCCGAGAGGAACCTTCTGTCCCACTGAAAGCTCAGAGGAGCCTGTCACCACCTCGTTTAATTACCTCTGTGTTCTTCATTAATTCATGGGCATCTTAATGCCCTGCAGGCCAGAGACAGAGAGAGGGAGGAGGGTGTGTGGTGCGAGGGCATTTCCAAAACAAAAACAATACCATCAGGAGCTGTGCTGGCGGCAGAACCACTCCACTGGGACTTCCTGGGTTACTTTAGTTAAGACCTTCATAATCACTTCCATATTGTAAACAGGGCTCAAGGGTCAGCAATCAAGACCAGGGATATTTCGTCCCTGAATGAAAGAAGCAAACTAATTCCCCAGGTCCAGCCGTATGGCCAAATCCCATCTGTGGTAGCTTCTATTAGAAACATGGTAAGTGATTTGAGACACTGAGAAATGGCATAGATAAAATGACCATAATGACACCAGAGATTTTGTTCTCAGCTTAAGACCACCAATTTATTGGTTGTGACATTATGTAATACTTGGCACACTTGAGAATCTCAAAACAGTTAATATATAAATACACCACCATTGAATAGTTTAGACCAGTGTTTCCAAAACTGGGGTATGCGTACCCCTGGGTGTACGTGAGGTAACAATGGGGGTACGCGAATAACATTGTGAGATTTACCGTTCTTTCAATTTCATCACAGTCTAAAATAACATTCAAACCCAGTTCATGTATTTCTCACTGCAAACATTATTTTGTGTGCCCTCTAGTGTAGAAACAACAAAATGGTTGTGTCATAAAGGTCAGAAAAACATGCTATGAAATATATATATCTAATGCTATGAGTTGTTTTACAAATGTAATTGTGTTAAACAGACATATATTCAAATGGCGTTGTGTGAATTTTTTCTATGCATTAGGGAGGGGGTACGCAAAAGGATGTTGAATGTTTGAAGGGGTACGCCACTGGAATCACACGTTTAGACACACCTACTCTATTCTTTATTATTTCTATATTTTAGAATAATAGTAAAGTCGCCAAAACTCTGAAATAACGTAAATGGAAGTATGAGAATTATAGTGATCTACTGTACAAATGTCAAACAAATCAAAACTGTCTTATATTGTAGCTTCTTCAAATGAAAGCACCCTTTGACTAGATTACAGCTCTGAACACTCATTATTCTCTGAGACAACTTCAAGAGATATCCACCCTGTATTCTTTTTTAAACAGTATTGAAGAAGTTATGTGTGTTGTGCACTTGCTAGCTGCATTTTCTCATCCATGAATACAAACCACATTTTTTTATGCATGTAGGCACAGTTTATTTAAATATAATATAATTTAAGGTAATATGATATATAAAGTTAGTCTAGTATATATACTGTATATTTACTGTATATTTAAAGCATAGGCTATTTGCACTAAGTTCAAATAGTGACAGATGCTATTTACATTAAGTGTAAAGAGCAGCAAAACGCATCTTCTTTGCACTATGTGCAAATCATTTTAGATACTATTTTTACTCTAGTGTGAATACTGGCAGAGTGGTTAGCGCACATGTTCTGACACTTTAAGCTGCAGTGATGCAACACTGACAATGCAAGATTGAATCCAGCTCATGACATTTCTCTATACTGTTCCCAACTCTTCACCACATAATTTTCTTTACTCTCTTTATTACACTATTAATACAAAGGTCAAATGTAATTTAAAAAAGTGTCCAAAGAAACCTATCACAGATTATGTTGTTTTATTATTTATAAGCTACATGATTAGTCATGTATTCCTATAACTCTACTGGTAAAGCATGGCATTAGCAATCAACATGATCATACGGGAAGTTGACATGTTGCTACCAAATGTTCCAGTAACCTGACATAACGGAAAAGCACCATCTCCCATTAGAAATATTTGCATTAATTGAAATTTGTTTACCTTTTCCTGTTGTGCTATTGATAGACATAGGTTCTGGACATATGGCAACCAGGAAGAAATCGCACATAATCAATGATAATCACGATTTGGAGGCTGCATTTTCCCTCCAAGTATACATTTTTGTAGTTTTCAGGTTTGGCCGTATGGTTAACTGTTGACTGTTTTAGATAATTTACAACTAAAAACAACTTGCTTTTGGCACCACTCTGTGTACATTTTACCTGGAAACTGGAGCTCACACTTGCCCATATGTTGAAGAACAATTCCAGTTTCGGCAAGTAGGGGCAGTACTTTGAATTTCGGTAAGCACAGACCGATTTCAGATGAAGAACTTTCAACCTTTTGATGCTGAATTCACAGTGAGATATACCTTAAATGCACTGGAAGTTGCTCTGGATCAAAAGTACATAATGAAAGCAACATAAATGAAAGTGTAAATCTAATTTCAGTAATGACGTATAGTATAAGTATATAGTATAGTACAGTATAAATCACAGTATGAAAGCTTTTGACAGGTGTTCCAACAATAGGCAGCTTTTGTATTCTATCTGATGTCATCAGAGAGCGAGAGAGTGTGTGTGTGTGTGTGTGTGTGTGTGTGTGTGTGTGTGTGTGTGTGTGTGTGTGTGTGTGTGTGTGTGTGTGTGTGTGTGTGTGTGCTGCTCCTGACACCCAGGTCCCAGTGAGTGGAAAGTTAATCCTGTGACAGATGTGTCTCTTCTCTCCTGACTCCCGGTCATGCTAAAGCGGTAACATCGGCTCCGTCCTGCCTCCATCTCTCACTTGTTTTCTTTCCTTATAAATATATAGGAGAGGTAAAAGCCCCCCTCCCCAACCCCCCATCTTCCTCCGATCTCTTCCGTGTCACATGATTTCTTGAGATTGACAGCCTCCCCAAAGAGTGAGAGCTGGAACAGATGGAATATGAATGCTTCACTCGTGTATGAAAAAAGGTGTCTGGGCAGAGGAGTGTCGATGGGGGAACCACAATTGCAGTTTAAATGTGGCTAAATCTCTTTGTCTTCCTGTTTTCTGATCTATCTGAAAATGTCTAAAATCATACATAGTTCTGTATACAAAACAAAATATACCAAGCATTGAAGCATCTGGTTATGATGTACTGTGATATTGTGATTTTTTTTTTTTTTGTCATCCATAGATGATAATCCTCCTTTCCTATTTTCCATTGAAGTTGAGATTGTCATAATTTAAAAGGATAGTTCACCTCAAAATAAATATTTTGTCTTTATGTACTTACCCTCATATGACTCATAAAAAAGTAATCTAGGAGAAAGTCCAAGCTGCTCTGTACCTGGTAACCATTCATTTTTAGTGTATATCAAAGATGGACAATGAAAGTGAAGGGTGACCATGGACAGTGCAACATTCTGCTAAAATTAAATTTTTCATTTTTGGGTGAACTATTCCTTTAAAGGTGCACTCAATAATTTTTTGAAGCACGTGGAAGTGGCTTACAATGCCTTACACTGACACCTAGTGACCTGGATGCTGCATCATTCAAATGCAGTGGTTTTCAGTTGCCAATGCCATTGTAGAAATTCACTATGCACAGTAAGCCAGGATTAATTTACTGAGTAAACTTTTAAGAGCAGATTTCAAAGGAGGAGAGCTGAAGTGTATTTATAATTTTATAATATTAATAATTTTCTTTTTATACAGTTAGACATTTTACAGGTTCCAAACACAGAACTGTCTTTGTTCACATTAAAATGAATGAATGACACACACAATGGGGCGGCACGGTGGTGCAGCGGTTAGCACTGTCGCCTCACAGCAAGAAGGTCGTGGGTTCAAACCCTGGTTGCCCCGGCCTTTCTGTGTGGAGTTTGCATGTTCTCCCCGTGTCTGCGTGGGTTCTCTCCGGGTGCTCCGGCTTCCTCCCACCATCCAAAGACATGCAGGCTAGGTTAATTGGTGTCTTCAAAAATTGCCCTAGGTGTGGATGTGAGTGTGTGAGTGTGTGTCTGTCTATGTGTGGCCCTGCGATGAACTGGCGACCTGTCCAGGGTGTACCCCGCCTTTCGCCCAATGTTAGCTGGGATAGGCTCCAGCCCCCCGCGACCCTGTACACAGGATAAGCGGTTGACGATGGATGGATGGATGGACACACACAATGAAAAAAAAAAAGTATAATATAATGGAATATGGCCACATACTTGAGAAAGGAGAACTGTGAAATTTCATTACCATCCTTCTAATTTGCTGACAAGTCATAACGCTTAATTTGTATTTTTTTTTTCCAATTCCCTCCAATTAGAAAAACAGCCAAGTTCTCTTTAGAATTATCAAGAAATAAGATTGCATCTTCTGCCATTATCTCAACAGAATCAGCATGTACTTTTCCTACTACCAACTGTCTCAATCATGTTTTTAATAGGCTTATGGTTATTATGAGATGCCATTTCAAACCATGTTAAGCACAGCAAGCATTAAAACTTAAGTAGGGAGATTTTTTTTCCTCAATATGAGGTCATAAAGAAAATGATACGACAGTGGGTCTTGGGGAAAATCATAACTCTTTCAAGACATTGTCTATGACAAGTTCTTGCCCTTTAATATGTTGCAAACCCCTTACCAAGGGTCTTGTCACAGTTTTTCAATATAAACATGTATAAACATTAAATATGATTGATAGGCATTTCTTCTGCTCTCCCAGGCTTCAATTTATCTTCTGGAGTCAGAGTTGGGTGAGAGCCTTGCTGGTCCCTCGACATCTATTTCTTTTTAAGCGCTAAGTCATTATCAACTAATACATGTAGATTGTGTTAGGAGCGAATGGTGTGCAATGGAATGAGTGACAAATCTGTGAAGTGTTATGGAGTACAGCAGATGTTAGGCTGGAGTTATTACAAGCCGAGATGATTAGCTAAAAAACATTAGTTGACAAAATGGTGGCATATAGATGACAGCTGAAGTATTTTATGTGAGGAATTTGCAACATTTCTAATGACAAGACAGCAGAGACCAGCCATGCCTCACAGCCTTGCATTTGAGAACAGGAGAAAGCTGTAGCCATTTTGTCCCGATGAACAAAAGAGAGCGATATCATAACTCAGTGTTATTTGACTTCTTTCAGACGTATTGTGTTTATGTTTTCGAGGGTCGCTGTTGCTAATGTGAACTATATCAAATGATTTCTGTACGATATGACTCAGACATGACATGCCCAATTAGAAATGCAGAAACTTTCCTCTATTTACACTGAACAAGATGAGGCATGATTATGTTATGGTTGCCCGAGCAAAAAGATTCCCTTTACTGTTAATTACGAGATAGACAGAATGGAACAAAAAGGGGGAAATTTAAACATCTTCAACGACTTCCTGTAATTTAAATTTATTGAGAATGAAACAGTGGATGAAGATTTTGAAATTATAATATATTATGCACCAGCGAGAGTGCAGAGCTGAGCGGGACTTCATAAAATACAGCTGACAAGCCTGAGCAAATTACCCAAGACCATTACAAAAATCACTTAATTGCTAACCATTCTGTCAGGTCAATTGACGCTAAACGGAAAAAAATAACAGAAAAGCATTTATGTCGCAAAAGGCAGGCTCTGAAAATGAGGTGAACACTTAGTGAAGGGGAATGGTTGGAAATTTTCTGCATAAAGTGTTATCATAGACTGTAGTCTTTTTCCGAACAGGCAATTTACTTCATATATTTCACTGCTTAGAAATATTCACAGGCATGTCCCTTTTTAAATGTATCTCAATATGTTTCAAACAACAATTACCTTAGACCTGCAGCTCATCATTTATTTTAGGAGGTGTTCATTCTTTTTGATTAATATAAATTTATTTTGTTGTTGTTTTTGTCTTATTTTCTGTCTTAAAGGGATATTACAACCAAAAATGAAAATTATGTCATCATATACTGTACTCATTCTCATGTTCCAAACCAATGAGGCAATGTTATATGGCTTTGAAACAAAATTAGGGTGATAAATTGATGACCGAATCTTTATTTTGGGGTGAACTACCTTTTTAAGTTGTCTTTTGCCAAATCAATTCAGTTGGCTTTCATTTTCCGCCTGTCCTGGCTCACTGTTCACCGCCTGCAATTGATCATGGCATGAGTTCAGACAGATCTAAGCAGCATTATCATCCAATCGCAACATGATACCTACCACAGGATCTAAGGGAAAGCACCAAGATTGAAAACACGACCCAGTCTGATGCTTCTACCCTGATCTGTACCGCATAATGAATAAGGAGCTGCTGATTAGTAGATAAAAAGTGATTAATAGCCGCACTGATTATCAAATCATGCCCCTCACCGGAATAATCAGTTAATTGATCATTTTGCTATGGGAGCTTCAGTGCCGGCGATGGTGGTCTTTGGAGAGCTCCGATATTGAAGTTTACTTATCCTGTCAGCCAGAAAGACAACAGAAAAACGGACAACTGACAAATGTTATCCTTTCACTCAATAATGTGTTGTTTTTTCTTTTACGTTTCACTACCTAGTCATGGTATAGTGTGCGAACTGTATATTGATAAACAGAAAAGGCTTGTGCTCCAAGCTCATATTTGTTTGGAAACTGAATTTATTTGAATTGATATGATGATATTTGGCCATTTGAAATTATCAGCACCAATCAATAACTATATCCATTTTGACACAGTAAAGTGTTCAAATCTTCCTTATGTCGCTTTTCAAAATTTGCAGAGAGCTTTGTCAATGGCTGATTTAATTTAATGTTTTCGATCATTTTTCAGTGGATTTAAGGTTAATATAAAAAGCAGATATGTAATTTGGATAGTTGATGTCCTGCGGTGTGATATTCTTATCTCTAAAACTCATCTACAACAATTTTAACAGTTGATTAGTCAATCTCATTAGTCCAGTCGAGTGAATTCAACTAGTTGTGACATCGCACACCCGAAACAACCATAACATTGTCTCTTTTGGACCACCTTTTTATTAGGTAGGCATCTTAATAGGTAGGCAAACATCTACCTGTAAAGTAGCTAAAAGTTAACATAAGTGTATGAACATATTTAGCTAAGCCTGGACTACCTGTACCTGCAGGCGTTTCACCATCCTGTTGCAGCTGCTTTTCGGATGATTTAGACAGACAAGGAATCTAGTATACGGACAACAATGGCAATGCATTCAGTTATGCCAAAAATGCATTCAGTCACGCTGGATAATCCATGTCAGTTGTCCAAACACAGAATGTTGACATTCGGGATGTAATGAATTCCTTCATGTCAGTGGGCTCCAACTTAAAGCGCTTTTCTAACTATCCACGAACCGTGGTCTTGAAGGAGCGAACAGCATCCAGGTCAGCATAACACTAGTTTTTTTTAAATATATATTTAAAGGGCAAAATTGTATATATTGCAGGTTATTATAGCATTTTTGTCATCTTTATAAGAGTAGCCTATGGAATGGTTTCAACATTATCAGTGTTGATGCAATGCAATTATGAGCATGTGCAATACAGATGCGGAAAACGTGTAAGATTGTTGTTCTTTAGGTGCATTGTTGAGCAGAGTGAGACAGTAACCAGTTCTTAAGTGTTTTAATGTGTATTAGTGTTTCATTCCATCTTTTAGTGTGAGTCTGACAGAACATCACAGCTTATATTTGTGACACTGTGCCTTTTCATGGCAGAGTCACCATACTTCACACCTATTGTATTTCCATCAAACGCATTTAATAAATCATGATGTGAGTCTGTGCAATCCCTAATTCATATAGATTTTAACAGAAAATATTGAAGTTGATAAAAAAACAAGTTTATGGACATCATAGGTAAGCATCAACTGTCCATTCATTTCAACTATTGACTAATGTTCTTTTGCTATTGCAATTGACCTCTTTTATCAGAAAATCATATCTGTTGATCAATGCTCTTTACAGTATATAATGCCTGTCATTCAGCTTTAACAATGTTGCAACCACACATTTATATTCACATGCTGCCATGGCAAAAAAAAAAAAAAAAAGTATGCATCATTCCTTTTGACCTGTACAGTGAAAAGTAAATAGGTATTTGAAGTAATTCAAATAATGAGATCAGTAGCTTTGTACACAGATCTGCAAAGGAAGCTGCATAACGTATCAGTTTATCTGGAGTCTCTCCTTTATTGATGTCAGATTACACACCTGCTGCTGATGCTGCTCCTGTTGTGCTGTGCTGTTCTGCACAGCTCTTTCCTCTCTACAAGAGGAACTCCCAGTGTACTTCCACATACCTGTGGGAAACAAATCTGAACAGTGGAAAAGGAGATTCCTGTAGAAGTATGCATGAGATGTAAAATATGGGGTATATGAGATATAGATTTTGTATGGACCATCTATTGTGTGTGCACAGCAAGAGGGCACAGATGTGGGAGGCCATGGAGAATAGAGCTGTAAAGGGAAGTGGATTTATATTCATTACTGTTTTATTTAGTCTTGCTAACTAGCTATATTTAATTCGTTGATAAATTGAACTTGGAATTCACATGCAATTGTGTGGTGTGTCAGTGTGGTGTGTCAGTGTGGTGTGTCAGTGTGTGTGTGTGTGTGTGTGTGTGTGTGTGTGTGTGTGTGTGTGTGTGTGTGTGTGTGAAAGAAAAGTTGTGTTCTTTGTGTCGAAGTACATTGAGTTCTGGGGAGTCTGTGCCAAGTGTCCAAAATTAACACTCACTAAGTGTCAAATGAGAGCAGAAATTGGCTTTGGCAAATAAATAAAATAGTTGCAGTCAATTTGGCCAGTTTGATAACATGGATGAAATAGAAAGAACTGTATAGACTGACCCTCACTGTTTTCTTTATCAGGTGTTACTGTAAATAACTCTCAATTGAATAACTGAGATACTCACCTAGATGCTCGCTGATTGTAGTGACTCACATGTCTTGTAGCAACTTTTAAGTCAGTGAAAAATTTGAGCCTGATCAAAAAAATTATTTAAAAAAAATATATAAATAATTGACAGGCTCCTTGCGTTCCAAAAGTCCAAAATTGAATGTCCACTGAGTGGTGCTAAAAGTGAGTTAAATTTTCTCCCAGAGGTTTTTAAGGTTAATGCTTTATAGAGTTTTAAATATACAAAACCTACCTCCCTAACCAAACTTAAAACTTGAAAACTGTCATATCCCTAAATATAAAAGATAGCGTCAGAAAAAGCAAATGTGAGAAGAAGAAAAAAGCACTTTCTGAGGCAACCATGTCATTTTGGAGTGCTTTTGACTTTCAATTCACATGCTCACATGGTCCTCTGCAACGCAAACGTGGCACTCTATCAGTTGAGCTGCCGTGCTTTTGAACAAGCTTATACATGTATTTTGCTATGTCATGCACTATAGTAAAAGTGTTTTGATTTCATGAGGTAACATTGTGTGAGCAATAGGTTTAATAGTAAGTGTTTCTTAACTGATAATCTGCACATTTACCCATGATTTGCATAAAAGTAATTGTTGCTGTACCGCCTCTAATGTTAATTTCACAAGGAACCATGTATGTACAACAAACCACAAAATAATATTTGACAAAAATGTTGGTATAGTAACGTCTAGGTTTCGTATGTAACCTCTGTTCCCTTATGGAGGGAACGAGACCTTGTGTCGAAGAAGCGACACTAGGGGTCTCTCTTGGGCGCGGAATATGCCTCTGATCTATGAAAGAAGCACAATGAGAAGTTGGCAGACAGTATTTTCATACCCTGCTCCCAGACATACGGGTACAAAGGTGGGGAAATACGTCTGTTTCATTCAGGATTTTTCTGAGGAGCCGGAAATTGTCCGGCCACAACAGTGGCTCGGCCCAGCGACGTGGCCGGGAGGACACAACGTCTCGTTCCCTCACTTCGACGTTGTGTTGAAGAAGCGACACTAGGGGTCCCATTTAAATCACGCCATGCGCTGAGCCGAGTACGTGTACTGCTGACACAGGATGTATTTTATATGCAAAGGTGACCAGCTGTGTCAGACTGCACATACCCTTCAACAATGCCTAAAAAAAAAGTTGCTTTCTATTGAAAATTGTGAACAGAGCCCGGTTGAGAACTCGCAAGTCAAAGATCGGTGGTAAGCCGCCACCTTTCTTGGGTACAATCAAGTAAGGGCTGTAGAGACCCTTCTTCATTTTGGTTTGAGGGACAGGCTCTATCGCATCTTTGTTTAAAAAAGAGTAGCGATTTCTGTGCGCAGGGTTTTGGCATGCTTGCCTTGTACTGCGGTAAAGCGGACACCCGCGAAGGGGGGCGGGGGCCTGGCAAACTGAATTGCAATAACGAGTAGGGTAGTCTGGGCCAGCCAGCGTGACGGGTTAGGAAGTGAAAGTCATGCATCTAAACTCTGTGCTAGGGGCACCAAGGGGACAGTTATTTTTGACGTACCCGGCGGGGCGGGGCAGCGGGGCGGAGTAGGTAGTATGGTGTCGGGAGGCGAAGACATGTCCCGAGGCTTTAGTGCTGAGAAAAGACTCGAAGCACTTACCTTGCTCCGCACACCCAGCAGGGGGCAGGTTAGTGACTGAGGAGGAGGTCCAATGTAGGGCGTCCTCTAGACTCATCAGGATTGGCCAGCCAGGGAACAGTCATGGGGCTGAAGGCGGGGGGTCCGCTTCCAGCATGCCAGGACTGTAAAGATCTGGCGGCAGAATGCCGTGTGAACGGCATTTGTGGGCCAGGTGACCCAGAGACAAGGAAATAGCTCTGTTATTGAGAATAACCTGGGCCCGGGTTGAGGCGGAGCAGGGTGTTTCTTAGCTGCAGGAGGACGCCCTCGGCGAACAGACGGGGCATGGTCCATGGCGGCAGGCTTGCAGCTGGGCAGGATGTGTGAAATGGCCTCCGTCTGCTTCTTCACAGCGGAGAACTGCTGGGCGAAGTCCTCGATGGTGTCGCCGAAGAGGCCGAACTGGGAGACAGGGGCATTGAGAAAGTGAGCTCTGGCTCTGAGGGCGAGGGTGGTCGCTGAGCGCAGTTCCTACAACACATCGGGATCAGGGCTACCCCGTGGAGATCTTTAAGTGCCTTGGCTTGGTGGACATGCAGGAGGGCCATGGCGCTGGAGGCTTTGGCGGTCAATGAAGACATTCCAGAGGGTTCCAGTCCAACCCCACGCTGACGGCGGCCCGGGAAAGCATGTCAGTCATCTGCATGTCAGCCTGAGCCTGGGCGTGCTGGCCCGAAGGCGGCAGCCCAGGGGAGTCATCTGTGTCAGACGTCGCGTTCTCCAATGCAGTGGCGAGCTCATCCACCTCGAGCTCTAGAGGATAAGCGGGCAGGCCGTGAGGCAAGCCGCCATTGACTCGAGCACAGACGGGAGTCAACGAGCATGCTGGGGGCGGGTGTTCCGAGGGGGCGCACCCGACTGAGCCGCAGCCGCTGCCGTCCCCAGATCGCCTCCATCGCCAGCTGCATCGTCCTCAATCCCGTGGGAAGAAGGAGCAATGCAGGGGGCGGCTGGGGTTGCGAGCTTTCTATTGAAAGCGAGCCGCAACCGCAACGTTGCCATGGTCATGCTCTCGCAGTGAGAACATGAACTATCCACTATGCCTCGGTGTGATCGCTGCCCAGACACAGGAGACAACGTCTGTGGCCGTCTGAAGCGGAGAGCACTCTACCGCATCCAGGAACTACACGGGGCAGAATGGCATCTTTATAAAGACGCGTCCTGAAAAGGACGTTCAACACCACTGTGTAAATGCTCTTTTTAGAAGAAAATACTCTTTTATAGAGAAAATCACTCTTTTAATAAACTCTTTTATCTTTCTGCACTGTTGAAGCGCCCAGGGGCATGCTGCACTGCCATGCAGAGAAGGAGAAAAGCCGCTGAAGAGCGCCGTAGATACAACAGCAGGCAGAGCTTCAGAGGAACAAAGGCAGGAACAGGTGTGTGACTTGCAGCTGACTGCATACACGACCATCGGCTCCGAAGAAAATTTCTTAATGAAACAGACATATTTCCCCGCCTTTGTACCCGTATGTCCGGGGACAGGGTATGCAAATACTGTCTGCAACTTCTCATTGGCCTTTTTTTATTGATCAGTGGCATATTCGGCGCTCAAGAGAGACACCTAGTGTCGCTTCTTCGACACAACGTTGAAGTGAGCGACAGACGGGGAACTAGTTTCTATTAGACCAGGTAAGAAATATTTATGGCTGGTAAATTTTCTAACAATATCACAAAACTACTGGTCAACTGTATGTTCCCTAGTGCATATGGCTCTGAAAGTGGGCAATTAACATTTCAAGAGAGGAAAAAGCTTACTGGTGTAACGACGATACTGCAAAGCCGATACATTGTGAAAATCCTGGATATGAAGGGCCATTAATTAACCTTTAGTGAAATGATTACTACTTACATTATAGAAGAACATGGTAGCAATGGTGAGGGTTTTAATTTGCCTCTTCAGAGGCCCTGAAGGAAGGCCCTGCCCCCGTGAGCTGTGATATGTTAACCGAGAAGCAACTAATTAGATGTCAAAAATTCATAAGCCCCTTTTTAATATTGCATATCTATCCCGGTATGTCACTTGAAAACAAGGCACTGCACAAACAGAGCGACCACAATACAAAACCCCAGCAGGGACTCTGACAGGAGAAGAAGGCCATAGTAGACCAGTGAGACGAGAAAGAACAGAATGCATGAGAGGGAGGATGGCTCAGAGAGGAAAGCAGATAAAAGAAGAGAAAACGGTAGGTAAAAAAAGCAGGAAACAATCAAAGAAAGTTGCGTGATAAGCCCCAGAGAACGGCACCTGTGGAAAATGTAATCTTACAAATTCTAGGAGAATAGGTGGGAGGGAAGCTCATGATAATGTGATTGTGGGCAGAGCAGAGGCATGCAGAAATCAAGCGGCCTGGGTCCGGCAGAGCGGGAGGGAAGGGGGTTGTCGGGGAGTGGGGGGCACAAGGGCCAGCAGAGAGGGGACTGACTTATCAAAGGCACTGGCAGGTAAATAGTCATTTACTCTGCATGCACAATGAACAGAACACGGTGGCTTGACACAGGCGGCGAGGCGATAATGAAAGGCACTGCTATTGTGGCATCCGTCAAGGGACTCTTTTTAATATTGCTTCCCTTTCTCAAGTGACGGTGCACTGATGCTTCTTGGCGCCAGCCTCCTCTTGTAAGTCACTTTGCATAAGATGAGATGGAGTTGAAGTGTGATGCATTATCTGAGGAGAGGGGCAGTAGAATGAGGTTTTCCCTCTTCCTTTTTCCATTTGTATTCTGCTTACCAGAATATCAGCAGGGAGGTTAGAGCGAGCCAAGCTTAGCTGTGCTAGTTTCCTTACTGTTAAACGGCCAAAAAAATACAAATTAATGCAATTATTTAGCTTACTGTGTTCTTTGTGAAGTCTGGCCACTATATACCCCCCCAAAAAAAATATTTTTGTAAATGTAGTGGTACTGCTGCAAAAAAGTTCCATGGTAACCACAATAATTACTCCTGATGTATATCCAATTTATCCTTAGGTTGTTTGTATGTGTTTTTGAGTTGGAGTCCAATAAAAATAATTCTATTCTATTCTATTCTTTTCTAAATGTTTTAATCTATAACTTTAAGTTCTAAAAGTTAATAATCTATTATATTCTACTGTGAAAATACATTTGCATGTGATTTCCTTAACTGTATAATGTCTAAAAATGTCATTTTGTTTCTTTTTGTATGATAATAGTGGCTAATATAACTAGAACAACAACTGCATTAAAAATGGTGTAGATGGAAACAACGATTTGCATAGTAAATTTGTAAGGGTAGGCATTACAAATTCATTGAAGGTGAGCAGATGTTATGTGTATAGAGAAGAGCATTTGAATTAGATGTAAGTATGACACTCCTGATCAAATATATTTCTAAATGAAAGCAAATCTTAGACAGAAAAAAGGAAGAGGAAAAGCTAAATAGTTCAGACTGTGACAGTTAGTAGGAGGGGGTGCTAATGAGGTACAATCCTACAGATTTTTTCTGTAAGCATATCAGATGAATCAAACAGGAATTAAAGGGAAATAATCCCCTGGGTTTGTTGAGTTCTTCAATCTGGCACTTGAGGTTACAAAACATTCAGCATGTAAAAGAGATCCCATTTGAGCTGTCATGTATACTGATATAACTGCCCTATGTAAGGTTTTTTACATTGTTGAGCTATTTTTACTTCATTATTTGACAATGATTCTGTCTGGATGTGCTTCCAAAGACAATCTTGAAATTAAGATTAACATTATGTCATTCTTTCCCTATACATTCAATCTATTTTATTATTATTATTAATAATAACAATATTATTATTATATTCTGTACATGAAGCCCTAGCCTTTGCATCACATATATCAGAGTATGTCTCCGTACACATCCTTTAACACAGATCTACACTGGTTGTGTCATGCATACCTGTATTCATTCCAATTTTAATTTAGTGACATGTTCTGATTCTTGGCCATCGAAGCAAAAAATTAGCTTGCTCTCCCTGTTAAATGTCAACTTACTTAAGAAGGCCTAGAAATAAAGAGTGAGAGAAAGACACAGAGAATAAAAGGGAAAATCATTTATGCACCCATGCACAAATATTTGAAACAGCTACAAAAATATTCCAAGCATTGATGTGGAGAATATGAAAACTGCTTTAGGTAAAGTATTAATTAGTCCGATACATTCATGTCTCTGCACTCAGATTCCAGATGTAATATTTGCAAAGTTTTCTTTCTTTTTTTTTTTTTTTTTTTTTGCAATAATTACATTTTATGTTCATTTAGTATTTACATGTGCTGATATTTTTACAGTATAAGTAAGCATATACATAAATATGGAAAAAAAAATCGGTCATGGTTTAATAAACATGACTTCCATATTTGTTTATTTAGCAGATAATTAATCCTTTTGAGCATAAACTCTCTCTCTCTCTCGCTCTCTATCTCTATCTCTCTCTCGCTCTCTCTCTCTCTCTCTCTCTATCTCTCCCTGGAAAACCCAAGTGATGAGAGAGATGTGAAACTTTGAATTTGTGCACATGATTAGCAGATTAAATCTCTCTGTCAATCTGTTTACCTCCTCCATCACATGCCCCATTCATTTTCACAGGTCACAAAACTAAATGCGGAATGTATTCAGCAAATATAGTTTGTTGCCCAACTGGCACAGAGGAGTGATTCTCTATCTCAAAAACAATAAAAGAAAATAAAGGAAAGTTTATTTCAAAAAGTGAAAGTAGGTCTATTGATTTTAAATATAATGTCATATATCTTTTCACTTTAGTTCTTAGGAAAGTGCTTACCAGACAATGGAGTCAGGCAAATTTTGTATAAGGGTTGATGGCACTTAACATATCATTTTTTTTTTTGTAGGTTAAAAGGGAAAATGTAAAATTTAAGTACAAATGTACACTGGTTACCATTCCCTTTAAGTTTTTCACAATTTTAAATAACCATTTACTTGCACTATTTAATTTCATCTAATTTTGCACTATTTGTGGCATGACATTAATTTCTAAAAGTACAAATATTCCATGTACAATTTATATGGTTATAAAAACTGCATGCATTAATTTTAAAAGATTAACCAACATGCTGTTTTCAAATAGTTTTAGATGTGAGTGCAGCATGTCCCACTGCAGGACATGTCAACTTCCCAAAGGTATTTCATGTCAATCCATAAACTTCAGAGCTCCATCAATGTATTTTCCTAAAGATCACTCATGTTTGTGTCCATCTCTTGCCCACATCTGAGCGTTTCGCTTACAGCAGTTTCATTGGGCGAATCTCTGTTTGCTCTGCTAGAAGACAGACCCACATAATTCACCTCATTAACAGACACCGAGTGCATAATGAATGGCAATGCAAACATTGGATCGGGCCTAGCTAAATAATTCAGCAAACTGTCAGTCCTGTGCACCAAAGTGCTGTAAGGTTTCACTTGAAGAGGTGTCGTAAGCGGCGCTGTCAAAATGCGTTCTGGTGATACTGATGCATGATGCTTTAGAATCCAGAAGTCCACCACCCCCCTGCTCCAACCAGATGCCCCCCCCCCCCCCCCCCCAATCAAACATCACAAGCCATCTTCCCAACTGTCATGGCTTAAGCTAGGGCAACTGCTTGCACTTCAATACCACTCTCTCGCTTGGAGATTTCATACAGACTTAAACTAATGAGGGAGCATTTAGAAACTCAGAGATGCCGATTTTGGAAGACGAAGGGACAGTAGGGAGGGAGACTTGCGTATACATGCTCACAGTCAGAAACTGCACTCTGTCTCTCTCATATATGCACACATACAAACACACACACACACACACACACACAGCCCAGAATTGTCAGCGCAGGTGAACAAAGTGAATGGGAGATGTGACTGACAATAAAGATTTATTTTAACATCAGTGAGAGCAGGCTCTGGAGACAGGCAGCCAGGACAGATTCTGAAGACGGCGTTACTCTGAGGGCCAATGTTTCCCTGAGACCTGGAGATGCCAGCTCTAATGATCAGCCCAGGAAGTTGCAGGCAAGTAAGATGCCAGCCGCAAATCTATTATTTCATTCAGCTTCCTTTTTTTTTTAAGAGGATCTTTAATAGACACCCTAAATTTCAACGGGTGTCAAGGGCTGCTTAAAGTTTAATTCTCCCCAACTTCTTTCCCTATTAATAGGCCACACAGTAAGAAGACAACACATTATTTTTTAATAGCGTGAAAGAGAGAAATAAATTATTTTGAATAATAGTCACAATACATTTCAATGCAAGCGCCATCTGCCACTTTCCACTGATCTTCAAATAGTTCCCTAGAACTGTGACACTAATTTACCACAGTTTCTCAGCTTACTGTAAATCCAAGCACTTTTTTACCGAAGGTGAGGCAAAGTTCTCAACCCATAAGGAGACAAGCTACGATATCTAATGAGACCAAACCGGTCATTAATGTTTAAATTCAGGGAGTTTAAAACTGCATTTTTGTGTACGGTCACAAATGTAGAGACACATTTTCTCCATTTCATTTTGCCAGGTGTTCTAGATGTCTCTGATCTAGTGACAGGTCATCTGAAGGATACCTTTTTTCACAATAATTATGACTGGAAAACATTCTTAACAGTTAAATGATTGCAACATTTGATTTCTGTTTTATGTACAGTAAGATGATATAACAGAATCCATTCTCCATTCGCCTTACAGCACTCATTTGCTTGTTATATGCCTTTCTCTGGATAATTAGTAATTAACACATTATTTTGTGTAGGCCTTTCTTTATTTATGGGCAAGCACTTGCCAAGTCCCACATTCCTCCGCCAAGATCAGGTTAATGCCAAAGTAGAAGGAACTCAGAGAACAGGCCAACCTCCAGCTAGTTATAGTTTCACTTCATGACAGAAGAGCACAGAGGGCTGTACATACACCTGATAAATCTCTCTCTGACTTATACTGGTAATACAGTTGTTTAAATGGTACATGAGCTAGTGCATAAACTTTAACATGCACTGGTTCTGGTATATAACACAAGGGGGTTAAGCAGTGCTTATGTGGACATTGAAAAAAAGTGATTTGATGAGCATCTTTTCTTTTTTCTTCACACAGACCTGTTTATTTAGTTATATGATTATGCAAAATTATGATACACTTTTTGGTGATACTTTTAAACTGTTCCTGCAGGGAGATACATATTTTTTTATTTTTTATTTTTCTCCGTGATTTGATAGATAATGAGATTCATTTTGTATTTTTGTAATAATTAAATATTTTTAAAAGTTATGACATATATACACAATTTATAGAAAATATGGTCTTGAGACCGAGTCCGAGACTGGAAACGGTCTAGAGTACTACAACATTGCACTGGACACAGGGACACTGCTCACTTATAAGCAGACTATACAGTCTGCATAGGGCACCAATCCCCAAGAGGGGCACCATCTTACCCTATAGGGGGGCACTAAAAAGTCCACTGGCTGCCCTTCCTCGAATGTTATATATATTTCAAGGACTGATAGGAGTCATGAAACACTCTCCCCATCGGACAATCGCCTACCGAGAAAAAAACAGTTTAAGTGGCGGATAAGGTGGATAAGGATGGTTAAAGATGATGCAGCTGTATTTGAAACCCCACCGCAACAGTGTTGACTTCAGTATTGTTTTTTTGTTTTTTTGCAATATGAGACAAAAAATAATATTATGCATTTACTTAATGAGTCCAGAAAATGTGTCATCTTTCTATGAAAAGGATCCATACTTTCCAGTTGCTCTTCACTGTCCAGTTTTATAAAGGCATAAAGCCTATAAAATTTAATTAAAATAAAAACATATTTGCATTAAGAACAATATGTAACCAGAAGCTGGAAACAGGTGAGGATGATGACACTTTTCCTTTACCTTCATTTTATATTAAGCTTTGCAGCAGCATGACTGTCATTAAATCTCTGCAAAGTACCTTGTCTTCCAAATGTGTGTCGTTTATGCAGTACTGGTTCCAGATGCATCACAAATACACACAAAGCAGATGTGGCAGTGGCCACCACTTTACAGGTGAACTAAATCACACATCACATAACTTGAGCTAATCCTCATCTTCATTCTTGGGCTCTGTCTTTCCTTCATCTAAATAACGCAGGATATAGTGCAAAAAAATTGTAAACAAACAAACAAGAACTCATATTTGCGTTTCACCACACATTACAGCCAAATCCAATCGGCGTACACCCACACATGGAAAGTAGAAGTTAAATTTTACAACTGCTTTTTTTCTTCTTGCTAACACACTAAGATGTTTAAAAGTCAATTAACGGGATTGTTCACTCCAAAATGAAAATTATTTCATTATTTACTCACCCTCATGTTGTTCCAAATTTGTATGACTTTCTTCTATGGAACACAAAAGGAGAATCTATGCATATATTTTAGCCTCAGACACCATTCACTTTTATTGTATGTAAAAAGATGCAATTAAATTGAATGGTGGCTGAGGCTAACATTCTGCCTAACATCTTTTGAGCTCCATAGTAGAAAGTCATTCATATGAGTTTGGAATGAGATGAGTGTGAGTAAATGATGGAAGAATTTTCATTTTTGAGTGAACAATCCCTTTAAGTTTAGCTGTCAAAGTGGTCCTCAGGTCTTTGTGGATTCTCAGTCACTTCCTTGTTAAATACAGTCTTGTGTTGTTTCAAGCCTCACTTTCATTGTTCCTGCTTACTCTTTATTTAATTAACTGAACTTAATGTTATTAAAAAAAGTGCCCATAGAGACGCAACATAAATCAAATAATTTTCTCACTCGCAAGAAGCGTCTCCATGTGTGTGCTGAGCTGTGCGGGTGTGTTCACACGACTCTACATGCCAGGTGGCTGTAGAACAGCTGAAGTCTAGAATGTTGGCCTGAAAAACAGGATGCTAGCCTGCAGAGAGACGAGGGTATAGCGGACGAGTTGTGATAACCACAGTCGTTAATGCTGTCACCTTTGAAAGACACCTCTCTTTGGTGGTGGTGTTTAAATACAGGTGTTTAATTGTGAAAGTTCATAAGTGTGTTAATGGGGGACTGCTTAGAGGAGAGAATGAGAATTGGACATTTTAAGTCAAGTCAATTTTATTTGTATAGCGCCTTTCACAACACACATCGTTTCAAAGCAGCTTTACAGAAGTTCAGCATTAACAGATGTTATAGACATTACATGTAAAAATGTAATGTCTATAAAGTCGATAAATCATCATCATTGTGCAGGGCTCCAAACTGCGACTAAAAATGGTCGCAGTTTTTTTGTTATGATTCATAGTCACTTGTCATTTTAGAGAGTTCTGAGAAACATAGTCTTGTTAAAAGCTGGTGTTACTTTAACATACCTATACAATATGTCGTTAGTTATTCAGTGTGGTCACATGTTCTATGATATTTATCTCAACATGTCTGCATAAAAAGGGCATCCTTGAATTAATTTCTGAATATACTATTATTAGATACAATTTCATGTTTCATGATTTTTTTAATCTGTGAAATCATTCATAAATTCATAAAACTGTTTCATGTTTTAATTTCTGATTTGATAAGTTTTAATGTCTATACACGCACACCTGTGACTGCACATTCTATGAAAAAAATATATATATATATATATTTTTTTTTTTTTCACATTTACTTTTTATGACACTTTTGATAAGGTTTTGCGTAGGGATGTAGGTTTTGTTGATTCAAAACATGATAGAACATTAACATTAAAAGCTCAGCTGTGAACATTAAACTCGCTTTTAGTGCAACACAGTAGACATTTATAGTTTTAGTATATCATTTTACAAATATGTTGCCATAGTTACAAAATTTTCATGAGATCAGGCTGCATATTGCTATTTTCGCAGTTGATAAAATCAATGAACCACTTTAGTCATTGTATTACAGTGATTCTATAAGAGGTAAGGTGGTCTTAGACACCAAAGAACACCCTTTACCATAAATAACACACAGCATCTCATCTCATTTCTTATTGTTTTGTTTTAGCACAATGGGTGATTGACAGGTGAGCAGGTGGTCCTTTGATGCTTTTTGGGACACAGGATAGATTTATGTGTCCAACATTTTCTGGACTCCGTTTGCACCTGTATTTTGTGCTGACCACTTGTGATTTCCTGAGACATATGTTAAAGTAATACTGTAAATGGGGACTAAGAGTGCAGTGACAAACTTGCATTCTCAGTATTTTTAAATACTATTCACATATGACAGTGTAGCAATATACACAAACACACATGCATACATAGTCCTCCAGGCACATGTGTGCATGCAGTCTCGCAAGAACATCTGAACAAAGTTCAAATTAAGATTTATTTTATGGAAGACTGCACCTAAGTGCTGTGTTTTATGTGTGAGTTGCCGTCCTGGAGGGGATGGTGCTCTCAAACCCTGGGAGGTCCGAGGACCCGGCATGAGTGTGGGGTGAGCAGTGCGGAGCTGTCATTGCTCCAGATTTATGTTGTTCAATAAGGATCCTGAAACTTTGAGCCAAGTTAAGTCACTACATAATTAAAACCTTGCTGTGGAATCTCTCTGATGTCGAAGCAGGAGCTGTTTGCTGTTCACGGGGTCAGAAGGAGCTGTGTACAATGGCGTGCCACACACACACACACACGCATAAATGAGCAAAATACTGTGTGAGTGTGAAGATAAGAAAGAAAGAAAGAAAGAAAGACAGACAGAAAGGAAAATAGATGGATGGATAGACAAACAGACAGACAGACAGATAGATAGATAGATAGATAGATAGATAGATAGATAGATAGATAGATAGATAGATAGATAGATAGATAGATAGATAGATAGATAGATAGATAGATAGATAGATAGATAGATAGATAGATAGATAGATTTCAATCTTTTTCCTATACATCTCAGACTAATCTGCAGCTTGTGGAGTGTCTAAAACATCTGGATGACAGCAGTGTAACTCAGTCTAAAAGTTCCATTTTCATTCTAGCATCTCTACAACCGGCCCCACAAACACACAGCCACAAGCCACTGGCAATCTTCATTACAACAGCCACGCACTGGGCCTCTCCTAAAGAAACAATCCCTGTTGATCTATACAGAATATTGTGATAGACTGGTTTCCTTTAAAAACACTCTGCGTTGATGCTATTTCTTCATACCATAGCGGTTTAAATATTAATCATAATAAAAAAAAATTTTTTTTTTTTACTCTGGTTTTATGGTTGATGAATTCAAAATTTGCTGTCAACATTCACAGCAAGCAGTTTTTTGGGCCTGTGGGTGAGTCAAAATTCAAGTGGTTCACTACATCATTGAACCCAGGTCCTGACACAGAGAGAAGTATCATGTCTCTCAACCCTCTTTCTTTCCCATCTCTGGATTCTGAGGTTTGGTTCTGTTCTGAGGCCAAGCATTTTAGCCAACAGGCACATGCTAAAAGATTTATGGAATAAGACTGTGCCAAGAGTGAGTTTCTCAATTTTCCCCAAACAGCATCTTTTTCTGCGCTAACAGCTCTCAGACACAGTTTACATGTTATAGTCAGCAAGATAACAATTCGGTCTTCACTACACATAACATTTATGTGGTAGCAACAACCTCTTAAACACTCAATGACAGTTTTGATAGCTCTGGTCTTTCATTTAGTTACCCCAACGATTTGTTTGTTTTGCCTGTGCAAATTAATAGTTGTATAATAACAGTCATCTTTGACTACCCCACATTGAAATTACTGATATTAAACCTACGACTGTATAATGTTCTTGATAATACTGATATTGGAATGTGAAACAACATTTGAGGTAAAACTCATTACTGAGCAGTTGTTATGATATTATCTAAATTGCCATTCATAGTGGGAGATTACAAAAAAGCATACTCACATTAGCAGTTAAACTGTATTGGTGCACAGGCACAGAAAGAGTAAAGATTTCCTATAATCGTAAAAATGACTTGTGTTAACATGTGCATGGGTGCATGTATTTGATCTGGATTTTAATGTGTGTGCGCTGTTGCAAAGGTGATATACGTGAAAGCAGAGGTCATGAAGAGAGGTTTTTCAGGGATGTTGCATGATTGTAGGAGTCAGCTCGAATGTTTACCTCCTCAGACTGACACTTTGTTTGCTGAAATGTAGCATGCCCATTATATATTTAAAGGACCTTTTGAAATGATTATGAGCTTTTGGCCCCTGAGCTTCACAGAAGAAAACAACAACAAAACAAGAAAAGCATCTCCAGAGCAAAACAAAGGGAACACACACGTGTGTTCCTTGAAGAAAGATGAGATAAAAAATGTTGGGGGATATTTTTGTAGCTGTTGTTTGGTGGCATCACTTACTGCTTTTTGTCTGCAAAAGTCCACATGCAATGTACATTGCTGCTATGTAGTGGATCTTGAAAGTGTAACAGAGTGGTAGAAGTGTTTGAAGTCATCTGTGAAGAGCAAATGAGGCTATATACTTCATGATTACAATGAAATATAAACACAGGGAGGGGTTTAAGACATTTTGGGCCCATCTGTACTGTAGAAGATGCTCCTTCCTTGCTGATCACAGAACAGTTATGCACTGCAGTTAAAAAGAGCAGGAGAGTTTAAAGCAGTCAAACGTATGAAACATGGCAGGAAAGGGGAAAAAGGTCACCTGAGAGACAATGTTATGTGGTTCAATGTGAAAAAGGTGAACTGAAGTGCAGCGAATGGGTAAACCGTTGCTTTTTTTTCATTTATTCATTTTGTCCAATACATGATGATCACCCTTTTCGAACAGCAAAATCATGTCTTTAAACCATTCATTCAGTGTTTTTGACCAATTAAGTGCTGGTCTATTGTTTCCACACTGAAAAGAACAGTTCAGCCATGGCAACTCTCAGAAAGGTTTGGCATAATGACGTACTCTATGTAATGCATTTAGATAAGATATTAGAATTGGCGGACTAGATCTGCTACACTGCTGCTGCTTGCTACTGTTAGTAAATAAACATACTGAGCTAGCATGTGATCATGCTGCTGCTTCTGCACAAAACTCTGCAAACGACATGCTGCATCAAGAATGAAAGACATGCTGCTGCACAATAAGGCATACATCCCATGTAGGAGATCTAGACCAGTGGGAGCTGGGGATGGAGGTGGGTTTCAGAGTGCACTGCTCTGAACTGCTATTGCAAAACTGAGCTTCTAACAAAGGTTGGGCAGATAAAGGAGGAAGTGGGAACCGGTTTACACAGTTCACGTGAGTCTGTTTTAAACATAAGTCGGCTTTTCAGCATCACTCAAATAAACAGTCCACTTTTCAGCTTCACACAACACAATACTCTCTCTCTCTCAGGGAACAGACTCAAAGACTGTGGTCTGTCTGTCTCTCTCTCTCGCTCTGTGGACTGGCCGTCTTTTATCTCCCCCAACTCTTACTGTGAACATATAGTAGAGATAGTAATTAGTCACAATTCATCTCAGGTGGATGTCTCTCTCCCCAGACAGATGCTTGAGCCTGCCCTCACCTCCACAGAGCTATTTAAATGTTACGCAAAGAGAGAGATGCAAATTGATTGGTTCCTTGAATATACTTGAAGGAACCAACCAGATTACACAAGCAAAGGATTAGTTTAACATGTCACATGTGAGTGAGCCAATTGGCTGATGCAATACTATTCGGAAAGCCTATCAGCCTGTGCCCAATAGAGTTTCTTGGCTGAACTTAGGTCATTAATGTCTAGCATGCATTTCCACTGGTCGGTGCTGTTCTTAAAGGTTGACCAGCATAACTATTGTGTTTACTAGAAAACCATTGCTAATAACGGACTGATCACACTTTGACTTCGTCGACAGGAGGTCGAAGGCTTCTGTTCCTAAAAGCTGTCTGTTCTTACCAAGTTTATCAACAATCCCTGCATTGGCCAAAGGTAGAAGTATTGTTAACTAGTTTCTGGGTGAAATGTCCATCAAAAGCAAGTTGTTTAATCAGAAATTATGTAATACAGTGTACTGAAATGCATATTTTATGAACCTAACCCAAACCCCAACCCTAAACATCAGTGGAGCAAAAATGTAATTTTAAAGCAAAAATACATCCTCAGAATCACACTCACTATTGTTTATATTCATGCGATAACTTCTTGGATTCCTTGGGACTAAAATCAGTGTCTTGGAGATTGCTTCCATGACATTCTATCAGTAACACCACAGGGAAATGTGAATGCATTTAAATTTATGCAAAATTGTCTGATGGTGGATAACGCTTGTCAGTAATTAGGCAGAATGGGGACAATTTCAAAGTACATGAACATTTGGAAGGAGCATGTCGATTCCCTGTGATCATGTTGCTTTCTGGTTGACCAGGAAGTCTCTCTGGTCAGGCTAATTAAGCAGCCTGTTGGGGACATCAGCACATCAACATCAAATGGTGGAAACCATCATCCAAAATTATGACCCGCCACACTAGTCTCTTCAATGTTGGATCAGACTGTTGAATAAATGCTTGTCTCTCATCAAGAAAAAACACATTTACATTTTAATTGCATTATGTTTACATAGGCATGTTTTTGGTTGTCTTTTCTCTTTGAACACATAATTTGAATGTCATATACACTGACGGACAAAAGTTTGGAATAATGTACAGATTTTGCTCTTATGGAAATAAATTGGTACTTTTATTCACCAAAGTGGCATTCAAATGATCACAATGTATAGTCAGGTCATTAGTAACATGAAAAATGTATATTATAATTTGGAAAAAAAATCTGAATGTGTTAAACTACTTCATAGAGTTATCAAAACAATCCTCCACATGAAGCAATGACAGCTTTGCAGATCTACAGCAATCTAGCTGTCAGTTTGTCCAGATACTCAGGTGACATTTCACTCCACACTTCCTGTAGAACTTGCCATAGATGTGGCTGTCTTGATGGGCACTTCTCAAGCACCTTACAGTCTTGTTGGTCCCACAAAACTCAATGGGGTTAAGATCCGTAACACTCTTTTCCAATTATCTGTTGTCAAATGCGTTGGAGTGGTGGTGGTGTAGTGGGCTAAAGCACTGAACTGGTAAGCAGAAGGTTCTTGGTTTGATCCCCACAGCCACCACCATTGTGTCCTTGAGCAAGGCACTTAGCTCCGGGGGGATTGTCCCTGTAATAAGGGCACTGTAAGTCACTTTGGATAAAAGCGTCTGCTGAATGCATAAAATGTAAAATGCCTGTGTGTCTTTGCCTACTCTAACCTTTCCCTTTTTTTCAGTGTTCATTATGTGGCAATTTCACGCATTGTATAGCCTTCATTCCTCAAAAAAAGGATTGACTGAAGAGTTTCTAGAGTAAGCTGTTTCTTTTTTGCCATTTTTGACCTAATATTGACTTTAAGACAAGCCAGTTTATTGCATAATGTGGCAACTCAAAAACAAACACAAAGACAATGACACGCTTCATTTAATGAACCATATAACTTTCAACTGTGTTTGAAATAATGGCAAATGATTTTCTATTATCAAATTTGCAATTTAGCATGATTACTCAAAGGATAAGGTTGTTGGAGTTATGGCTGCTTGAAATGGGACCTGTTTAGATTTGATCAAAGTTACTTTTTTCAAATAGTGATGGTGCTGTTTTTTACATCAGTAATGTCCTGACTATACTTTTTTATCAGTTGATTGAAACTTTGGTGAATTTAAGTACCAATCTCCTTCTAAAACAGCTAAATCTGTACATTATTCTAGACTTATGGCCACCAGTGTATGTCTGAAAGCTATATAAGACCCATTTACAGTATATACAACTATGTATGAAATTACAGGGGTTGTTGGCATAACTTTCATAATTAATTTACATTTCTCAAAAATACACTGAATCAAATAAATATTAAGCAGTTTGCATTCCTCCATAATCAAAAAAAACCTCATAAAATGGACCCGCTCTCTTCTGATGTCATAAGCTTAAGAACTTAAGCGTCGTATTGACAAAAGATGACAAAAGCAACGCTTGTACCAGATGTCCCACAATGCACTGCGGGCTGGCAATAATTCAGGGCAGGACTAAACAGCTGGCTCACTGACAGCAGAGCTGCCAAGAGCTGGCAACAAGAGACTCGGAGCAAAGCAGCAGGCTGCTAACCCCGCTCACACTTTTAATTAGACCCACACACCCATGTCTTTGAGCCATCGTAAATATACAGATGACATGTGGAGCATCATTTGTTCAAAAATATTTGCTTACAAAATAGTATCTGGATTCTCTTTATGTTTAGCTTGCAAAACAACAGGGTTTATCAACCTTGGGAAAAATGGGTGTAGAGAAAAACTTCAAAAATGCATCTTCAGCTAATCCCTGAGGGAACTCTGTTTTGAGGTCAGTGTTTCAGAGGGTGATATTTTTTCGCGATTTCAAATTGACGTTCATCATGCATTCTAAGTCCCTTATATGACATTGTTCTATACTGTGATATGGCATGCACACAAAATGTTCACATTTCACATTTTCCTCACATCTGAAGGCATTTTGTAATAGCTCTTATGTTTAGAATGGATGGATGGATAAACAGAGTGAAACGGAATGTAAGATGTGCTCATTGTGAACATAAAACAGATAAAACACAAGAAAAATCATTAGCTCTTGACACTTGAGTTTATGTATCTGATGTCAGACTCCAAAAATGTATCTTTTTTTTTTTTTTTTTCCTAACTTGCACACTGTTGCAATATCAGATTTATTTGGAGTATTATTTTCCTCAGGACAAATTAAAGTCAGCAGTTCACATAATTCAGAAGACTGATCTTTAGAAAAAATTTGTAGCGCATCGCTATTGCGGCAATCATCTCTCCATTGGCTGAGAGAAGTCCCCAGTCACTCGCTCTCCTAAGAGGTCACAAATAACTGTACTCAGGAGAGAGAACAAACCTTAGTGAACAGAAGAAGGGTAGCAGTGAAATATGGGCCATCTGTGGCCATCGCTTACAGGGGGACGTGACCCTAAAGCAGGCGGCACTTGGCACATCTGCCCAGGTTTGTCAGATCAGTGCAGTTTTGCGGGATGGACAGTCCCTTCCTGCCGAGAGCATCTGGGCTAGTGGGATACATCAGACCATTTACTAAAAGTGAGTTAAATTGAACCCAAAATCTAAGTAAAAAAGTACATACAACATGAAATGCGCATTTGCTAAACAAAAAAAAAAGTAAAACAATTATTTTGTGGTGCTCAGAGGTGGGTAGAGTAGCCAAAAACTGTACTCAAGTAAAATTACAATTACTTAAAAAATTATTACTGAAGTAGAAGTAAAAATACTAAGATAAATAATTACTTGAGTAAGATTAAGAAAGTATCCAATTTAAAGAGTACTCAAGTAGTGAGTAACTTGTTACTTTCACAAATGACATAATAGACGATATTCCGTTACATAATACACATTTAACAGGTATTACAGAATTAGTATTAATGGAAATTCTGTCATCATTCACAATCATGTTGTTCAAAACCCTGGCCTTCTTCCATGAAACACAATGAGATATTAGACTTAAGGTTTGCCTGAATCACTATTCTCTCCATATTTTGAAAGTGAATGGTGACCGAGACTGTCAGTCCATAACTTTTTGTCTAGCATATTTTGTGTTCCACATATTACAAATGGTCACTCGGGTTTGGAACACATGAGGGTGGGGAAATTATGACAAAATATTACATTATGGCTAAGCTATAACATTAAAGAGATAGTTCACCCATAAATTTAAATTATCTCATCATTTACCCCATGCCATCCCAGATATGTATGACTTCCTTTCTTCTGCAGAACACAAATTAAGATTTTTAGAAGAATATTTTAGCTCTGTAGGCCAAAATGTTGATGCTCTCTGCCCAGCAGGGGGCGATATGCAAAGAAGAATGTGAATCACCAAAAACACAAGAAGAAGAATGTAAAAGTGATCTGTTTCTCTGTTTCTCATCCACACATTCTCATATCACATTGCTGCTGAAGATACTGATTTAACCACTGGAGTCTTATGGATTACTTTTATGTGATTTTGTTTAGCTTTAAAATGTTGCTACCATTCACTTGCATTATATGGACCTACAGAGCAGAGAAATTCTTCTAAAAATCTTCAGTCATACACATCTGTGATGGCATGAGGGTGAGTAAATGATGAGAGAATTTTAATTTTTGGGTGAACTATCCCTTTAAGGGCTCTTGTCAGACCTGGATGAATTTGTCAAAAAGACTAAAGGTTTAAAAAAAAATGTCTAGTAATTATAACGGTGAAAACGTGAAAATGGCTCACAAGGACATGATATATAATGCTGAAATATAAACCAAAGCCAGATCATGCTTTATTAATGTATATTTTTGCCATTTCATAGCTTTTACATTTCTGTGTGAATTCTAATTTCAGTGTAGTAACATTTTTCAGTTTAGAAAGAATTTAGACCTAGTTCTGTACATTTGATGTAAACTCAACAATGGTTAATAGCCCACAATCCACCGTGAGCTGGGAACTGACTGCTTCCTTCAATTCTGTAATGTTTTATTTCATGCTGAATGTATTAAATTACTTTTTGACAAATCATTGCCTGATTAAATTATCATAATAACATATAGAGACTCAAAACATACAGATACATTTTAAAATGTACTCTTTATTTTATAAAATGTGTTTACTCTTTATATTAACACATAGCAAATATAAAAAATGACAAACAGAATGAAGATTTATTATATTAATATATTATTTAATAAGAATAACAAGTAAGGCCCAAGTATTTTAAAAGTACATATGTGATGTTGTTTCTGCGACATCCCCAGAGCTCTGACACTCGGTGTATCTGTCAGCATCTGAATTCACTTACTCATTCCATTGACTCACTGCTGAGATATAGTGCACTCACTGCAATTCACTATATATGAATTAGGGAATGAGAAAACAACTTCAGACACAGCCACTCTCTTAGCAATACGATCGCATCACGCCCGCACATCTCTCACTTGTGCAGAATTGCTGTCTGCTCAAGCTCTAGTTGTCAATCATGCGAATGGCAGAGCAAAAGGTATTTACACTTGGATGTTTGCGTGGATTTTTACATCTAATCTGAAGTAGCTGCAATAGTTTCCAGTAGATACTCATGACATGCGGGACACGGGACAAAGCGCACTGATATATTGCTGCACTGATTTAAAAACTTAGACATAAAAACTGATGTCATAAGAGCCCAGTTACATTATCACCCTTAAAATGACCATCACATTACACAGAAAAGCCCATGTTACCAAAACTTATCTCGACGTGCTGCCTTAAGTTGAAGATGTGATTTTAATCTTGAAATATCAGCTTGTCTTTGTGTTAATGAAGGCACTGTGAAGGCAAGTGAAGACAATATTTCACTTTGAAGAGTTTGATGCTGCAGAATTGATGACTTGAGTGACAGTCTGTGTCAGCAGCGTGTGCAGCTGTGTGAACTTCCGCTCTCATAAAAGTCCCATTCAATAATCTCTCAATAAATTAAATAACTATATTAGAACTAAAATTAAACTCAATAATGTAATGACAGGAATGCCATTGTAAAGAATTAAAAGTTAAAAAAAAAAAAATCATTAGAAATTGACTTGAGGTAGTGTAAAAAGTATCCACTTTTAAACCTAATTTAAAAGTAAATGTAACAGAGTAAATGTAGCAAATTACTACCCACCTCTGGTGGTGCTTTTATGACACTTGGCTTATGTATCGATTTGCATGTTCTGCTGGACTCATACCCAGGTCCTTTGCGTCACACATGCAAGACTCTATCAGTTGAGGTACCACTCAGTTTGATTGCACTTGAACAAGCTTATAAATCTTGTTAGTAATGCAAGCGTTAAAATGTATCTCCTTAGAAGTTATGAGCTATAGTAAAAGATTTGATGTCAAAATATAGCATTGTGTAAGGAACAGGGCAAAAAGTATTTATAATTAAACATATAATAGCCCTTTTAATAATGATTTGTGTGAATGGCACAACGAGCCATGTAAAATAAAATATGCAAAATTGTAATAAAGTGTCTCTATGGCCTCCTATACATATATATATATATATATATATATATATATATATATATATATATCCGGATAGTCTTTAGCTGAATTACATTTACACCTTGCAGTTAGATGTGTCTCCACTGTGATCAGATAGTGATCAAAGTTACCCATGTAAAATGGATAACACTACTTACATATTACATCAGAGCCTGTGGTAACTGAAAATTACTTTAGCGAATTTCAGAATTTCAAAAACTCTGATGGATAATTCAAATGTTTTCTTCACTGAATATTTTTTTGCATCTGACAAATTAAAATTTCGGGTCATTGAAGCACATACATCTCATCTGAAATGCGTGCGTGAAGTCTGTTTTCACATTTGACGTGCATGATTAGAAAATGGGAGAGACGCGAGTGAGTTGGGATTTGAGGAAAGAGAAGTGATATTCCAATGGAATAATTAATGTGATTTTGTTAATTGTAATTGTAACAAGATTGTAAGACAGCATTGTGACGGCAGAATTAACTGAAAAATGCAAGAATGCACAACACTGCACTTTAACAATAGGATGACTGTAGCGCAAGCGCATCACATAATTAATAACTTATGTAGTTGTATCTGGATAATAAATACACATGTGCATTTACACCTTCTTTGAATGTTGTAAGAATCCATTCCTGACCACCTCCAAATGTGGTCCGATCAAGATCCTTTCACAATGAATCTTGGGTGTATATACACCTCCCATTTAATGTGGTCAAGAGCAATCCAGTAGCGATCCAATCACCGAAAATGCATATTAATGCATGGTGTAAATGGGCCTATAAGACCAGGTTGCAAGTTTTTCAAATGCTCTGTAGAATAAGAATATCCCTCCTCCTATTAACCACCTGCAACTGATTAGCAAGTAGCGAATAATGGTTCATGCCTTTGATGTAAACAAAAGGCTATTGGCTGTTTAAAAATAATGGCCCAAGCCTTTCAATGTGTGCCAAACTTCCTTTCAATAGTGAAAATATACAGTATATACTGTATATATAAAATGTGCTCTTCAAGCAATTTCATAGGGTCTTTGAAGAAACATTTTAAATGTATGTTACACTGCCTCATTAACCTGATCTTTGATTTTACATACGTAGTAACTTTGTGCAGTTGAGGGAGATTAATAATAAAAGAAAACTTCCTCTACTGTGTCTCTCCATTTAATAAAGGGGAAGATTTATGTTGTTGTGTGTGGCATTCATTTCGCTGGAAGATCAGATGATTGCCGGCTCTTTATGAAACTGAATTTGGTTTGCATGGGCCTGTCACGGCAAGAACAGACCTCTGGGGTGGGGGGTCTGAGCACAGACAGAGCTCCAGGGCAGGTGTTAAAATAAGCACCCTGGATCTTTTGGTACTGATCCCTGTAAAAACAAGCCCGTCTGCCAGACTGCAATCGACCCAACAAGGTGCTAACACATGGGCTGGTTGCTGTGAGACAGCATTCATTGTTTACAAGATCTCTGCTCCTCAAACTGCTTAAATTTTACGACTTATTCTCTGCTTTTGTCCATGTTTGCACGAGAATTCCACCTCAAATTCCCACCCAATTGTCTTGTTAGTTTTTCTCTGACAACAGGAAGTTGCCAGACGTTACACTGTGCCTCTAGTTTAAAGGTGAGAGCCTGAGTTGTCAAAGAGATCTTCAGGGTCAATGTCAACTTTGCAGAGAATTAATTATGCATGCAAAAATTATACACTATTCAGTCTCTGCAGGGGTTTTGAGTCGACAGGATATTGGTTCATGCTTTACAGGTAGTCTGCTGAGGAGGGACAATGTACTGAAAGCATGCTCAGCTCAGGCATCATGTCATGAGAATCGACAAGTTCAACCCCCTGTAGGAGCACAACCACTGAGCCTTGGCTTCACACAATGGGCCCTCCCCTTCCCTAAAGAAAACAATGACATAGAAATATCCATTTGAATCATGTTCCCGTTTACCTCAGATACTCCCTTTCCAACGTCATAGCTCTCCTTATTGTGTACATTGTCACCAAGGAAAAGGCGATTATGAGCCAATAAACATTGTCTTAAACCAGGAACCAGAACTTTGGAGGCTGTGGGCAGGATCATTTTTTCACAAAGTATTATTTTTTAAACAGCATAGCTTGATAGCACAAATCTAGATTGCACCCATTATAACCAATAAAGCAGTTTACACCTGAAGCAACTTGTGCGTCATGGCACACATTATGTTGATGGACACATATTCCTTTTTGACTCAGTTTATTTTATTTACATAACTAGAAGATTCCATTATAAGCAGTGAAGCTGTCTATACTTATGTAATTTGTAATATGTAAGTGTGAATGTCAAGTCAAGTCAAGTCAATTTTATTTGTATAGCGCCTTCAAAGCAAATCATTTCAAAGCAGCTTTACAGAAGTTCAGCATTAACAGACGATAAAAATGTAATGTCTATAAAGTCGATAAATCATCATCCTTGTGCAGGGCTCCAAAACTGCGACTAAAAATGGTCGCATTTGTAACCAAATAAATTTATTTGCGAGTGTAATTTCTGTCAAGGTCGCCATTGGCGACAGTAAAAATTTACTCCCTTTGATTTTAAAATTTGCATTACATTTCCCGAGATACATTACAAAAGTTTATATCAAAGAAATAGCGGGGAAAACGGAGTTCATTGCAGGAACTAACCATTTCAAAAAAGAGACTGTGAGAAAACACGGTGACAGTAACAAGCATAAAAAATGCACGTGATCACATAATTGCGAAGAATGCTCCACAGACTACACTGTTAGCACGTGCAGTTTTTCTTGCATGCGAGCTGCGGGACGAAAAGGAATGGAAGGAGTTAAAAATGAAAATATTTGGCGCCTGTTTTTCCCCCTATAGGTGCCAATGGCTCCTTAATTGATTTTTTGTTTGGAGCCTTGTTGTGGAATTAGATAAGATATGATTCTTTATCGTGTTTAAAAATAATTAAATAATAATTGTATTAATAACCCCAGTGAGCAAGCCGAAGGCGACTGTGGCAAGGAACACAAAACTCCAAAAGATGATGGTTAATGGAGAAAAATAACCTTGGGAGAAACCAGACTCACTGTGGGGGGCCAGTTCCCCTCTGGCTAACATCATGAATAATGTAAATAAGAATTATTTATAATTAAAAAACATGATTTAAAAAATTATTAAACTTATTAAGTGCTAAGGGTCAGTATTTAGACAGTATTTTGAACTGCAAGATTAGTGACCAGTGTCTTTGAAGTCCATCCTTGATTAAATTCCAGAAGTTCACTTAGATGCAATTGTCCTTGTTTGGCTGATGAAGGCTTTTGTTGGCAATAGTTAGTCTATGTATCCCATTTCAAGATCGTAGTCCATGGTGATGGGGCATCTGAAGTCTCCGTGAGAGGCTGGATACAAACTGGAGCTGACGAACGCTATTTACCTCGGGACTGGCGTCCCGAGATAACAGCAGAAAAGCAGATGGGAAATAATTAGCATAGCCGATGTTCATAATATTAATGCATTATAACTGATTCAGCAGTAGTAAAAAAGTAAGCATTATGTGAATGCTTGGTTAAAGAGATGCGTCTTTAATCTAGTTTTAAATTGGGACAGCGAGTCTGAGCCTCGAACAATATCAGGAAGGCTATTCCAGAGTTTAGGAGCTAAATGTGAGAACGCCCTCCCTCCATTAGTGGACTTAGATATCCTAGGTATGACCAGAAGCCTCGAATTTAGTGATCTTAAAGAGCGCGATGGATTGTATGGCGATAGAAGATCCGTTAAATACACCGGAGCTAAACCATTTAGGGCTTTATACACTCACCTAAAGGATTATTAGGAACACCTGTTCAATTTCTCATTAATGCAATTATCTAATCAACCAATCACATGGCAGTTGCTTCAGTGCATTTAGGGGTGTGGTCCTGGTCAAGACAATCTCCTGAACTCCAAACTGAATGTCAGAATGGGAAAGAAAGGTGATTTAAGAAATTTTGAGCGTGGCATGGTTGTTGGTGCCAGACGGGCCGGTCTGAGTATTTCACAATCTGCTCAGTTACTGGGATTTTCACGCACAACCATTTCTAGGGTTTACAAAGAATGGTGTGAAAAGGGAAAAACATCCAGTATGCGGCAGTCCTGTGGGCGAAAATGCCTTGTTGATGCTAGAGGTCAGAGGAGAATGGGCCGACTGATTCAAGCTGATAGAAGAGCAACTTTGACTGAAATAACCACTCGTTACAACCGAGGTATGCAGCAAAGCATTTGTGAAGCCACAACACGCACAACCTTGAGGTGGATGGGCTACAACAGCAGAAGACCCCACCGGGTACCACTCATCTCCACTACAAATAGGAAAAAGAGGCTACAATTTGCAAGAGCTCACCAAAATTGGACAGTTGAAGACTGGAAAAATGTTGCCTGGTCTGATGAGTCTCGATTTCTGTTGAGACATTCAGATGGTAGAGTCAGAATTTGGCGTAAACAGAATGAGAACATGGATCCATCATGCCTTGTTACCACTGTGCAGGCTGGTGGTGGTGGTGTAATGGTGTGGGGGATGTTTTCTTGGCACACTTTAGGCCCCTTAGTGCCAATTGGGCATCATTTAAATGCCACGGCCTACCTGAGCATTGTTTCTGACCATGTCCATCCCTTTATGGCCACCATGTACCCATCCTCTGATGGCTACTTCCAGCAGGATAATGCACCATGTCACAAAGCTCGAATCATTTCAAATTGGCTTCTTGAACATGACAATGAGTTCACTGTACTAAAATGGCCTCCACAGTCACCAGATCTCAACCCAATAGAGCATCTTTGGGATGTGGTGGAACGGGAGCTTCGTGCCCTGGATGTGCATCCCACAAATCTCCATCAACTGCAAGATGCTATCCTATTAATATGGGCCAACATTTCTAAAGAATGCTTTCAGCACCTTGTTGAATCAATGCCACGTAGAATTAAGGCAGTTCTGAAGGCGAAAGGGGGTCAAACACAGTATTAGTATGGTGTTCCTAATAATCCTTTAGGTGAGTGTAGGTCAGTAGTAATACTTTGTAATTGATACGGAACTTAATAGGTAGCCAGCGTAGAGATGATAAAATCGGTGTTATATGATCATATTTTCTTGACCTAGTAAGAACTCTAGCGGCTGCATTTTGGACTAACTGCAGCTTGTTTATTGAGGATGCAGGGCAACCAGCTAATAAAACATTACAGTAATCTAGTCTCGAGGTCATTAATGCATGAACTAACTTTTCTGCATCAGAAACAGATAGCATGTTACGTAGCTTAGCAATGTTTCTAAGGTGGAAAAAGGCTGTTCTCGTAACAGATGAAATATGATTTTCGAAAGTCAAGTTGCGGTCTAGTATAACACCCAGGTCTTTTACTGTAGTGGATAATGTAACAGGACATCCTTCTAAATTAAAGTTGTATTGTAAGGGATTTTGTGGGTAGTTTTTTTGGACCAATAAGTAATACCTCCGTTTTATCGGAATTTAAATGTGGTCTTAAAGTGTTTTCCCAGCTTAATATGCAGAGACAACTATAGGTAAATCATTTGGAGTTGAAAACTGTATCTCTTGTTTGGTGCGGCACATCCAGCACAAAACAGCAATACTGGCTTGACCAATGGCACAAATTTGGGGATGGACTAATAGTTTATTTGACCAATGTCAGATGAGGAGAGTATATGAAAAAGCTAAATGTGTAAATACACCCTGAATTACAAAAACAGCAATATGATATGTTTGTTTGTGGGCAGGTTATGTAGAATTATTGGCAGTTTTATCATTGTTTGGCTCCCAAGTCAGTTGAAACACAGCTCCCTGGCTCTGGTACGTGCACCAGCACCATTTTCTTGGAAAAGGGGCAAGAGTCATTTTGTGCCTGGTATGCTCCAATCCAAGCTTTTAAAACCCCAGCCCTTAGGATCTGTACCTGACGTCAAACTCGTATGATGTAGATTCTCTTTTTTTCACTGATTCTGTTGTCCTTGACATAAAGTTACGTTTCTTATCCTGTACTGTATGCATATTCCAGCTTGTGAACACGGGGTCATATTTAAACCTTTTAAACACTGCTGTGGCCCAGGCTTATTGTATGTCATAAAATATTCACACAAGAAATCTTCTGGAGGCACCTCAGCTGTGCAGATTGATACTCATTTTAACTGTGGAAATTATGAGTTTAATAACCTGACTTTGATTGTAATCTTGGAGGTGTCTGGATGTTCTTGAGGCCCAGCATATGAAAAGGGTCTGAGGTCATGTAGATTATGCCTTTGAATTGAAGATTTCGCTTAGAAAAAGGCTTACGAATAGAGATGTAAGTAATTCAGATCCTTGAAGTATCTCTATTGCTGTAACATGTCCCCTATACAGGTATATGTGGTTGCCCTTAAATGTAAAGTGTTTTCAATTTTAAACAGGTTTCCCTAACGCTGGCTTTGTCTTCCATTACCCTATAAACACAGACAGACACACTCCTCCTGATGGAGGAAAAAAAATCATCAGTCTTTGCTTTTCCAGGGTATCTGTGGGTATCAGCACTTACAATTTAATACTTTTTAAAACCTTTTTCAAGACCTTTTCAAAAATATGAATGAGCTGCACACCATAACACTAACCCTAACAAATTAAGACTGGGCAGTATGGCTACAAAAATAATAAATCTCCATAATTATGTATTTTCACTGTAATGGTGCAAATACCTGAACAAAGTTTGTATAATTTTTTTTTTATTATTATAATTTCTTAATTTCAGCAAAACAGCAATTGTAGCCAAATAGATAAAAACAAATAATAATAATAATAATTAACACATGAAATAAAAGTTTAATTAAAAATAGTATTTTTTTTTTTTTTTTTTTTGTCTTTTCAGGGACTTATAGTTGTCTCTGCATATTAAACTGGGATGGGAGAAAGAAATGTAAAAAAAGATATGTACACACAATACACACCATAATAACATACTGTATCAGATACATTTCTAAAACCCTGAAATAACAATACAAATATGTATATATTTTATAAATAACTCAGTGTATATTTAAGTTTACCATTATTTAGACACCATCTGAAATTATTTCTTAATAGTATAATCTTTTTGAAAAACAGAGATGTTCCTCAGAGCTGCCTGTGTTCGTACATTTCTGCTGGAGAGGAAATCCTTGTCACAAAACGCCATGTGTTCATTTAGTAATTTTCTTTCTTATCTTTAAACAGGGGCCATATTTCCATGCTGAAGTCTCTGCTGCTGTAAAGAGTTTGGAAAGGCATTTATGGCCGTTATCACTTTGAAATGGAAAGGAAGTGACAAAATGACTGGGCAAACAAGAAACCATAATTAACCACAGAGGAGAGTGGCTCTGCATCACATAAAGTGATCGTACATTCATTTACACTCACTCACGCACGCACACATGCAAACGCTCAAATAACACATAATACACTCAAATAACACACACATACACTCATACACAATCACAAAAGAGAAGGAAACATTCCCTGGCACAAGGTTTTAATACGAAGGAGCTATAATAGCGTCTGGAAAAATACACTTTTAAATCCACTGCTTTTTATGTTTGCCCACATGCTCAACAGGCCTCTTACTTTTTTTTACTGGCAGCTTGTTAAATTTCTTCTGGCAGGAGGGTGACTCTGGACCCTGGCCACACTTCAGCTCCTCTTGAGCGGGCCTGTCCCTGGAGAGGCTGCATTGGGCCTGTGGCCTTGCATCATGTTAGGCTGGAAACATGGAGGAAGTGGCCACCACCTTCATTGGTCCCAATAGGAATAGATCATAAGCCAACTAACTGGCTAAGAGGACAATAACAGCAATAACATGCCACTGACTTAAATAAGTATTAAATGAGTATTAAAACCCGCAAAGGGCAGATTATAATGGAATTTATTGGGCAATTAAGGAAATGTCATGCTTGAATATGAAACAAAGATGCCAATCGTATACATAATGATTGTATATATTTATTTAAATGCATGTTCGGATGGTTGGTTGTTTGAAGTACCAAAATTCACAAAAAATACAAACATAAATTGAAAAAAATTTATGATTCATTTTAAATAATATTTAAAGTCAAAATTAATTAAAATTGACCAATTTTACTTTCCTAATGCATGTTTCTGGTCTTATTGTGAATGTAAAAAAAAAATGCTTTTACATTCTTTCAAATGGCTATTTAGGCATCGTATGGAATGCCCACTTTTCAAAATCGAATAATTTCCTTGTGGATAATGTTTTTTTTTTTTCATATTTTCTTTTATTGGCGAATATCCTGTCTCTATGAAGGGTCAATATCAGGCCATAAAGGCTACATCTTTCCACCAAGACTGCTCCCAAATGTATTTTGACCGTTTCTTTCGCAACTCGGAACACAGAGTAGCAGCAACAACAACAGCAGAAGCTGTATCCATGTTTTAACAGCAATTCACACTGTCTTAAAAATATTGTAACCATTTAAAAAATGTTTAATCATTACTTTAAATTTAATGACATGTCCTCGTCTGTTCCATCGCCATTCTACATCGAACACACATACACATGCATGCACGCGCGCACACAGAAACGCTTTCACACAGCTGTCACAATAAACTCATCCAAGCTACCACCTTTATTGTGATTATGGTGAGAACATTGGCATGGGGCACAGCTAATAGCCATTTAGCTGATTCAAATGAGGAAATATTGGAAGAAAGTTGGTGGCGGCTCCAGCTAGTGCTTTCATGCACACTGCCAGCACTAGCTGGAGAAGAGGCTTGATTCCATTTCCAGAATTAGACGAAAATTATTCTAAATCAGTCGGGAGGAGCGGCAGTACAACCCTCTTTAGTTATTTTGGATGCATTAACAATGTTTGCCATTACTTTGTTGGCTACATCAACATTCAGGGACTGCCAAAGATTAGCTGTATAAATTGCTTAATTGATCCATTCACTTTTTAACTGATTCTTGATTAAGTGAAAAAGCCTCAAGCATGACGAAAGGAGTTCAGGAAGTAGATCTCTGCCATACCAAAAGTTCCTTCCCTTGATAAACACACATTTGCCAAGTTCTAAATGGGGCTAAAATCAAAATAAGGGACATCTCATTGACTTGTCATGTTGTTTTTATTTTGGCTAATACAAATCTGACCATTGTTTTTAAAGAGTTGTATGTTGATATATCAGATATATGTGCACTTTTGCTTGCAGTGTTAGTAGACCCATGAACAAGATAAAGATCCAATCAACCTAGATTACTCAAGCAGTGCAAACCTGGTGTTTATGGAATAAGATACACAGAAATATGGCCTTTCCAAAATATACATTTCCTTTCCAAAATATAAAAGAGTATATAAAATTCCTATAGCTTAACTGATAAAGCATAGGGATTTAAATCCTACAAAATAGACACTGATTAAAATGTATCCTTTGAAAGTGCAATATCACATGAATGAATAAATGTAAATGTAGTGAATGTGTGTGAGAGATGTATTTTTGTGATAAATATATTACATATTTGAGACAAGTAGATATTACAAACAAAGTAATAGACACATCTTATGATGCTTACAGATGAAAATGCACAATTAACTTCCCAACATGCCACCCTTGACACATTCACAAAACCATCCACCAGAATGTCTAATGACCAGGATCTGGATTCATACTAGTAAGGCATTACACACGGCTCACTCAAGACAAAACATCTCTCTGAATTCAGTCCAGGCAGGAATCCTAATTGCAGCGTACGTTCAAAAAGCGATCATTAGCAATTTTTTCAAGATAATAAATAATTAAAGCATGCAGTGCTCAGTTTTCTTTTTGCACTCAAAACAAATGTGAAATAGTACTCATGAGTTTTGACCTCCATATGTGAAAATGGGGAAGATGGATTAGAAAGTTCTAGAAACCCTGATTTGCGCTGGCAGTGCGTGACTTGCCCAGGCCTCCCACAGCAGAGCTGGGTCAGAATGGGCTCAGTTCCCCTCCCCACCAGACCCGACTACTAAATTCCAGGGTGATAATGCTACACTCTCCCTGGTCTGGAGCTCATTATGTCTGTGGCCTGCCAAGACCGTCACTACAGGATCCAGGGAGCAGGAACTCAGAGCTGCCTTTGTTGGTCGACCCATAAGTGTGGAGTCAGCAGATCTGCCTCCTCTCCAGAGACCAGCAGGAGAACTGGAACACACTACTGAGGGTAGCCAGATGCCATTTTGAAAGGTGCTTCAAGAGAACGCTGAATGACTTTGTGGCTCAGCGCCAATCCACAACTGGTACTTTCTGCATTGTTTTGTTTCAAACAGCTTCAGAGAGAACCGCTATTTCATCTGCATGGTGAGCTACAATCCTCAGTTTTAATGGTTGTCAACGAGTAATCCTCTGTTCCTTGCTGAAACAAAACTGCTTAAACCAGTGTAAAGGCCAAAACATATTTGTTTTTGTGTTTTTTGCATGCCGATACGTCTCTTGCACAGTGCACGTGACACAAATTCCATAATCAGCACAGTACTGTTCCGAACAGCCTAGTTTTTCTAGACACATGGACAGTTTTTTTCTTGTCATTGGAGCATTCGCTCGCTGTTGACTGTACTCAAAGCATAACAAAGCAGCCATAGTGTTCATGCACTGAATGTGTCGGCGTGGGCTCATGGTCAAAAGAGTATAAGCCTACTTTGAAAGGCTGAGTTCTCAACCATGTGTGAGTATACCTTGGCTTTAAGGTGGTTTGCAGGTCTTATCTGGTTTAAGATGGTTAGTTTGTCTCCCTTATCTCCCAGCCTGGCTAAGCTGGGGTTAAAAATGTAATCAAACCATCTAAAGCCATCAAATCAAACAGTATAACCAGCTTGGCCAGACTAGGAGTCCAGCTAACTACCTTTGGGTAGTTTTAGAAGTTAGGACATATAACATGAATTATTAAAGAACGTGTTACAGCAATAAGCCATACAAGGTTGTATGTATGCATTACATGTATTAATATGGAATTTAGTGATGTGCAGTCACTGGTAGATTTTTAACATTTTCGTCAAGCGAATTCCAGAACGCTTAATCATTTTGGGGTTCCCCTCAAGTGTTTTGCTCTCCGGCCAGGGAGGTAGAAGCCTGAATGTGGGAAATTCCTCCTCAAGCATCTCAACTCTAAAATACGGGACAATAGCTGTCTTAGATGGCGTGTCTAAAATCCTAAATTCTAGCCAAATTAAAGGCTGTTGCAACTAATACGTGACATTTGGCAACCCTGCACAAAGGTGTGCATACATCTGCTATTTAATAAGAGCTAGCTCAAGTGGAAGAGAATGGAGCTAGCAAAAGCCAACGTTTCAGGTTTGATCCTAGGGAATACACATACTGGTGACTTGTATAGAATACATAGCTTGAATGCACAGTAAGTCACTTCATATCAAAGCATTTACCAAAAGCATTAAGGTAACTGTGGCTCATCCAATCAAATTTGAAGGCCGTAACTACAATATCTATTTAGATTTTTTGTGATTACTTCAGAGGCTATATAAGCTCTTTTTAATTTTACATAAGAATTTAAAATGATGAGAAACATAATAGAAATTCTTGCCTCATGTGTAAACTTTTCAACAGTCAATAAAATGTCATATACATTTTATCTGTAAAGCATTTTTTAAGACCAGATCTCAGGCACTTATCCATAGCACAAGATCTTATAATTTGTCAGGCAAGGCCATGACTCCTACAACACTGAGCATGTCTGTACATAGAGAATGTATCTTAAATATAAGTGTATTTTTTATATCATTGTATTTTTTCACTTGGTTATACTTCTGCGAGTGCAGTAAAGACTAACTATTCTTATATTTAATAAGATTTGTTCTCTAAAAGCAAGTCTAAATATCTTAAAATCTGCTTCTCTGTTGAATGCATATTTTTTTAACTCTCTGGGGTCGACGGACGCGCTGGCGCGTCCTGCTGGATATTTTCGTCATTACAGCAGAAACAACTTCAAATACTCTGTCATTTTTGGGTATACAGATAAGTGTAAGACATCATTAGAGACTAAAAAGGGTCTACTTTTATTTGTGTACACTCATAATAACAATGAAACATTGTGCTTTTGCAAAATAAAGAAAATAAAAAGGGGGAGCTTTCAGCAGTCTCTGGATTCGCGAGTATATGTCTGAAACATGTAAAAAAAAAATGAACTGAAACTCCGCGAATACTTATCACACAAACATGAAACATATGTCTAAAGAAAGCTTTAAATGTCTACTTTTTAATAAAACAATTCAAATTTAAAACAAATATTCTCCTGCAATGCAATCTGTTTGAAACAAAGCGATGTTCAGTTTTTACTGGTTCATCTAATTATCTGTAATGTGATCCCACCCACCAGCAGAGCGCGCCATTCATACGCTAATGTGCTGAGACGATCAACGCAAATGTACACGCCCCCCTGACTGCGAGTTATAATGTAAACAAAATCCATTTTTGTTTATTGTGATCTCATGTTACATTAAATGAGATCAAACGACTATTCAACAACGAAAATTTTTATCGATAATGTTTCTGTTGTCGATGTTGTCGGTAACTGATTTCAGCCCTAGTCTGCATTGCAAGTACAAACCCCTTAGCATCAGCTTTGTCAGGAAACACATTCGTTTAATCCCACTTGAAACAGCACTTTCTTTTGTTGTAAAGGGAAGGTCAAAGTCCAGTGTTTCTGTACAGCACTGTCCCTCCGAGCCCTTATCTGTGTCTATCAATGTCCACTGTCAATGTCTTCCTCCAGAGTGTCGTCCTCCAGCGATGCTGAACGTCCACCACCTGGTACAAAAGCAGCCACAACTCACTACTTACCATCAGCAAAATTTACTACTGTCTTTTTTTTTTTTTTAGGTTTGTCTAATTGAGGGCATATCGTTTGAGTCATTGAGTATGCTCTTGCATGTTTAGATATTATATATTTACTCTAATCAATTTGTAAATTATGTATATATTACTAATATTTTACAACAGAAGTGTGTAATTTATTCTATGTTAAAATTAGGGCTGTCAATCGTTTACATTTTTAATGGTATGCCAATGAATTAATCAAATTAATCGCATATACAAATATATGCTGAAAATGCCCCTCAAATAACAATAATTCAATATATAATGATTAAATAATTATAAATAATTCTAATAGTATAAAAAAATGTGTTCTCATTTTGAGTTGTCATCTGCTGTTGTTGGTAAGTGTAGTTTGTTCTCTCCATAAGCTGTGCGTTTGCCTGTTTATTGGATTTCCCCTTTGTTGTTCGTATTTGCATTGTTTGCCTTTCTGGACTGCCTACCTGTGTTCCGATCCTTTGCCTGCCATTTGTTTTCGCCTTTTGTGTTGTTACTTTGTTTTTACTATTTATTTGTCCTAATAAACTGCATATGGATCTTAACACCACTGCCACGGTGTCTTTGCTACACAGCTACAGTTTCACTTACTGCCCCCTGGAGAAAAAAGGTGGTACTTCAAGCTTGAATTTCTCCAATGGTAGGAAGATGCCTTATTACGGTCCGGGCAGGGACATGATTAATTGCGTCCATTTTTGTAACACATTCATTTTATATTATTAATCGCAGTGAATTAGCACGTTAAATTGAAAGCCCTAGTTAAAACTTTCTGTGAACCCAGCTAAATGTGCAGAGACAACTACAGGTCAGCCATTTGATGACTGATTGTTGTATATTTACTCTAATTTATCATTTTGTAAATTATGTATATATTGCTAATATTGTAAAGCAGAAGTGTGTAATTTATTCTATGTTCAAATTAGGGCTGTCAATTGTGATCCCAGCTAAATGTGCAGAGACAACAATAGGCCAGCCATTTGAAGATTGATTGCACAGAAAAGTTTGTGGTAAAACAATGTGACCACGTATACACCTGGCATTGAGATGCATCTCAGGTGATCTGATCACATATGGTCAGCTAAATCAAATCACTGTTTACACCTGGCTGCTTAAATGCATCTCCTGTGACCACTTGTGATCAGATTTGGAGGGAGGGACTCATACATCAATCACTATGTCAGTGTGTTAGTGCATGACATTAAAATTTCCTTTTAAAGCCACTCGTAACCAACAAAAATTAAACTCTTGTTTTAGTGCAGCAGTTGATTGACAGGTGAGGAGAGGCGCTTCGCTGCTGCCAGGATGCATACAGGATGGATTAGTAATTACACCTCAAATGCAATGTAGTCACATGCGTTTTTGACCTTGTTTAGACCTGTAATTAGCACTGACCAGATGTGATCGGATCACCAAAAACACATCTTAATATCGGGTGTAAACCGGGTCTGTGCAGCGCTATCAAAACATAGCTCTGTATGAGTATCCAGATCAGCCCAACACAGCAACATTAGCTCAACCAATGGCATGAGTTTGGGGCAGGATTATCTGTTTCCGACTAATGTAAGATATTTAAGACTAATGTAAGGGAATGTCTGGGAAACCTATTTATAACCAATAATTATTTTTGCAATTCTGTATGGTGATGCTAGTCAGTGGAGCAGAAATTACACACTTCAGCCTTAATAAATAAATAATTCCCAGAATTAAAGATCTGGCCTGGCTGTGTTGAAAGTCATTACAAATATGAGAAACTGCTATATATTTTTTCGGAAATTATATATACTGTAGTTATTTTTCTTTCATTATGCACAGAACATATATTTCTCCACTTTCTCACAACATGCCATGACATATGTGCATTTTCAAAGATCAATAAACAACATGCAACATATGTGCATATTTAAACATCAAATATATTTAAAACATGCCATCTCACACAGATCATCTTGATTAGTCTCACCGAACCATACGGCCCTCTTTGGGATGAGAGGGAAAAAAAACATCTCAGGTAACACCGATGGAAACCCAGGAGTGAAGTGCACCCTTAGCTGCCATGCCATGCACAAGCCTAATAGAGCCACACACTGCTGACACACAAGCTGATTATCTCCTTTTGAATATTCAAAATAAATTTCACTCTCCACTTTTTTGGCAACTGGCAGCACGAGGAGAAAAGTGCTCGCTAATGAGCGGATAGTCAGTGAGAGGCTATAAATATTTTCACCGCTTATTTGAACATGTCTGCCCAGTGGATATGAAGGAAGTGCTTTGATGAGGTGAAGTAGTCTGTTTGAACAAGTCATTTGGCACCATGTGCATGCTGGTGCAAGAAACTCTAATTCTGCGGATCACACCTGTGGTATGAATGTTATGGTGCATCTAGTGGAATGACTAATAGACTCAAATTGACCCCAATTTAGGCTTAATTTTTGGATGGCAACAGCAATGGTGCCATTTTGGACAGGACTAATTGGCCATTTTTAAACCATAGCACATAAATTTAACCTGATGTTCAGTCATTTTATTGCAATTCTGTTTAAAAAACATATGCGTACACATTGAATGATGTGCATTTCATTTTAATTTGAAGCACAGCAATGCATGCAAAATATAGGCTAGTCTTTCACTTAGATACAGCAGATATACAAGGGCACCTTTTTGTTTCTCTGTTGCTAGCTAACTCTAATGAGTGTTTAGATTACAGACTAATCTAAACAAACTAACTGTTACTCAAGTAATTAATGACTGTGCTGTTGTCGTGGACATGCACTGTATTGAAGCCTAAACCAAGATTGTGAACAGAAATGGGAATACTATTACTTGATGACATTTATAATCAATATATTAATATTTTACGTGCTGTTGCTGAATTCAGTGTGTTCAATGTCATTTTACTATTAATTTTGACCCAGTTAATTTAGGATGTGTGTTCTTTTATACATTTAATTCTGGATCTTATTTGGTTGCATTACAAATACTGCATTACAATGGCATGGCAGATGCTATTTGCACCCTGGTGCAAAAAATGGTATATGCTACATACACCCCCGTGCAAATAGTGGCACATATCCTTTGCACCCCGACCCTGTTGCACGTTGCACATAGTGTCAGATATTATCTGCACCCATATTTTAATACTAACATACAGTATATGGGCATAACTGCAGTGTGTTTGTTTTGTTTATTTAGAGTCCCACAGACAATAAATTAAACTCTATCCCTAACCTTAACCTTACCTTAGAAAAAATAACCTTGGTTTTACTACATTAACCTTACCATGGTATTTTTTGTACATTTACAGTAACTACAAAATTAACCATGGCTACAATATTACCATCATATTCCTGTACTAACACCATGGTTAATTATATTAAAACTTTTGTTTCTGCCATAAAACATGAATACACACAAGCGTTGCCGAGCGATAGAGAACGAGTGCGATCGACAGACCACGCTTCCGGATCAAACCCTTCTCTGCACTCCTTGATATTCACCGTGACCAAATCACTGTGATGAAATCAACATTTATATTAATTTGTATATATTATTATAAATAGAATTAAAGGACATGTTAAGAGTGAAATAAGGAAATTGGATGGGAACGTGGATTCGAACCGCAGTTTCTAGGACAACAGTACTCATTCACTCAATGTCTTTAAACCCATGCCACTGCAGCGACATATAATAATTAGTTTGTTTTATATTCCCGTGGTTTAACCAGACTATTGGTGTGCAATTAACTGCCCTGTTTGGCAGATGCTTTTTAAACTGGGGTGCAAAAAGACACTTCGTTAAAAAATCCTTTTTGGGAGATAAATAATATATCTTAATGTGTCCCACAAATTCAATTGGTTCTACACAAGACTAATAAATAATAATAATAATAATAATAATAAGCATTTTCCCATTCTTGTTTTCAAATAAAAATATGTAAACATTTTTAAGAAAATTTTAAATGAGAGATATTCAGTCTTGTTTACAGCTAAATTATAAGACAATTCTGTGATGTTTATGTTTCTAACAAGAAAAAAAAAATAAAAAAATTCCAATGGGGTAAGAAAAAAAAACTTAATTCAAAGGGAAAATTAATTTATTTGTCTTACACAATTTTTTTTTCTTGTTTAAGGAATAACCCCTTTAAATTGTGTTAGATTTATCTTATAACAAGTTCTAATGTGCTATATCATTCTGCTTCTCAAATATTGCTGTTTTTTTCACTCTAAAATAAGACTAAATACTCAGTAAGAAAAGATTATTTTATATTGCAGATCACGTACCTGCTTTCAAGTGTATTAACCGCTAATTTTCACTTAAAGCCACCAATAAGTGAAGTATGTTAACTGGTTTTTAAAAAATTTATCTAAACATTAGATTGATTTCATGTTGGTGCTACAGTACATGACATTTTGCAGACAACTGAGGCTAACTAAACATTTGTCAGACTCCAATTAATGACCCAGCAATGTCATTTAATTTACAAAAATTTAAATATGGCCAGATATTGCCACACACACAAGCATACATTTGCACTTGCTCCCCCACATGGTGGAAAAACACAAGATCCCATTAATACGAGCCTCATTGAAATGCCATGACAGTTTCTTGGCTACTGCTTCAGCATGCTTGACAGTCGTGGTCACCCCATACCAGACCTCACCTATACTCGGGGCGAAGATAAATCCTGGGTGATTGATTGGAGAAGCTTTATATTCATTCATTAGCCAAGGCCCTGGCAGACAAGCCCTGGCAGGTACCTTCATCCTAGTGTGGTCTCAGGCTCAGAATCCTGAGCTTATTAATGACATTTTAGACATTAATATTGCAGGGATTAGGAATATCCTATCCTCTTTTGTTCCTCTGACAAACCTTATACAGTTTTTTAAGACTCTAGCTTCTTCTCTCTCTCCTTTCTCTCTTTTCAATCTCTGTGTGCCTTGCCCACGACCCCCCTCCATGTTATGTCTCTTCACTTCTCCTTTTGCCACTATTTTTGGTCCCTGTCATTTACTCTTTCTCCAAATTTCCTTTTCCTTCTCGCCTTTAAGGACAGGTCTAGTAATACGGTTTGAGCGGAGTGAAAAGGACCTATCGTCATGCACATTATTACACTTTTATCCTTGTCTCCGTGGCAGCATTTCCAAGTCTCTCTCCCCTGTGCTCTTAATGCGGTGCAGATACCCAAGAGCAGATGAGCCTTTCTGCTGTGCCCAATCCGGTGACGGAAAGGCTAGGAGGTGGATCTCCTGTACGGCAGCGCTGACATATCCCAGATCAACACAGGTCTACCTCTGCCTCCACGTTTCTCATTTTGCCCCGGACTGTCGGATAATGTCGCAACAAGATGGCATTTTAGACTCTCCATGTGGAGATGTGGCGACGTTAGCTGTCTGATCCCGTGGCCATCTGCAGGGGGAAAGATGGAAGGCCACGGAATCTGGAGAGGGAAACAACCTACAGGTCCAATGTTGACATTTCTCAAACTCACAGGACTGGCCAGATATAATGCTCTGTTTACGCAAGACAGGGGCTAGTGTGAGGTACAAACCTGCCTCTCACAGTTATCTGACTCTAATACACTCTGTGGCCTCCGGTCTGTTGCTCATTTCAAGCTCAAATGCTAGCTGTCCTTTAAAATACACAACTTCAGGAGAGACAGTTCATACTGTTTTACCTTTACACACAATTAAAGTACATAGAGGCTAGAGCAGAATCTCTTTTTTTTTAACCTGTTATAGGAACTGTGTTACCTTTGAACCATCCGTTTCTTCAGTCTTCCCAAGAGTAAGACTTTTTGTTTTTGTCTCAGAGGGTTTGGAAATCTTTGAGTGTGATCCAAAGAGCTAAGACCACATGTGACAACACTTCGTCCCTCTTGAGGAAAGACAGGACTGATATAGCTGCCCTCCTTATGGCGAGCATTTGCCAATGCCGCGTTTATCAGCATTAAAAACTCCTCAACTTCGCAGCCAAAGATTATTGGCCAGGTATTCCTCATTCTTGTCCATATGGAAATGCTTCTCTGCATCCCAGAACTCCCCACTCCTACCAGCCTTATTCTTTTATCCCTTTATAGATTACGGGCATGGAGACTTCAAAATGGCTTCAAATCCAAATGATCACATTGTAGCTGGAATGTCTGGCTGTCTGTAGGTGTATGGTGGCTAGGCAGTGGCCTGTGAGCTTGCCCCCAACTCAGCAGGCACTGAGTTAAATTTATGAGAATTCAGAATTAATTGAAGTGGAAATAATGCACTGCCCTTTAAAGGGAAAGTTCACATAAAGATGTTTTAATGAATATCCCACTACATCTTTTCAATATAATAGCAGCTGACAATGTCTCACTTTCAGGGCTGTACACAGACATTTTGAGCCCCTCTCTTTTAGACAGGAAAAAAGTAATATAATAATAAAGAATACAAAAATAAAGCAAAAACAACTGTCTAACCTTTGATATCATCACATTATGGTAGAACACATTGATGGCTGCCATTTTAAATACAGTTTACAGATCTGGAGTGTCAAATGTATTTAGGTGAAGGCCTAAATATATTTAGGTATTTAGTCATGATTCATTGTAAGACAGATTGAAATTATTTACATCTAGCCCTCAAACATAACCAGATCTCTTGAGCAAACTGTTCTGTCAAATAAAAATGAATAGTTTTAATAATAATAATAAACTTTTATTTTGTATAGCACCTTTAAAAGTGGCTTCTCAAAGTACTTTACATAAGCAACAACAACCCAAAAACAACAAAATACACATAACCATATAATAAAATACACACATATACAATAAAAGTGAATCAAACAATACATATACATCAACTGAAAGTCAACTTGAAAAAAAAATAGTTTTTAGGCATGATTTGAAAATACCAAGAGACTTTGACTCACAAATGTGAATTGGAAGTAAATTCCACAGCCTAGGAGTGTAATTTGAGAATGCCCTATCACCCATTGAGCGCATGCCCGTTTGTGGGACTACTAAAAGGCCATGTTGAGACAAATGAAGGTTACGCTTCAGAGTATAATTAATTAGAAGGTCTGAAAGATAACTGGAACCCAGACCATGAAGTGCTTTATATGTAAGCATGAGAAATTTAAAGTCGACCCGATGCTTAACAGGGAGCCAGTGCAAGGACTCCAATACTGGGGTAATATGTTCACCTGTTTTATTCCGAGTTAATCCCAAGGTATGTAGAATGGAAGCACTCTTCCACACCCCCTTTACTGGCAGCTTGGGTGCTGTACACTACGTCGGACATATTTGTCTGAAATCTCACCACACTGAGCGACATTAAATGTTCATCTCCACTATTAGAAGCCTCTTTCTCTAAAGCTATAAATTATCTCAAGGCCAACCCCAATAAATATCTCACTCTCACCTCAGGCCTATTAATTACCTGGGATGTGCTTTACCACAACTACTTTTGTACTGAGTACCTAATGCTTCCCCTTTGACCAGGACTGGAGCCTCGAATGTCTCAATGGGGACAAGCTCTAATTAATCCTCTGTTACTGTTGTAATGGTGCTTTCCAGAGGGAGACCGCAGCAAGGCTCAGAAATATTATTTCACTCATACATTGTAAACAACAATCCATCTCAGGGGATGGTGGGGGACTGTTTTTGAGGGTTGAAGGGGTGAACGCGGCAAGACATCAGGGAAATGCAACACTGAAACAGTTGAAGCTGTTTGCGTTGAGAAAAACATAAAACTAGGTGTAATACACAAAGTGAATGGTGACTGAACACACTCTGAAGTCATTCGCTATGGGTGCTTTCACACGAGAGAGTTTATATGCAGACCTGAGTCCATTTGACATCAGAGTTCGGATTGCATGACTGGTATGGAAACAATCAATCCTATATCACAGAAGTGGACTGTTGATGTATAATTTTTATCTTTACATGCCACTGCCACACTTATTGTATTAATGCATTTCTTATAGCTGCTTGCTTCTGAATAAATTGCCTTTGGCAGTGGCGTCTGCAGCTGTACAACTGTACACACTGTGCATACCATAAGCACTCCAACTGATCTGGAAAACATTTACTCTCAGTGTATTTCATCAATCAGGAAGAGTGTCCCGTATTTTGCCCTTTTAAAAGATCTATACCCTATTTGCGAATTAATAATTATTTTGATTTGGTTCTTTTCAGTGAATAGGCCAAACAGGCTAGCAAAACGTTCTGAATCGTAGTTATTCACTACAATTAGTTTGGAGCGCTCTCTCACTGAATAATTTGGAGCCATTTCTCACATGCACTCACACAGTAAAACAGAATCTGTATATTTATGAATACAGAGAACAAAAAAGTACTGGATACAGTGGAAGCATCAAGGAATAATTTCTGACTGGATACAATTATTATTATTATTATTATTTAATTTTTTGTAGATTAATTATGTGTGGAAAGTGATCAAAAATACATCGGCAGAAAGGATGAAAAATAATTATTTATTTGGCATGTTAGGCCAGCAGAGAAAGCTTTGCTAGCCCTGAGAATTCGCCACTGACTAAGACAATAGTTTATTTGCACTTTAAAAACTTAAAGTGCAAAAACTTAAAGATCTTTAAAAACTAAAAATGCTGACTTGTCACAGCACCTAAAATACACACTTTCCCTTGTACATTTATGTACATTTTAACCTACATCTGTATCTTGGGAAAAAAGGTTTCTGACATGTTATTTGTCTGATCTAAAAAAGTACTTATTTTTAGTGCTTTCTCGTAAAACTTTACTCATCACATTTAGAGGGATTTTATATTTTTTAAAGTTATCAAAATGTTTGCACTGATGGACCCGCTGTCACGACAAGCAGTCAATAAGAATGTCTTTTTTTTTCAACACAAATATTTGAAATTGAGCCGGAAAATTAAATCAATGAGCCGGCTGGGTTTGGTGGGCTGTTCTGGGTCAGAACATGCAGGGCCACATTTTTTTCTGTAAAACCATCAAACAAATGTTTTGCAATTTGCCCACTGTTTGTGTTTCAGTTGAACTTTTCAATTTGGGTGTGACGCTCCTGTGCGAGAAATGCAGCAACATTCAAATACATCCATCTAGTGCATGTTTACATTAAACATTTTTTTTTTTTTAAATGCCACAGACTGAAAACATAATTTGAAAGAAACATCCTCAGTGATGAAATAAAACGTTAATTTCCAGAGTGATACTAAGAGTAGCAAACATGTTCATGTTACCTTTCTTCTAGTGACTTGTTTGAGTAACAAGACTTATCCTTCGAGAAAGATTCTGATTTCTCGTCTCTTCAGCTCAAGCTTCAAATTGTCTTCTGGTCCTTTTGTCTGTTAGGGACAAAGGCAGAACATGGCAGCTCCCGTCTGTAATTTTCTGTCCATTAAGCACAACAATAGTGAATAAGGCGAAGGCTCTCGTGTTCTGGCTCTCTGCTTCTAAGAGACCTTGGTGCAAGCCAATATCCAATAATAAAAGCCGTGGGTAGGAAACAAACGCTGTTCTCCATCTTCCAAGCACCAGAGGACAAGAAAACAGTACATCTACACTGCCTTACCAACCTTCAGGATGAAAGGCTCTCTAAAAGAATCTGAATAATAATAATAATTATTATTATACAATTATTACTTAATTAAATTATTATTTTATTTTATTATTTTTTTCTTACCAGATGAAGCAAAATTTGTAGGCTACATTAACTGTGGAATACGTTTTTAACTCTGGTTTCTCCTTTATTTATTTTTTTGTCTGTGCATTTCTATAACAACTTATGTAAATTATTAATTATTATGTCAAGCAAAATGTGAAATGTCAAGCACACATTTTGCAGTGAAAAATAAATACAAATAGAAATGAAAATAAATCAATATAGCCTAAAAACAGGTGAAAGTCCCATATGTTTATCAGGAACTTTTACGATAGCACAGCATTATTTTGTTAAATAATAATAAGAATCACAAATTTATATAGGACCTTTCCAAGCTCAAGAACACTTAAAGGTGCAATATGTAACAATTTTCATGTTATATTCACCTTTTTTTGCCAATGTGTGAACGGCTTGTAATGCAACTTATTTAATGAGCCCTTCCCAGACTTCCTAGGTTGCCTATTAAAGCCTGTCGACTGATTTTCATGCAAAGGGAGCAGGTTGCTTTTTGCAGGGAAAATACAAAGGATGTGACGTTTATGCGTGCTCAAGAAAGCCTTGCCTCAGTGCATCTCTTCCACTATTCAACAGTGACAACAAACTGCAACACTAGGTAATGTTATCTTAGAGATGGAATCCAGCAAACGTCCGGGTCCCAGCACAACACAGACTCCCTACACAAACTCAGAGTAAGCCAAAAAAAAAACAAAAAAACATTTATCTACTGAATCCCGTCTGGCTAAGAGGGAACGTGGTCGAGCAAAAGTTAGAGTGAACATTGGCAGGACATTTGATTCCTGGAGGGACTTTCGTTCGGTTTTGAAGACCAAAACCGACCCTGAATTGACATTCTTCCTATTGGACAGGTAAGCTTATATAACTGCAAAGCATATGAAATATAGTGCCATAAGGATTGATCTGTGTAATTTTATCGAACTTGATCTTGCCTGCACAGGAACTGTCATAAACAATGTTAATCTGTAATTATTCAGCTAAACTACAATAATGCATGAAATGAATGCTAGACAATGTTCAAGATAATCCAAAAAGACCCATTCATTAGTATAATGTAACTTGATTATACAGAAAATATATACATTCTAATATTATAAAACAATAGAGCATTGATATATCAACATGACAGTTGTGATGGAATCACATCAATACTGAACTGTTTCAACATGTTTATAATGTACAGTTATTTTATAAACAGCTACTGTCATCATCCACCAAAACTAAGCTAACAGCTAATGATAAAGCTGGCTAGCTAGCTAACGCCAACATAGGCTATCCTATAACTGCAGTCAATGTATCATGCAAAGAAAAGTGATTACTTCAAACTACAGTCTTGCATAGTCAGACATACAGTACCGTTCAAAAGTTTAGGGTCACTTACTCATTCTTTATTTTTTCATATTTTAGAATAATAGTAAAGTCATCACAACTATGGAATAACAGAAATGGAACTATGGGAATGAAGCTGTGACTAAAAAATACCAAATAAATCAAAACTGTGTTTTATTTTAGCATCTTCAATGTGGCCACACTTTGGTATCACAAAGAGGTATCACCCTGGGATGCTTTTTAAACAGTATTGAAGGAGTTCAATACTGGAACTTAGTGGCTGCTTTTCTTCATTTTTCGGTACAAGTCATTCATTTAAAAAGCTTTCTATTTATAAATAAATAAAATAAAATTATGTTTTCTAATTAGATAAATTAATATGTTGGCACAATTATATTTTTGTCCACAAAACTAATTTCAAGCATTTAAGCATACGCCTTCAGATCAAACGATTTTTAAGCAAAAAAATCATGCAAGTGACCCCAAACTTTTGAATGGAAGTGTATATCCACACTTTGTTTTAGCCCTGTTCCAGCGCTGGAGAGTCAAATATAATAAACAGTCTCAAAGTTTGTAGTAAAACAATCATAATTGTGTAATTTTAATTATGCTACCTCATCTGTCAGCATGATGCCTCTCAGTACATTCTTCTTTTGGCCAATGCTCACGTCCCTATGGATTGTGTGCAAGAGCACGAGCAACAGGTAGCTGGGTGCAGTTCACATAACGGCCACAGGTATCATTAATAACAAGGATTTCCGAATCTTACATTCTGCACCTTTAACATTCTCAAATTTTGCATAGTTCAGAGAAGTAGAAAAAAGGACGGAACAGGTTTCAGTTTCTTTGTTTTACAACAACTAAAACAATAATATAATACAATAAGAATAGCTATATCTATTCCAAATACATCCATTCTATTCCGAATACATGAATAGCTTAATCTATGGAACATTTAAACATTTATGCAGCATTTTATCTTAACCAGATAATTACCTGAATCGCTGCTGTGGATGTAAATGTGCCAAATGGATAGACGAGCTCCGACGTGAAATCATCACTTCAGGTCAGGAATTTAACATTGCGCTTATGTTTCAACCCGGTATCACGCCGAGGCGTGAAATAGACACGCCGGTCCACTCGCGGATGCGTGTCTATTTCACGCTTTGCCTCCTCTAGGCGTGTACATGACACGCGCGCGTCTACGTAGAATACCGGCAGGGGGCGATCGTTTCCTCAACGCCAACAACTGTCCGCGCACCAAAGAGGAAGCGATATATCGCGTTCTCCAGTTCTGGTTAGCAGGATATATATTTTTGTACATAAATACACTTTTTAAATAAAAAAAAAAAAATGGGAAAGCAACGTTAGGATTTCTTCATGAAAGCAGCACTATAATGAACCTTTATTTGTCACATATGGTCACAAGTGAAAGTAACCGGCGAAATTGGCCGGCATCCCGCCCGCACGAACGTGCAACGCGACGACAACGGTATCGCTTCCTCTTTGGTGCGCGGAGAGTTGTTGGCGTTGAGGAAACGATCGCCCCCTGCCGGTATTCTACGTAGACGCGCGCGTGTCATGTACACGCCTGGAGGAGGCAAAGCGTGACACCGACACGCATCCGCGAGTGGACCGGCGTGTCTATTTCACGCCTCGGCGTGATATCGGGTTGTATGTTTAGGTTATAAATGAACACATGAGAATCAAAGTGAATCGTGTGATACATTAGCATAGCCTGTGTCTCAATCAGCTCCCAAGCTCACTATGTCGTGAATCAGTATATTGTGGACATGAATTCGGGAATTGGCAAGAGTGTTTATCGCTGAACATTGGGACACTCATGACTCAATCAACTGCACAATTTTAACGAGATCACACATTGAAGCACAGCTGTTATTAATCAGCACCGTCGCTGTATAAATGACACTTAAATGACGTTGAAGACATTCAAATGTACAGTGTTATTATAACAGATAAATGCCATAAATAAATACAAATATATTGTTGTATTTTAAACCTTTTAACAACTCAAATATTTAAAAGATTGATTCACTTTCATGGTAATAATGAATGAAAGACATACAACATCTTTTTTAAAGAGATAAAAAGGATTGAACTTCATTGTGCTCATGATTGTGCTCATCTTCTAATGACTCGAAAGACTTCAGAAGACATGACGACATTTCTGGAAAGGGAAAATTGTGAGCAAAGATGCTCCCTGGTTTTACGGTGGATTGTGGGATTTTTTTAGGGAGTGAACATTCAATGCGCTGGAACAATTTTGCGATTCAGACAGCCCTAAAAATGGCCGACTTACTGATCAGTGCCCTGACTATACAGGGCTATTCAATATTCTTATATCTATATCAGCTTTCCTGAAAATCATGCTTTAACAGAAAATGAAACTGTAATATCTATAAAGTCCTAGAGTCATCATTGTGTAGTTTGATGAAATATGATTGATTGTATAGTTTATCAATATATAAATCTTAACTTATCCACAACTCTAAATTCATTATGTGCAATTCATCCATGCAATAAATATTCCAAGAAATACGTCTTTTGATCACAAATGTACAAGGTCACTGCAGTGGGCTAAAGGAAGGTTAGATGTGCAAAGGGGTCCTGTGGGAGCCTCCGTGAAGATTGTTGACCGCAGCGCTGTGGCCGACTGACAAGACTTAAACAACTACAACAACAACAACATCAGACAGAGGAAAGGTGGCTTGCAGACAGCAGCAGCTGTGGGTGTGTTATGTGACAAAATGGACAAAATGCTGCATTTGTCCGTCTGACTGAGCACAACATACAGTCATACAGCAGTCACTCATGCACAGCCCACATGCAGTAAACCCCTCTAGACTCATTCCAGCAAACCCACAAAGGGCCCAGCATCCCTCATTTCCCTTGTGGGTGGACAGTGGCCCAGGATCACAGGATGTCCCTGTAGCTGGCAGACAGAAAGACCTGAGAGAGAGAAAAAGAGAAGAGTAATCCCTAGAGTAGAGGTTTTTAGGTATTATTTTGGTCCGGTGTGTTCGGCTTGGCCAGACTGTCTCGTGTATAGCCTGGAGCTGCTCGGGTCAGAGGAGGGGGGTGTAGTCAAATGGGTATCATGGTCTTTTAAGCATGAAAGAAAAAAAAGCCACATCTGTGGTGGCTATTTATCAATGAGAAGTAAAGAACAAAAGTGCTAAAGGGAGGGTAAAGAAATGGAGAATAAGAGAAATATGACTTTAAAAAAAGATTGGGGAGACCGGGGCTAGTTGTCACAGGGGGAAGTTTACACAAGAGCAATATTTTTGTAATGACAAGGTTTTAAATCATAAGGCCTGTATTAATAAATACCAGGGACGTGCCATCCATATAAGCAAGGTAAGCAGTGCTTACCTAACAGAAGGTTGAAAAAAAAAATTGATACTATGAAATATTTCAATATAAATGTAAGCACAGCGTAGTTCTAGCAGGAAGACTAGCAGCTGTACAACTGGGTAATTCCCAGCCAATCACATTAAGCCATTGCTTTATAAGTCTGCTCACAATCTATCATATTGCTGTTTCAGTGTGCTAACGCGGCAACCTCCACCACCCCACCACCACCACCAGTTGAGTCCCGTCCTGCATGTGGGTAGGCTCCACACCCCTGACTCCTATCTCCGGTAGGATATGACGGTTCCGAGTACTACAACGTCAGACCGCCAGATGGGGCTTATGCCAAAGAGAGACATTACTTTTCTGTTTAATTTTCATCAAATAAATATCATCTTCAATTTCACTCAAGTCTGCGAGTCTTCCTGATAGAAACTACTGTTTTTGTTCAAATTTGTCATTTTTCATCTCAGTTGAGCAGCACAGTTATTAATTTATTCGCTTTGGTGCCAACTTCAGGTATAATACATTTATGTTATGCTTTCTGTGATTCCATTGTTTACCGCACTTTCATTCAACACAATATGTCCATTCAAATTGAATCACGCAGGCTACTACAAATGGCCAGGCTAAGTATATGCTTACCAAAATGAGTAAACCAGTCAGAAGACCCTTCCTTCTGTCACACAATCTGATACTCTAGATTTTTGTTTTGTATCAACCCATTCAAGTACACGTAACTAATGCTTTATTAAGCGCTAAAATTAATATCTGCAGTGGAAGCATCAACAATCTATGTGGATGTTAATTTCAATTAAAAATCGAGAAAGAAAGACCATCGAAACTTCAACAAGCGGGCAACTACAACAAACTACAATGGAGATGTTCATTTGCTAGAAAAGATGCATGGATTTTGTGTTCAAGTAAAGTTAATGTATTTATGAAAAATCTGTGTTGTTGATTCTAGGTCATAGATACTAGGTCATAGTTTCTGGTTAGTCTGAGGCTATGAAATGGTGATCTGGCAATCATTTCCTTTGTGTTATGCTCTGTCTATTTTATAGTACTAACATTTGGGTGCAGTGTCTGTTTAAAAACATATAGGAAGGAATGTAGACTGCCGTGTCTATGCCTTGTGCATTCAGGTTAAGATTGTTGTGTTTGGTGGTCAGATGAGTTAATTGATGCTGTCCATTCCAGCGGTTCTGAACTGTGGGAAGAGAGATGTGTGAGGCTTGTAATGATGAAACTAGTAACTGGCAATTTTTTTTTTTTATTGTATGTTAAAACAAGCTTATCTGGTACTATGGTTCATTGTATGATTTAATGGACATAAACATGCTTGGCTCAACATATGGCAGTCTATATTCTGTTTGACATGAGCAATATTACTGTCCTGAATTAAAAACAATTTGGTCATGAAGTTCACCACTATGACAATTGTCTCCATTGACTGGTGGGTTCTAAGGCAACAATTTACATCAGTACAATTTTTGCGATATTACACACCTTCATAAGTCATTTTAGTCACAGCGTTTAATAATGTGTATTAAACATCTTTGATGCTTTCCCAGTCTCAAAGCCCACAGCACATGCCAAATATATAAAGTATATAAACTCAGAAAAAGGAAAATAAATGCAATAATGTGTCCCTGAACATATAGGGGGTCAAAATTAAAAGTAACCGTCAGTATCTGGTGTGGCCACCACCTGCATTAAGTATTGCAGTGCATCTCCTCCTCATGGACTGCACCAGATTTGCCAGTTCTTGCTGTGAGATGTTACCCCACTCTTCCACCAAGGCACTTGCAATTTCCCAGAGATTTCTTGGGGGAATGGCCCTAGCCCTTACCCTCCGAACCAACAGGTCCCTGACATGCTCAATGGGATTGAGATCCGGGCTCTTCGCTGGCCATGGCAGAACACTGACTTTCCTATCTTGCAGGAAATCATGCACAGAATGAGCAGTATGGCTGGGGGCATTGTCATTCTGGAGGGTCATGTCAGGATGAGCCTGCAGGAAGGGTACCACATGAGGGAGGAGGATGTCTTCCCTGTAAAGCACAGCGTTGAGTTTGCCTGCAATGACAACAAGCTCAGTCTGATGATGCTGCAACACACCGGCCTCGGTGTAAAGCTCATTCCTTCGATGATAAATGCGATGATAAATGCGATGATAAATGCGAGTCCGACCATCAACCCCTGGTGAGACAAAACCGCGACTCGTCAGTGAAGAGCACTTTTTGACAGTCCTGTCTGGTCCAGTGAAGGTGGGTTTGTGCCCATAGGTGACGTTGTTGCAGGTGATGTCTGGTAAGGACCTGTCTTACAACAGGCCTGCAAGCCCTCAGTCCAGCCCCTCTCAGCCAATTACGGACAGTCTGAGCACTGATGGAGGGATTGTGCATTCGTGTTGTAACTCGAGTTGTTGTTGCCATCCTGTAAATGTCCCCAGGTGTGATATTCGGATGTACCGATCCTGTGCAGGTGCTGTTACATGTGGTCTACCACTGCGAGGACTATCAGCTGTCCTTCCTGTCTCCCTGTAGTGCTGTCTTAGGTGTCTCACAGTACAGAAATTGCAATTTATTGACCTGGCCACATCTGCAGTCCTCATGCCTCCATGCAGCATGCCTAAGGCAAGTTCACACAGATGAGCAGGGACCCTGGGCATCTTTCTTTTGGTGTTTATCAGAGTCAGTAGAAAGGTCTCTTTAATGTCCTAAGTTTTTGTCCTAATCGACAGGGAAACTCCCCTCCAAAGCCTGTAGGATGACGTCATCACTGACCTCCAAAGCCTACAGCACCACCGGACAGGCCACCTCTACTCTGCATGCCATGGCTCTCATGCAGGTCCATCAAGCCAAGGCACTTAAAGATCTGCACCTGGGTAGTCCCAATCCCGATGTGCTGCAGGAACTGCACTTTGCTACCGACATCGCCTTCAGAGCCACGAAGGTCACAGCGCAGGCAATGACAATCCTTGTGGTCCAGGAGTGCCACATCTGGCTGAACATGGTTGAGATGCGCGACATTGACAAGAAAAGTTTCTCAACGCCCCCGTCTCCCAGCTTCGCCTCTTTGGCAACACTGTTGATGACTTCGCCCAGCAGTTTTCGGCAGTGAAGAAGCAATATCGCACATCATGCCGTGGTGCCAGCCATCCAGCGCGCCCCGCGACCTGTCTGCTCGCCGAGGGCATCCCCCTGTGACCAAACAATGGCAGGCAGCTCTGCAACCTGGGCCCAGCTCTCAGCCCCAGCGTCGAGCACCTCGCAGGTGCCGTATCCCACTTCCGGCTTCACAACCCTCGTGGTGTATTTGCCACACATTACCTCCCCCTGGACTGGGCAGGGTGTGGCCTCTGCAGGGTCTTCCCCTCCTGAAAGGATAGGAAATTTGTGGGCCGGACAGCTACCTTGCCTCCGGTCCCGCCACAGCACCCGGCACGCTGACGCTAACGAGTTCTGAAGACGCCTCCTTAGGTCTCTTCCTCAGTCTCTAAGCCGCCCCTGCCGGGTGCGTGGAGCAGTGTTAATGCTTCGAGTCTTCTCTCAGCACCCTAGCCTCGGGGCACCTGCTGCTCCAGACAGACTCTCCTGCTCCCCCCTAGGAAAGACTGCCTTCCCTGACTTAAGTGTGGCCCCAGACTCTTTACATCCTATGTGAGAGACATAGTGAGAGTGAAGGCTGCGGCTGCTGGGCTTGCTCCCATGCTAGCATGTAACACCTTTTTCCCCCTTAGGGATTCGGGAAAACCTAAGGTGGGTATGCAAAACTCTTTGAGGGGGTGTTGGAGAGGGGTACGTGCACTCGATACAGGTGCCTCTAACACGCAATAGCCTGCTTTGCACCTGTTCTGACAGTCACATAACACGGTCAGTGCGTGGCATTTTTATATGGACCCCTTGTGTCACTTCCTTCGACACAACGTCGAGAGAGTGAGGGAACGAGACGTTGTGTCCCTCCTGCCACAGCACTAGACCTAGCACTGAAAATGGCCATGCTTCATCTTTCGGCTCCTCAGTGCAAAATCCTGACTGGCATTCGCTGCCCCGCACCCTTTATACCCGTATGTCCGGGGCGGGGCATGCAAATTCTGTCTGCCAACTTGACATTGGCCTTTTCTCAGGTTCAGAGGTACGATTCGGCATCCGAGAAGGCCCCTTGTGTCACTTCCTTCAACACAACGTCTCGTTCCCTCCGTCTGGGAATGGAGGTTACAATAGTAACCAAGACGTTATCTTTAAATATTTAAACATGAAATACTGTATATATATTTATTATGAGGGCTTGTTTAAGGACCCATCAATTTCAACAAGTATCAGACATGCTTGTGTAGCGTCTCAGGTGCGTAAACATAAACTTTTTAGGTCACTGTGTCAAGTTAAATATAGTTTAATACTTTGAACACATCTTGAGATCCCTTAGTTCGAATTTGCGCTCCATCAAATGTTTTGAATGCAAGAACGTAACGAATGTCTGTGTTGTGTTGTCTGCTGGATGGTTGTTTTTTTCACCGTATAAACTGTGCATTGTCGCACAGCTGAAATTTCAATTACTACCCTCTGGAGTAAACAGGTGGTACTACTTGTATTTCTTCTACTTGTAAGCTTGTATTTATCAGGAATCTTTCTTATTACGGTCCGGGGGCATTGCGATTAATTGCGTTAATTTTTTTAACAGGTTATTTTTTATAAAATTAATACGTTAAATCGACAGCCCTAATATATACACATACTCACAACAGTTATTTCCGGTCCTTGAATCTGACGAGAGATGTTCCATGTGTGCTGATATTCTCACACCATCAGTACTCGGACACTTCACTTTGTGTATCATTCCGCTTGTGTTAATGCCGTTCTAAACTAAAGTTTAAAAGCAGTGCAGATGCATTTAGAGATATGTCTCTTTTCTTTTAATTTTGTTACATTACATATTTTAGCCAGCAGGAGGATGCAAGAGCCATTTTTGTGTGTAATATGAACCAGTTGGTGACGTGAAGTGAGTCAGCATCACTCATGTTTATATTCAAAAGCACTTCCGTGATCTACACTACATTAAACTACTAAAGCTAGGAAATAGCTTTAAATGGCTTTAAACTAACAACTTCAGTATAAAGGCTTATCACAGCTGAGAGGCGCTTACCTCTTACCGGACTTTCCACTTTGGAGAGGACAAAATGATTGCAGTTTCTGTTTCTGTGAAAGACTCTTGCGCACCAGCTACCACAAAATAGGGAGGAATACCCCCAATTGGATGGCTATTTTTCCACTGAGAAAATAGGATGAATTTCACCAAAATGAAATTATCTTCAGAAAGCTGACCTAACCTAACAAACTACAGTATCATCAACAGGTGATATCACATGCTCCATCTCTCTCTCTCTCTCTCTCTCTCTCTCTCTCTCTCTCTCTCTCTCTCTCTCACACACACACACACACACACACACACACACACGCACATACACACATCCTTGTTTCTCCAAATACATGCTAGGAAACAGCCCAAACTGTAATACTTGTAGTTCTGAAGTTATGTTTTTGAGAGGCTTGGATGCATTATTTGGTTTGAACCAACAACGGGAGATCTGATCCGTCACGTAAGAACGTAGTTCCATGCACAAATGCATTTTAATGACCATACTCATTTTTATCATACATTTTTCCTAATTTGTTTTCATTTACTTGTTCATTGAACTGTTGTATTACAGCAAGATCACACTCGCAATCATGCTATATGGTCCTATATCAGCACTGCTGTGATTTGGCTGCAGGCAGAGTATATATATAATTACAACATTATCATATTAGACATACCTTCAGGGAACTGATCTTCACTGGAGTACAAAGACGCGTCTCCCTTACTGCCCTGAAATTAAAATCTTGTCATCACCATCTACATCTTTTCTTTTATCTGGCAGAATTGTATACTGTACTTGACAATTACACATTAAAAATCACCTGTGGGCAGGACAGATCATCTCACCTCAGCGACTGAAACAATTGTAAGTGTGAGAGTCAAATGGCGAGTGACAAGTTAGCCTCCTTCGCAGCCAAAGGTGTTAGCAAATTATGAGAGGGGATGTAACAGTGGGCTGCTCAGAGACCAGCTGAATGTGCTAAGTGAACTCAAATGGACTCACTCACAGGCTAATGATGAGACCACAAACCTAGTTGCAGGCTCACACTGCTTTCACAGGGGCCCCCTGTCTGTGTGATATTACATCATTGCCAAAGAATCCATGTTTCAAGAGAAAACAACTTAGAATTTTTTAATCAAATTAAAAATGTGAGTGAAAGTTCAATTTAATCATTACAAAAGAAAACAAAAGACCTTAGTCAGCATATTCAGCATACTAAATATAATTTGACGTGAACAAAAATTATGGTGTGGTTGAATGGAAGTACAGTTAATTCGTAGTTTTTTACAGTTTTTTTTTTCACCCAAATATGATAATTCTCTCATTATTCACTCACCCTGTTACCATCCTACATATGTATGACTGTATTTCTTCAGCAGAACACAAATAAAGATTTTTAGAAGATAGAGCTCTGTCAGTTCCTTATAATGCATGTAAACTGGTGCCAGCACTTTGATGGTCCAGAAGTCACATATAATAAGCTTATAAGTAATCCATATGACTCCAGTCGATCAATGAATGTCTTCTGAAGCAAATCGATTGGTTTATGTAAGAAACAATTTACAAACATTTTTAACTTAAGATCAGCGCTTCCGTCCAGGGCTCTGATGCTTCTAAAAATCTTCATTTGTGTTCTGCTGAAGAAAGACAGTCATAAACATCTGGGATGGCATCAGGGTAAGTGAATAATGAGAGAATTTTCAATTTTAGTTCACTCAAAAATTTGTATACCCGTATTGTCATAGACCACGTTTAGTTTTCACAAACTATGTTTATAGTTTTTGCCCACTGATATTTTGTGGGAAAAAAAATATTTTTTTATATCTCGCCAACTGAACAATCGACACTCAGGTACAACATATTGAATGGGCTGTACTTCTGTTCTTCACAGCTTTTTACACATTGACCACATTTATATGGACTTTAGAAAACAGAATGTTTTTGCAGAATGCAGCATTCTAAAGCCTCATGTAAATGTGAATATGTTTTCCTAACGCGGCTTAACAGATACATTTTTCACACCTGGGTTTCTCCTGGAGAATGCGGCCTATGTGCCCCTGCGAACGTACAAGCGGTGTTATTACAGGAGTGTGCATGTGTGTGTATGTCATAGGATGGAGCCCAAGAAAAAGTCACAGGAGAAGTAGCAATGATGATGCTTCCCCTTTAAGGAAACGCAGACAGAGGGGAGTCGAGGTGAGATGACTGCTGAGATGACAGTCAAAACAGCAGATTTCATCTATTAAGGTCGTAGGTAGGAGGCCTGAAGGGTGCAATTGATATCATTATCACCAGCTAATCATAGAAGAGATGAAATGACTCCTCAACCTTCTGTCTAATTTTGAATTTATATCCCAGTCCCAAGACATAAATATTCTATTTAACTCACGGTTGAAAGCTTTAAGTTCAGACAAAAACATTATGTGTTAGTGGCTGCACAGTGTGAGGTGAATATTGTGAGACCCTGAGCATCTGTGCTGCACACTCCACATCACACATGTAGAAACTCGTATTGTTAAAGTAAGCTCTTGGCTCAAGTCCTGCATATAGCTGCAAGAACAAAGATTTATGCTTGTCTGTATATGGGATGAGGCAGAGTTTCAACCTGCACTGAAAGATAGATATTTCTACATTTCCGGTGCATGGTCTCCTTGGTTTCCTTTTTGTAGTTGTAGTGTATGCTACTCCAATTAAATTCCAGTGCATAAATTGAATTGGAATTTGAAATAAATTCTCAATTCTATTCAGAAAGGTGCACAACCCTGTCTTCTGAGGGGTCTGCTCTGGCCTGTGTTTGAGATGCCTCAATAGATGAGATCAGTAGCTCCAGGGGGCTCCTCTAATCTTTCCAGGCCATCCAATTAGTGTTTGTCCGATTAAAAGCTGCCCCCCAGATTTTTTTGTTGAGGAGGGGGGTTGTATAAAGTCACCTATGCCTGGCAGACAGCTGAAGATAATAAATTGTTCATTGTTCTCTCGTAACTGGGGACAGCCCCCAGGCCATTGAACAGCCCAGCATATGCACCGCAATTTTGAACAGGCCCATCTCAGATTCAGAGATGATCAGAGCCAGGGATCAGCTGGGGTCAGTTCTTAAGCCATTTCAAGGAGGACAATGGCTGCTGGAGTTGTAGCCCTCCACCTATTTCTCTCTTTCTGCTTCTGGCTTCTCTCATACTTAATAGTGATAGGGGCTGAAATTATAGCAGATTAAGATCTCAGAGAACATGAATTGTATTACAGGCCTACTTTAGTGCTTGTACACAGTCCTTGCCATGATTTTAGGACATTTATTGCATTTCTTCTTGCATACATACATTATGATTTTATTCTGTAGATATTATACTGCCCACTAGGGTTGCAGCGGTGTACCGGTTTCACGTTATATAACTTTCTTATTTATTCTATTTATTTTATTATTATTTATTTATTTCAAAAGGGAGACTTTTTTTTACACATACTTCCATTATTTATTTATTTTTCCAAGTTTCAATAATAATAAAGCATTTGTTCAACTAAAATACAAAAAAAAAAAAAGGGTCATTTTTAAGGGTCATTGTAACTGATAATAATAATTGTGTAATACCGTAAACCGTGATGCTGTGAAACCATGATATTTTCTGAAATTATCCTATCGTGAAAACTCATAACATTGCAACCCTACTGCCCACAAAGCCAAAACACAGTGACAATGACACTAAAACTGAGAAAAATTGCTTCGAAGTGTTTTGATTTTCCTGCCAAATGTGGATTCTACATTAGCCTCACTCTGTTTCCTCTGAATCTGAGCAGTAGTCAAATTTGTCTTTTACAGGACAAATCATAGTTTAAGCCAGGGACCCAATTTCAGTCCTATCTTCATTTTGACCATTTTTGCAGTATTCACACTTATCCTTTTCATGTACTGAAGTCAAGAACAAGCAACATGGAGATGTCAGTCAAATCAGCCTGCATAATCTCTCTTTTCCACTCAATTGATCATCCAGACAATTGATCCAACTTTTGACCTCATCTCTTACTTGGGTCATTCATGTCCAAGTTAGCAAAAGTGGTCTAACAGCTAAAGGCCAGGATAATCGATATTTTGTCTAGAGTTATTTTTCATAGAACTATCAAATTATGAGGAAATTCAGTTTTTAAATGAATTTAATACAACATAACAGCTAATGTGTTCATTTATTGTTAACAAACATCAAACCTGATTAACCTCTTAAACCAATAATAAGATAATCTCTGATTGCAGGTATGTGGGTGGATATGGTGGGAAGGGACGATGTTCGCTTAGATTGACAGGTTTTGATTTACCATGCACACAACTGAAACAGTACTGGATATTATTACTTGTTACTTATTCCATGTAATTATGTTTCTGGTTCATTGTGGCATTTACAAATGCAAGTAGTTCTTAGGTTCGGTAAAACCCTCAGATCACTTGTTTGGAGACGTTTGATAAAAAAGGCTACATTGGTCCCAAATGCCTTGCTTTGAGATAACAATACAAAATTTGATTTTGCCCAGATACAGTTGACATGATTGTAGTCATAATGTCAAGCATGAATAATTAACTAAATGAATAAATAAACTGCATCACTTTCTCAGCAGTGTTGTATCATAAGAGCCTACAAACATGAGATGAACAATTGCATTTTTGAAAAAAATCTAAATTATGAGTGGTTAGTAATTTTTAAGGCCATGTACACAATCAGAGAATATTTTATTTTGATTTAAATTTGTTCATTTAAAAGTAGACAATTCAAGCTTTCTATAGACATATTTCTCATGTCTGCGAGGCAAGTATACGCTAAGTTTCAGTTCATTTTGGTGACATGCTCCTGACAGAAGTTCACGGAGACCAAGACGGCAGAAAACGCATCCTGAATGATTTCTTTATTTTACAAAACCACAACATTTTGCTGTTATTGTGTGTACACAAATAAAATAAACCCTTTATAGTTTGAATGGTGTCTTACTCTTATCTGTATGACCAAAAACAACGAGTATTTCTTTCTGCTGTAATCAGGGAAAAAAGTCAGATGATTGCGTCGGTGCCTCCGGTGACCACAGAGGACTGACTGTTATGTTATCAATATAAAAAACAACTCAAACAGAAGCAATTCAAATATAGAATTTTGAGGGCATTTCCGACCCTGCACAATGCTATTCTGAACCAGCGCCCGATTAGATTGCCTAAGTTCTGATGGTTCAATGGAGATTTATTATAGTGATTTAATTTCACAGCAGTGGCAAACAATGTCGAAGTTTAGGGCAAACATTATCCTTACCTGGCTGTCACAAATGAAGGCTGGTCAGGTAGATTTCAATGTTGGCAGAATTTAAATAAAAACTAAAATTAAAAAAAAAGGGCACTTATCTTGTGAAAGAGGGTGGGTGCTTAAGAACCACTTGAGGTCTATCTGTGCACATGACTGCCTGCCTGAGTTTCATCGACAGTCGGAGACAGCATGAAATTTAACGGAAGCTGCCACCTCATAACTCATTACCAAAGTTTCACAATAAAAAGTTTACAGCTCTAATACAGACAGTCAATACGTCAATTGCATTCTGCCTCTGAAGCGTGCTGCCATTTGTTTACATAAGTAGCGGTTGTCATTCATCAAACAAACAGCTAAAAAAAGTATTTTCAAGCAAATAATATGATTATTTTAAGTAACAAACAGCCAAATTGTCACCAAAGTACTGCGATAACAGTTCACAGCTTGTGTATGCACTGCCATCATATCTAAACACGATCTTCCCATGCACGCAGCCATGTCTGCTGATTAGGTGCAGATGCGGTTTTCATTCACATGAACAGCAACTCAAACAGTATTTTCAGGCATATAATATGTTTGTTTTCTGAAACAGACAGCCAACTATCACAAAAGCACCAAGATAACAGTTTAAAACTCATATACTCAAAGGGAAAACATGCTGATAGAGTGTGATTATCCGATACACACAACCAAGTTTGTTTACACTAGCGCTTGACACGTGCACACACACATGCACGCGCACACACACACACACACACACACACGTTGGGTTTCCATGTTTTATGGGGACATGGTTTTATGTTGGTGCGGCTATCCTTAAGAGGACTCTCCATAGACATAATGATTTTTATACTGTACGAACTATAGATTCGGTCCCCTAAACCTAACCTCACAAAAAACTTTCTGCATTTTTGCATTTTCAAAAAACATAGTTTGGTAATTTTTTAAGCGATTTGAATTATGGGGACACTAGAATTGTCCTCATAAACCACATTTATAGCAAAATACTATGTAATTATCAGTTTGTAACCTAAAAAAAGGTCCTAGTATACCAACCAAACCCAACCACACACACGTGCACACACACATGCACACAATGTCTGAGCTGTAATACAGAGCATAGGCAAACCGGACTGCTGATATTATTAGTCCATTTGTTTTTTACATCAATAAAAACAAAATAATAAAACAAAAAATTACATAAGACATAACCCAATTGTTCACAATTACTTTATTATACACATTATTTTTTATGACAAGAAATAATTACAAAACAATATATAAAAAACTCATCTACACTCTGCCCCCTCTACCAGCTGTGCAGTGTCACATGCAAAAATAACTCACTCCAGGGGGCACTGCAGAGGAATTTAGACCCTACTCATGAACAGGAAAAAAATATTTGGAATTCTGAATCAGGCAAAATAAGACCAGGGATGTTCATTAGCAAAGTAAATGGGGTCTGTTTTGACTTCATGTCTTGGAATGCATGTGGCATAATGCATATCAAAACTGTTACAATAAATATGGTGTGAGAGTACTATATTAGCAAAAGACTAAGGGGAAAATAGATAAAAAAAAAGAAAACGGGGTAATGTGAGAACTGATGAATTTCCATACCTGATCTTTTCGTGCAGTTGTCAAGAGGTTAGGGTGAAGGCCAATCTAGCTAGAGGAGCATGGATTAAAGTCTTTGAGATATGGATCTCTGGGCTCTCTGACTCTGAGTACTGGGCTTAAGTACCATATCCGTGCACAGATAGATCAATACTCAGCCTTTCTTTTCCTCCTCCTTCAAGAAGATTTTGGTTGTGCTTTCATGGGGTTCTCCTGCCTGCCTAATGACATAGAGGGAGCAAGATCTTTTAGACTTCTGTTCGATCACACTTCTCTTGAACAGACTGCTACGAAGCTGCTTGCTCACATATGTCGTCAAGTATATAAGACATTATTTAGTTGCTGTGGAGATGGTAAAGTGTGTAATTTATGTGCTGCTAGTTTCACCAAACAGAATTGCAATAATAAGGACTGAATATTAATAATTAATCTCTAAACCTACAGTCATGAGGCAATGTTGCTGTGTTGGGCAGCTCAAGATGCCCAAATGAAGCAAAAGGGAAATCACCTTAAACATAGTTTACTTATAGCTCTCTGTACATAATAACATGCATACAAATAAGACATCACAACTTAAAGCAGTTAGAAAAAATCTTCAGTTGTAAAGAGGAACGATGGAAGAATAGCATAATCCAGTACTATAATTTTGGTTTCTCTCATAGCTTTGACAGTAGTCCATTAAAGCCAAGTTAGAAACAAAAAGTGGACAAGAATACTGACCAGAGGTGACCAATACTCATGACTTTGTTTGAAACCTAGACTAGACCTTTGTTTAAACCAAGGAATCCTTTCAATGTGAATGAAAACAAAATGAATCAAAACAATGGATTGACCCTCCAAGTCAAATAGAGGAGCATGTCCAAGAAACAATGGGGTCAGCGACATTATGGTGTTGTTCAATACCGCTATAATACTATGGCCAGAGAGTGAATGATATCTATTTCAAAGCTACCGGATTAGTTAGTGGTGTTGGTGTTTTAACTTTGTGTGGAAAAAAATGCTCTGTTCATCCATTAAGGTGTTTTTATGCAGATTGTTCAGCTCATGTAGACATTTCATGTTGGCAAATCAGTTATCCGAAAACTGAACAAGGCCGAAAGGGTCTAAGCCACCAAGTCAAGTACAAATTAAAACCTTCATCTTTTTGTTGTTTAATATTCTTTCATTTGGAAAATATGGGTTGCCAAAGCCAATTTACTTTGACTGTAACATCAGAGGAAGACTGGAGCATTTGACAGCATGCATATGAACATTTACCACCTGAAAACACTCTCTTGCAGTGATAAATAATAGTTTTGAGAGATTGTAAGAACATAAAAAGGAAAATTCATACTAAGTCACTTTTATTGTGTAATGTTGTGGGCCATCATTAAATTTTAATTTTATGCTATGAGTCAAAGATGCTCCTTGGCAGACAGTTCAGGAGCGGCAATGATATGAGAGTGAGGGAGCGAGAGATCCCAGTCTGATAATATTTCTTTTTCTCTCCACTCTCATTGACCTAATTGGAGCCAAGTGGCCTCTTTGGCTATAATACAGAGATCATTAGCCGTCTTTCTTGGCTAGTTCTATTTACTTAGAAAGCAATTTAAAGTTTCAAATTAATCAACACCAACCATATGATGTCACTTGAAATGCATGCTGTTCTTACCAAATCAGAGCGGGGAACAGCTGCTTTAAATAGACACATTAAGAAATGAATCTATCTGCTGCCGAGATCACAATGCTTTCATTAGTTTGCCATTTTCAATTTCCAGCCATGGCCGCCAATAGGCTATTGCTGACACATTCTTGTAAATTGTAAAAAGATGTACTGGGCTCTTTTACTAGGCTGCCAGTCCTATCTTGGCAAGTCAGGCATGGCTATAGTGCCATGAATTAAGTATGACTGCCCCAACCACTAAGCTCAGTCATAGCTAAGTCTATGTTAAAAACAGACAAGATGTAAAAAAAAAAAGAAGAAAAAAAAAGGCAGGATTATGTAGGATATTAGCAAGAAAGTGAAAAAAAAAAACATTGTCTGTTTTTAAAGCTTTTTGCTACACGGGAAAAATAATAAATAAACTTGGTATACACTTATGTGAAACAGGTTGGATTAACCACCTAAGAAAGTATATCATAAATGGCCAAATGTTCACATAACCACATGTTCTAAATTATTTATGGTAAGAAACTTTGACGATAATGCAATATCCTGAATGATAATATGTATATCTTAAATGTTAAGTGTTTATACTTTTTTTTTCAATCTAAAAATATTTACTTTGTCTTATCACAGCTTAATAAGTCTCATAATTGACAATCGAAAATAACAAAATTGACTGAATTAATCTATCAATCAGTCTATCAATCAAACAATCTCTTTGGTACTGCTTGATGCAGAAATTATATCTCACTTTTAAGGTGTATTATGACACTATAGATATACCCTGTTAACATTTAATATCCTTAATAATGGACCAAGATTTATACAGAGTTGGTTGATATTCAGCAAGTTCTGGTGGCTTACAGATATTGAGAGTGTCCCACTGTGTTTGTTTACTGTGGTTTCCAAGCAGTGATTCTGTGGTGAAACAACTTTGTTGCTTTGATTGAAAATGATGTGTTCTAAATTAGAGTGTCCAAAGCTATGCATTTTGCTCAAAACTTACCACTGGGAAATGGATGTTTTATTTAGCAGGCTGAGAAACAAAAAAAAAGGCCTCAAACTACATCTGGTTCCAATCTTGTTAACAGGGGTGGGGTGGGGGGGGGGGGGGGGGGGGTCTTCTACATACTGTTAATTTCACGCTCATTTCCTTAAAGTTCAATTTTGGATGCTTCTCTAGCTCTGTCACAAAAAATATTATCTGTATGTTGGCAAATTGTTACCCAATACTTTGCAATCATTTCACAACTAAACGTAGGCAAATTGGTAGCATTAACTGAATCTTTTGCTCATTGGCATTTTAAGGTCAAACAAGCCAAGCATCAAGCCAAGCAATGCTTAATCCTCTTGTCTTCAATCTCGTTTTCTTTACCACAACCTTTCCAAATCCACCATTGAAACTTTAACCCCTAAAGAAATTAATAGGACTAAGTATGACTAGTGCACCTTAGTTCTAGTTTTTAGTACTAAATATCTTTTGCCACTTTGTTTTCCCATAGTCCATTAAATGTGTCTTTAGTGCAAGACAAACAAATTAATGTCCTTTCTTGATTTAATGATAATTGGCAGAAAAGCACTAGGTTGGATTTGATAAGAAGTATGGCCAGTTCTGTACTCAAGTACAGTGGTTAAGTCGGATTCAAACACACATATGCCCCTCATGAGCATCCCAGCTCAATGTCCTGCCACATTTGGGACAACTGCTAGGCCACAACTCCAACCTAAATGCAATATTTACATTCGAGTGTATGCCTCTGGATTTTACAAAGTGTCTTAGAATACAGAGGCATGGAGATTTGAGAACAGATTGCTATAATCCTTCTTTTATCTCGATTAAATGATTGCTAATCGCTTTTCTCCTTTTGTAAATATATACGAATCTCTGCAGCAGTTTGTAAGATATCATTAATGATGTCAACATTTATAGGGATCGCTCAGAGACCTCCAGACTACCAGCATATGAGCTGATTGCTCCCTTACACCCTCCCAGTAGCGCTTACACATTAAGTTCAGTCACATACCCTGCTGAACCCTATATGTGCTTCAAAGAGCCAAAGTCTCATTCGGTATCAGCAAATTATGTGGAATATAATAACTTAATTAACAGCCGGAGAGCACAATCAATTTGGGAACACGCAGCTAACTGGTATTACATAATGGGATGTCTTTATTGCGCAGTTCAATTCCTTTCCAGCCTTACAACAGCAGGTTTAGAATATATCAGGGCTACAGCGGCTAAGGCAAATGCACAGATTGAATTTCTTCTTTTCCACTTAAAACAAACTTTGGCTGTAAGTATTACCAAGCCAGCCAATCAAAAGCTTGTTGGAGGATTAGTTCCATGCACACATATCCATTATAAAAATGTGTTAAATATTGAGAAAGTAAAGGGAAAATGAACAGCTGCTGCTTGGCCAACAAAGTTTTCAAGTGCAGTGTGAGAAAAAAATGGGTCAGTGAATGCGATCGTCAGGGGCGTATGGCAGCCATTATCTGTGTCTGATTAAAAGCACAACTCCTTGTTCAAGCTGGGACAACCATTACCCAATCCACACATACGCACATACAATCTAAACCTCACACACCTTCTCCAAGCCACAAACCACATACATTTCTCGAGTCTCTGTATCCTATTTAGCCATATACATGCTAATAACTTTTGTGGTCATACCAGTTTGCATATGAAGGAAAAATAAAGTTAGTAACCAAGGCAGAAGCGGGGAGGAACGTGGAAAACTGCAAATCCCAAAAAGAAAGTAATTGCAACAGAGTGTTGCAATTCTTCCATAACTGCCGTTGGAAGCTTGATTAAAAATAGTGCGAGCAGAAGGTTGTGGGTGTTCCATGTGTCTCTGTGAAAATGTGGTAAAATCTGTCTCTCTCTCTCTCTCTCTCTCTCTCTCTCTCTCTCTCTCTCTCTCTGTGTGTGTCTGTCTCTCTAACTATCTATTTCACTGACTGTCTCTTTGTTTTATATTTTCTTAATTCATTTGAATGTTGGTTAACATTCTGTGCTTGAGATTTGCATAGTGCTAATTCAGCAGTGTTGCAATCTTTGTACAAAGACAATGCATTGGCCTATAGGGCATTAATTCTTGACAGCTGTCATTAGAATGGCAGGAAAAAAATAAATAAATAATAATTTCATCGCATTTTATTTTTTTACCTTTTTAGGCATTCACTGTTTTTTTAATAGGGTCTTTTAGGGGTGCAGAAAATATAGATTTTCCGATGCAATTATTCTTTCAATCTTTATGCCAATATTGATTATTAAATCCCAATATCGAGTAAAGCACTCGCATCTGTGACAAATATATTAAAAATGTCTGGCTGGTACATTTTCACTCACCAGAGATGTTCAGCAACAAGATCTTTTACATGCGTGTTGAGAGAAAAAGTTTGGTTTGACTAATTCCGTGTGACGTGTCCAAAAATGAGATCGACACAATCCATATGTCATTGAGTAATGTCTCTTTTAATACCCTTTCTGTTCTTTTAAATTCTGTTATTGAACAAAAACAAAAAAATAAAAAATAATTACATTAAATTCAAATCAAACATAGCATGGACACTATTAAAAAGCTATGTGACGTTCTCGTTAAAATGCGCTCAACCAAAACACTTCTGTGAGACACACTCTAGAGACAGCTACTTTTTAAGAGACAGCACCGTTTTTGTGCTTGTTCTACATATAAATGCAAATACTTGCAAATAGCACAAAAATGACTGTAAACAATATATACGTATGTAACTATATACAGTATATATATATATATATATATATAAATTCTTTTTTCATTATTGTTCTATTTGCGAGTATTTGCATTTACATGTAGAACAAGCACTAAAATTGTACTCTCTTTAAGAATAGCTGAATAGCTAATCTAATTCAAGACATAATATTTATTGATGCAAATACATGGAATTTGTACATTTTTCAATAGCTAAAACACAACAGTAATGCTTAAAAAATATATATATATATAATTATCTACTGTATATACTATGTATCTAAATGAAACTATACCAAGTTAGAAAGTCCCTTGTAGAAATAACAGTATTAGCTGAGAGATAATTTCTATCATATGTAAGCAAAATGTACATTATATCTGAAATGTCCCCAAATCTGAATCTAATCCAATCAGGATATCCGTATCAATACCCAGTCCCAGGGTCTATTATTTGCTTTGGCTGATTTGGTTCTTTGTTTACATGCATTTATTCCTGTGTAAATCTAGGCGGGCAAGGTTTGGCTGTAAGTCCCTGCTGGCAGATGCTGTAGCAGCACCACAAAAATTGTGAAATGGACTTATAATTGTCCCCGTCTGCTGCCTTTAATGTCACAGCTCATGCACTTACCTGGCGCAAGGAGTTCTAAACTACAGCTAGTGAATGACTTGGGACTGTTGGGAATATTCTCTTGGTCCCATCAACCAATCAGTGTTGTCAGAACTTCATTTTCCCATCATGGTGCCATAGCAATCATGGTTGTTTCATGGAGTGCCCAAACAGTGATGGAAGCATGGTCAAGCTTTTTGAGGACTGCATGCGCCAGCCGAGCATATTTCATTGAGATTAATGGGAATGATAACAGTTTATGTAGCTCTCTGCAGGTATTTGAGACAACTTTGTTGCAAACTGATTTATTTGGAAAAAAAAGGTAATTAAACTTGCTTTTCCTAAATTTGATAGATATATGTTTATACTGGGCACTCATCCACTGGTTGCTTTAGAAGTCTATTGTAAGGTTAGCCAAGAACCTGAAAATCTTTTTTCCCTTTTTCCTATTCTTGTTAGGCCCTAAGTGCAAGCACATATTTAGACAGTTAACAATACAAACAACCTTCAACAATACAGCTTGAACTGAATGTTTGTCACGCAACAGTTATCTCAGCATAAAGGATGTGAATGGTGCCGAATATGAAACTCGCACTGCTTCTTGACAGTTCTTCTTTCTTCTAGCCTTCACAACTCTGTAACCTGCTCTGTAACTCGGGAAAATGAACAGGGTTGAGAGGATGTACATTGTTTTGATTCAAGAAGTTTAAGAATTGTACTTTTATTTGTCACAACATCTTTAAGGGGTCCTAGCCACTTCCTGTGCTAACTCATCATAACAGGAAGAGGTTGCTTTTCACAAGCTTTTTACATTACAGCAATTTCTTTCCAGCAGAACAAGAACTAGCCTTTTGGGTCAAACATTACAACAATGTCATTGTAACTAATTATTTATTTTATGAGCAATTATTTTGGGATAGCAAGATTGAAAAGAATATACAAAGCGTATCTGACCTCTAAATGGCTTTGAGAAAACAATGCAAAAAGAAGAAAAAATAAAAACAGGCAGAAAAGTGAGAGAGTAGGGAATAACCACTTTAGCGTGAACACATCAACAGTAGTGTCCTCTCAGATTTGGACTGCATCAGGGTTCCCCATTCACACAAACACAGACATTTTATTCTCACAATATAGATAAGAACTGGAGAGGTGAGTCAGAATCAGAGAGCTGGTGAAAAGGAAACAAGCACTGGAAGGTTTAGGATACTGAGAAAATACAGTATGTGGTGGCACACTGACACTGAACACAGCAAAACAGAATGGGAAATTTTGCTGAGTGGTAAATGGTATTGACTTTCAAACTGAATGACTGGGCTGAAATACAGAATTCCAAATTCATTTATTGTTTTGGTGTACTTAACGGCAACCATACTGACTCACGTTTAACTTAATATTTAATCAAATTGAGTGTGGCACTGAATTGATGAAAGTTAAGGAAAAGTTCACTTAAAAAATGACATTTTCTCATTTAGTCACCCTCATGTTGCCCATGCAGTCTTAATGGGGGCTGATGCTGTGAAGCACCATAAAATAAGTTAATTCAACTCAATACCATTATGTGAGAAACAGACTGAAAAGTTATTCCCTGTATATTCTCCCCTCTGTCGCTCTTTAAATCTCATTCACATGTTTAAATATGCTGAGTCAAGGTGCATCACACCTCCCAAGTTTGACATTAATGATCAAGGAAGTGTGAATGAGATTTAAAGGTGGAGTATGTAAGATTCAGAAACCCTTGTTATTAATGACAACTGTGGCCATTAAGTGAGCTGCCTGTTGCTCGTGATCGAGCGCACACACTCCATAGGGACAAGAGTGATCATTGACCAAAACTGACTGAACGTGATTCAATGGCATCATGCTGACAGATAAGGCAGAATAATTAAAATTACACAGTTATGATTGTTTTACTAGAAACTTTGAGACTGTTTATTATATTTGAATCTTCACTTCTGGAACAGGGCTAAAACAAAGTGTGGATATAGTCTGACTATGCAAGACTGTAGTTTGAAGTAATCACATTTCTTTGCATGATGCATTGAATGCATTTATATGATAGCCTATGTCGGCGTTAGCAAGCTAGCCAGCTTTATCATTAGCTGTTAGCTTAATTTTGGTGGATGATGACAGTAGCTGTTTATAAAATAGACTGTACATTATAAACATGTCAACACAGTTCAATATTGATGTGATTCTATCACAACTGTCATTTTGATATATCGATGCGCTATTGTTTTATGATAATAGAATGTATATATTTTCTGTATAATCAAGTTACGTTACACTAATGAATGGAGCTTTTTGCATTATCTTGAACATTGTCTAGCATTCATTTCATGTGTAGTTTACCTTGCTGATTAATTACAGATTAACATTTACATTATCCTGACTTTTAGCATAAAGAGAAGATCGTTTAAATTATTTGAAAGTTATGAAGCAAGGTTGCTTGCAATTCGTCAGAGTTAGCAGGCAAGATCAAGTTAGCTAAAATTACACAGATCAATCCTTATGGCACTATATTTCACATGTTTTGCAGTTATATAAGCTTACCTGTCCAATAAGAAGAATGTCAATTCAGGGTCTGTTTTGATCCCCAAAATCAAAACAAGGTCCCTCCAGTAATCAAATGCCTTGCAGATGTTCACTCTAGTTTTCGCTCGACCACGATCACGTTCCCAGTTAGCCACATAAAGTGAAATATTTCAAGCCTTTTTTTGTTCTAATCTTGATGATTACATTTTACAGCTCATGGGAATAAAAAAATCCAGTATAGCAAAATAATAGAATAAAGAATTTATAATACAGAAATGTAGACATTCTGAAAAGTATGTTAATTTATGCACTCAATACTTGGTCGGGGCTCCTTTTGCACAAATTACTGCTAATAATTATTGCTCAGTGGTCCAAAGTCCTCTTTTCAGATGAAAGTAAATGTTGCATTTAATTTGGAAATCAAGAATCAAAGTTGCTTGAAGACAAGTGTGAAGTTTCCACAGTCAGTGATGATTTGGGGTACCATGTCATCTGCTGGTGTTGGTCCACTGTTTTCTCGAGAGCCGAGAGTCAATGCAGCCATCTACCAGTGGATTTTAGAGCACTTCATGCTTCCATCTGCTGACAAGCTTTATGGAGATGCTGAATTCCTTTTCCAACAGGACTTGGCACCTGCCCACAGTGCCAAAACTTCTAGTTGTTGGTTTGCTGACCATGGTATTACTGTGCTTGATGGCCAGCCAACTTGCCTGACCTGAACCCCGTAGAAAATCTATGGGGTATTGTCAAGAGGAAAATGAGAAACACCAGACCCAACAATACAGATGAGCTGAAGGACGCTATCAAAGCAACCTGGGCTTCCATAACACCTCAGCAGTGCCACAGGCTGATTGCCTCCATGCCACGCTGCATTGATGCAGTAATTTGTGCAAAAGGAGTCCCAACCAAGTATTTAGTGCATAAATTAACATACTTTCCAGAAGGTTGACAATTCTGTATTATAAATTATTTATTCTAATACTGGATTTTTGATGTCCATGAGCTTTAAGCCATAATCATCAAGATTACAACAAAAAAAGGCTTGAAATATTTCACTTTATGTGTAATGAATCTACAATATATGAATGTTCCACTTTTTGAATTAAATTACAGAAAACCTTTCCACAGTATTACATTTTTAGATGCACATGTGTGTGTGTATATATATATATATATATAAAATTAAAATGTTGTAACAAAAAATATTGTCACCACATTAATCTGTCTTCTACATTTTTATATTTTTGAAAAATTTTGTTTAGTGCTTGGGTTAATGGATCTAAAATGTCTATAAAACATTATAAAATGCCCTTTTTTATTTAAAATGGATTCATGTATTCAAATATGTTTGTCATGGATGCATAACTATTTTATGTTTCTAAAGCTGTAAATACGTAAAAATGTTGTCACATTCACTTTTGTCTTTTGTTTGTGTACTTTTATGTTGAACTTCTTGTTTAGTTCCTGTTCCTAGTCATGTGATGTCCTGTTTTCCCTCCATGTTCATGTGTCTGGTTTTCATTGGTTCATTGTTTGATTACTTTGTTATCAGTTCTAGTCATCATTGGTTTAGTTCATTGCCTTGTTATCTTGTTTAGAATTATGTTTGTTCATTGGCTTATGTTTCGCCATGTCCATGTATTTAAGCCCTCATGTTTGCCATTGTCTCTTGTCTCGTATTGTTGTTAGTTAGATGCTAGTCATGTACTGTTCATAGTCTAGTTCCTGTTTCAAGTTTATGTCTAGTTTAGTCCACGTTTCTAGTTCATGTTCACGGGTATAGATAGGGTCTCTTGTATCATTAACGTTTTGGTAATAAATCTGCACTTCATATTGTCTTTGTCATACCATTATCAGCTACACGTCGTTACAAATGTTTGTGTTATATGCTTTCGAAACGCCCATGTTTTAGCATCCATCCAAACATTTACGAATGTACTTTTTAACGTTGCAAAAATATACGTATTACTAGCTACATATCTTAATGAGATCAGGCTTGATTAAACAAGATCTAATGGAAAATGCCACTTGTCAGTCACTCGGGGGTCGATGCCAGGGTACTGGAAAATTCGGTAGCAACATGTCGACTTCCGAATGCACATTAATTAATTTTAACTTGATGATAAACCAGTCGATTTCTCATTTAATTTTTTGGACAAGAGCTGGAACTAAGAAAGTTAAGCTAAGAATGCTAATTAATTCTAACTATCAGTGCCACAGGTCAAATTTCTCTTGGATCCAGATAAACCTTTACCCGCTGGGATGGTTCTTAACTCTTTGACTGAAGTGCTGAAGTCAAGCTGGAATATTAAAATAACAAAGGCTAAGATGTGTGATTTGAGAGGGACAAGGTTTGTAGGTTCATATGAGTGAAATCCAGCGATACAGGCAGGAGATTAGAGAAGTCAAAAGTGATAATGTGTAATTGGTTATCTCACCTCTAGCACCTTGGAAGGAATTATCCCCTGTAAGCCTCCTTAGACTCTTTAGTGGACTTCCACTGGAGAAGAGGAAAGTTTGCAGGCTTTGAAAGGTCAATCTTAAAAACCATTGTGTTTCCTGCTCCCACCATGATGAAAGCGGGACTCACTGAGGGCACTGACTATACAGGTGCAGACGTTTTAATATTCACTCTTTCTTCCACTGAAAACTGACACACTCGAGGAGAAATGTAGACTGTGCTGTGGGAAACTCACACTGTGCAGTCATTTCCAACTTTTAATGAACTAACAATATACAAAAAGTCCCCTTTGAAATGATTGTCAGAGCTTAATTTGGATGTTTATTTTGGCCATTAGTTTCCAGTCGTGGGTCTTTTTGAACTGTTAATCCTGAGGCGATGAGATATACAAAGAGAGGGATCTGAATTATGGTATCAGAATGCCTTAATGAAATGAGGGTTGTTTGTCTCATTTAATCAATATAGGAGGATCTGCCGATTAGCACTATTAATACACTGGCAAGCGAAAATCAGGACCCTTCTAATTTATCAACGACATCATTCATACTGGTAGCATTACATATGTGATAATGTTTTTGTTTTTTTTCTCTGAGTTAAATTATTAGGGGAAGGCTGAATTGTAATTAAGCTCAATTGGAATTGTTGACGAGGTTTAACTAGCAAAATTAATCAAAAGTTTTGTAAAGATTAGAATCATAACGCTTTGAGTATTTAATCAAAATACATTTTGCAATTAATTAAATCCTCATTTGCATGTGGATGTTAATTTGTGGGAATAATTTGAATCACATCAGCAGATTTGGTGTCCTGTATCATCAAGTAAGTCAACATTTTGCAAGTATCCCCGTTTCTGAAACTCACGCATGAAGAAAGCGCTCCAGGTATATGATTTCTAAGATGTGCTTATATAATCTATTTCATAGTCCTCAACCTGCTCGCAAACTGCAGATTAGCCCCAAAACATCCAATTTCCAGTCCACTCCCATTTCTACACTTATCTTCCAATCCTCTTAATTGTAGATACAGTGTGTTCATATAGTTCAAGAGGTAGCAAAAGGAAATTCTTAACTTAAATCGGATTAGAATTTTTAAAATCCATTTTACTAAGAGACATTTAAAAATAATCAGCTATAGGAAAATAATTTGGGCTTTGCATCAACACAAATTCACACTCTTTCTTTTGGCCCTACAGCGGGAATACAGGATTCAATTAGGCTTAAACTGTTCAAGAGGCTGTTCAGGGTCGGGTTCAAAGTGAGTTTCTGTTCACGGACATTGCACATTGCTTGATTTTGCCTTCGCCCACTGGGTGATGGCTATTTTAAGAGCATTGTGATGTATTACCTCAGGCCCCCTCCCAGGTCTCGTTGACAGGTCTGCGCTAAAATCATTTCAAACAGAGGAGATAATTCAGAGGAAGAAATTGAAGTGCAATTCATATCTATTTTACATCATGCCGTGTGTGATGATAATTAACATTAAAAATCAACATGGTTATGAATAGGTAATAACATAAAGGCTAAATAATTAACAAATATCACAAATACAAATTCCTGGGCTAAAAAACAAATAGCTGAAATTAATAAAGTAAATTATTCATAGTTTATTTTAAAAATGAATTGTCGTTTGGTTCCGTCTTTGCGCTGTACACAGTGAACCTTTATGTATGAATAAGAACATTAACAATAACAAGACCATGAACAAGAACTACAGAGCGTTACACAACCACAATACTTGACAAAAGACAATGGCAAACATGAGGGCTTAAATACATGGACATGGTATTACATGGACATATCATGTCCACATGATATAGACAACCAATGACGAGTCTAAACTAATTAACATGATAAGACTAATAAACAGGAACCAATAATAAAACAGAACTGATAATAAGATAACATGAAACCAGATACTTACAATAAACTTCCATCCACCTTTTGCGCTATTTTGTTATTGACAAAGTGAAAATACAAAAAAATTTAATTTGCGACATTTGCCGCCTTCTGCCAGTTTCCATTCAAATGGCCTTTTATCGATAAAAAGGGTGTGCGTGATGAAGTCATGCCTAAAAAAACACTTTGTCGCACAAGTTTTGGTTTAGTGAAAAAGAAATTTAAAAAAAAAAAAAAAAAAAATGGAAAAAGTTTCCATTCAGAAATGTGTGATAATCGCTAATTCGCCTCCCAGATGTCCCTCATTTTTTTCCTCCGAAGTTTTGGTAAAATGGGGAGTGTATTGAGACAATTCATTAAAATTAGCCAGTTTACTTACATTTTAATTTCACAAATAAAAGCAATCAGAAGAGGAGGAATTGCAATCAAAACGGAGCAGTTGCCCTTCTGATTGGACTGTAATATTGGTCCTGATGTTGCACCTATCGCAGGTTGGCACCGGTTCTGACCTGAATGCGTATCGTCATGTCCCTGTTCAAGCTGGCAACCTGCCGGCAAAAGCAGTGACGGAAACTTTTTGTCTCGGAATAAGACATCAATCGATGTGTATATGCCGTGTGCACAGTTATTAAAGAAAAAAAAATTATGATGCAGTGTTATATCAGGGTTTACATAAGATACATTCCTGATATTCAATATTTTGAACAATCATCTAATCAAAAGCATCGCCATCACAACTGCATGGAACAAATAAGGGGAACAGGAAATCACATGACAAGGACACATGACCAGAGACAGGGACAGGAAGTTAAAAAAAATCTAAATAAAAGGTATGGAAACAAAACATGAACAAAAACACATTTAATCATGACAAAACACATTTAACATGACAGCTATGAGCATGTACAGTATATATTGGCTGAGTAAAGTACTTTTACACAGTGTTGTTAGATGTGGTTGGAGATGTCTTTCACCGGAAAATATTTAAAAAATTTTTACTGTAATTTTACATACATATTTGTTTTTCTTTAATATAATTTACACTACTAGAACTGTTCTGCTTCTTTGAAAGTATGAAAAGTAGTTTTTTTTCCCACTTTAAATTGTAAACTTCAGATTTTACATTATTTGCAAACAATACATAGCATATATTAGATTGATTTTATATAGAATTTGCTAATTTGTTTGTAGGAAAGTATTGGGCAAGATGTGGAATATCCACTTTATTCATCAAAGAAAGACTAGACCGATGAATCAGTTATAACTAAGTTGCACATTTACTGAAAACATGGAAATTCCAACACAAAATACGTCATACATTTTGCAATCGTTCTATTTTGCAAACTAAAAAAAAAATAAATATATATATATATATATATATATATATATATATATATATATATATATATATATATATATATATATATATATATATAGATATATATCATTGCACAACCAAGCATCTGCAAACAATTTCCATAAATCCTGAAGCATCAGCAGGATCTAAACTGAGTTCAGAGAATTTATTATAATATCTGTATCAGACATATCTCAGCAGAAGTCATGAATGTGTGTGTCAGTCAATCTTTCATACGGCCAACAATCTGTCTTTCTGTCAGGACAAACTATAGAGTCATGGAAATAATTATAGGTAGATAAAGGCAAAGACTAAGCAAAAGAGAAAGAAGCATTTGATGCATCAAGCATGTGATCATTTGAAGGTGAACAAGACAAAAGGAACCCCTTTGATGGCCTGAACATATTTTACTATGATTGAATATTTTACTAAGAAACCTTGTAAAATGCTGCTTCACTGAGCTTTGGCATTTGATTCCTGATAGATCATAACTTATTATCAGAACAGGAACCATGTCCTCTGTTACATAATATACCATTTGCGAATGAGCTTTCACCTAATGAAATCTGAAGAATGCTTGGCACCAGTGAGAGAGAGAGCTGGCGTTGAGCTCTGGCAACAGCCTCTGATCACAATATCATTGCCACTGAACCACCAGTTACTTAGAGAGAGAGAGAGAGAGAGAGAGAGAGAGAGAGAGAGAGAGAGAGAGAGAGAGAGAGAGAGAGAGAGAGAGAGAGAGAGAGAGAGAGAGAGAGAGAGAGAGAGAGAGAGAGAGAGAGAGAGAGAGAGAGAGAGAGAGAACGAGCACTCTTACATATATCATTTGTTTAGCTATAGGTGAGACTGTGGATAGGTGTCACATACTGTGAGTCACCAAGAGGTCTATAACTTAGTAACTATATGTTTTTGAGTCAAAAGCCCATTCACAAATGCTTTTTTTTTCCTCTCTCACTCTAGTGTTTTTTTCATTATTGTTTTTTTTTTTTTTTTTTTTTTGGAAATAACAACTATTATTATTAACAAATGAAGTTATTCCAATGAAACAAAAGTTGGATACACTAAGGCAAGGGTCAACTATATAATTAAGGTTTATTTTAACCAAAAATGTGCATTTCTCAGGTCAATGGCATATTTCAGATCAGGTTGGGGTAGGTTGTCACATTTTATTGGGGGAAGTTGTCACATATTTTATATGTTGTAATTTTTTACAATTTATTTTCTGACAAATTAATGGTGTAATAGTTTTTTTCTGTTACCTTTTACATTTTTGTTGTGGCAGGATTCCTTAACCGAAATGGTGTAACATCATGCCCCAAAAATAAGTCAAAACAATCCATAAGTGTGAGTTAAATGACCTGGATCATTATTTTCCCCTTGCTAATAATGATGGAAATATCTAAAAGCATTTACTTTATTGTTATTATTATTTATATATTTAAATTAATTATTCAGCACAGAAAACCCTGCTGGTACCCTACATGTGTTTTATAGGCTATTTGTTTTAGTCAGATCGTTAATTCAGACACATTTGTGTTTTTTATTAAAGTGGTCAGTTTTGAGTTGACATTTGTGTTGAATCTATGTGAAACAAAGGTGATGATGACGGCAACTAAATTGGCAAGGTGTGCAGTTATCTCAGTGTTCAGTACATCCTTTTCCATTACTGTGCACTCAGAATAACAGCATAAAGTCCTTGATTTTGCCTCTCATCTTTTGAAGCGTCCACTTTTATTTCAGCTCTTTTCAGAAAATTTCTATGCTTGAACAAAACCGCATTCTTACATAGATACCATCGTACACACTCACAAACACAAGAGGACACAAACAGAACCACTTTAGTGACTGGCAAGGAATCAAAGATGAAAAGTTTGTCCACTTTGTCAATGTCATCATACTGCCCTCATTTGTCAGTCTGCATCTTGGAGAGCAGCGAGAGCCCTATCTCATCCTCTCCCTGCTTTCTTCACATCAGGATTTGATGCTTGAATGGATGAATTCTTATGTTTAAACCAACATGGGATTGTCTCGGCTTATGCTTTACATTTATTTAAGTGTGTAAACGTGCTTGACAGGGTTATTTTTTAGGGAGAGGGAAAGAATGGGGGGTGGGGGAAGAGAGATGAAGAGAAGAAGAGGAGAAAGAGTGATGAAAAACAGCATCACACATTTAATGACAGGAATTATAAAGCAGTTTAAAAACATCTTTGTGTTCTGTGCATGCAACAGAAAGACAATAGGTTTTTCCTGAGTATTTGATTTCTGTTTTTGTGAGTTCAATTACACTAAAATAGACTATTGTAAGGAAATCAGTCATTTGGTTTTAAGCTTTTTAAATAGTAAAACTCTAAAAAAAAGTGAAAGAGGGTGCATATAAAAACTTAACCTTTTAATAAAACTGCCTGTCTAGAACTAAAGGGAAATTTAAGATTTGCTCTGTAGATGACTTTTAGAATAGCATGAAAATTTTTATAAATGATAGAATTTAAATTTGAATCTTGAGCTTTTCAGATGAACCAAAATTGAAACTGATCAAAATTATCCAACAATTGAACTGCTCTGTTAAAGTGATGTACTGTATACAATGAAGATCTCAACTGAGGTGTAGGGCTCCCCTAGTGGATAAACCAGTAACAGCAACAGAATATCATGACTTTTTTTCCCCAAGCTTAAAAGAGACAGAAATACGCTTTAAAAAACTGTTCTAAACAAGCAGGGCCAACACATGTGATAACAATATTTTTATATAATATAAGGAATTTAAAATATATATATATATATATATATATATATATATATATATATATATATATATATATATATATATATATATATATATATTATAATATTACTGTAATATAATATAACATAATACAATAATATAATATAATATAATATTAGTACAAATGCCATCATATACTTTTAACACAGACAAATAAAATTTGCTTTTCAGAAATAAAATTGACAACAATGAAACACTAAACTGACATGCACTGTGACATACATCAATCACCCTGTCTGTATTAATCTTTGAAGAAGGCCACAGGTTCAAAAAAATTTAAAATCCTCTTACTGGTCATTTACGCCTGGTAATGTCCCATAGAACCATAATGCTATCAAATCACTTGTCTTATCCATTTATAAAAGCAATAGCTCTTGTGGCTATTGGATTTAAACTGTTAAATTGAATCCATTGAGTTTGTTCAGGTAAGAATGATTGCAGCCTAGAACTCATATTTTGACCTCTTGATTTGGCCTGAAATCACTTTATCGCCTGCTTATATTGGGAAACGTTCACCGGGATCACAGTCTGTGCAAATATGACCGTCAACACAAAACAAAATTAGAAATTGGACTGAAATAGGACAGAGATCTATCAATTTCTCAATAAAGCTGTTCTTATAGCAGAATAGTTCTTGCCTGGTGCACATGATTGTGGAATTCAGGCAAAAATACTCCATGGATCACATGTAGCACAGAGTCTACAACATTAATGAGATTGTTTGTAAAGGTGTGGTACAAATCATTCTAAAGGACTCAGTTAGAGATGACTATTTCACCTGATGTACTGTATGTGTCCCGTACATGGCAGCAGGTGTGTAATGCAGCCACGATCAACAACAGAGGTGGAACTAGCTTTCCCGTAGAGTCAACAGTTACCTCAAGCCAGAGTGTGCTTGACAACAGAACACTACTAAAATATTCTCCCTCCGCTGTCAAGATAAAGCATTGGTCGCTTTGTACCACTGTGGGCTAATATACAAGTGATGTGGACTCTCCTTTGTTTTTAGTACTTCAAACACACAAAAGAAAAGGAGGGGGACATGGCAGAACAGTTGTTTCAACATTCCCCATTCTGACAGATGGAGACTGATGAGTCTTAAAGCTGTCATTCAAGGCTATTTCATTGGCCTTTATCAGGATTCGCAGTGTTAAAGTACACAGCAGTATATTTTATGCAATTAATCAGTCAATGCATAAGAGACTGTTTGAAAGTAAGCAAGTAAGTGTGTGGAGATTTGTGTTTGTTTTTGTATTATGAAAGACACCATCATTTGATGTCCAAATGCCAATGTGTTTTAAATAAATAACTTTTTTATTATTATTTAATTATTTATATTTTGCAATCAGAGCAGTATTTATCAAGAATTAAACATCATTTGATCACATTTATACTAAATACCACCAACAAAACTAGAAAACAAAATTTACCTTAATATTTCTATATGCATTCTTTATATATTTGAGTAAAAACATAGTAATGACCAGCAAAATTTAACCAGTTATTATATTAATTGTCAAATTAATTTAACAAATATTATAATTTTGTATATTGCTACAAAAAAATTATTACAGCGTTGCCATATTCGATTATTCTAAGTAATGTTGGGCTTGTTTTTGCATTAAGTAGCTTATTAATATGGGCATTCACATTTTATTTTTATTACATTTTTTTTGGGAGGGGGGGGGGGGGGGGGAGATCTGGCAAGACTGGTAAAATGCGATGCAGTCATCTGCGCAGTGTGTCATTTACTAAAATGAAATAGACTTCCCAAAGCTCCATTTGAGAGAGATGACATTTAAGGAGAGTGTGTTCGACTATTGTGCAATTTGCTCGACTGTCAAGTCTTTCTGTTCTCAATGTGAATTAACTGACAGTAGGTGGAAAGTTCACTGAAATTTGACTCCAGTATAAGACGCTTCTGGTTAAATCCATGTTGTCTGAAGCAAAACGTTTTTTTTGGGGGTGAAAAACAGATCAATATTATATCAATATGTAAGCCTTTTTTTTACTGTAAATCTGTAAATCTCATTCAGCCACCTACTGGTGATTGATAGTAAAGATTGATAGTAAAAAAGGACTTAAATATTAATCTGTTTCTTACCCACACCTATCATATCACTTCTGAAGGTATGGATTTAACCACTGGAGTCTTATGGATTACTTTAATGCTGCCTTTATATCTTTTTTGGACCTTCTGAGTTCTGATCATCACTCACTTGCATTGTATGGGCCAAAAGCGTTGGCCTAGAAGAAAGAAAGTCATACACATCTGGGATGGCATGAGGGTTAGTAAATGATGAGAGAATTTTCATTTTTGGGTGAACTGTACTTTTAACTACTTGGTACAAGGTTTCAATAAATGAATTTTCTTTTATATTTGCCAGTCTCAACGACTGTGTGTGTGTGTGTTTGTGTGTGTGTGTGAGTGTGCGCACACTTGGAACTCTGTTTAAAAAAGCTCAAATGCACAACCGGATACATTTGATGTTAAACTCAAATGTAAGAGAGATTACAGAGATGTCATTTGAGGTTTCCCACATGCAATTTAAGTTAGCACCTGATATCTATGATGCTGACCTTTAACACACTATTATTAAGGGAGAAGATATTTTCATATTGCCTGGGTGTCATTTACATGATTAGAGAAAAGTTCAGTTACATTGTTGCATCTTTGACTTCCTTCAGCTTTACTCTGCAGTTCACAACTCTCAATCTAATACTATATATTTAATTTTTTTCTAAAATACCTTTTGTGCAAAGTGTGAATGGTTGTTTGTCTATGTGTGGCCCTGTGATGGACTGGCGACCTGTCCAGGTGTTACCTTTTCTTCGCCCAATGTTAGCTGGGATAGGCTCCAGCCCCCCCGCGACCCTGTACACAGGATAAGCGGTTGTCGATGGATGGATGGATGGATGACCTTTTGTGCAAGCATGAAAACATGCAATTGCACGGAAGAAAAATATACACACACATTTGGTATTCTCAACAAGTTACCATTCCAAATGATATTACATCACTTTTAAGGCACATTATCTGTTTTAATATGTGTTCTCTTAGATAAAACAGGTGTCTGCTGTTTCATTTACATTTTTGTCCAAGTAAATACAAGTAATGATCAGATGATGTTATGGTCTGAGGCTCAACCTGCCAAGGCTTTAGGGGAGCCCCCTCTGGTAGAGTGAGCCCTGATACCTACTGGCGAAGCTTGACCACGCACCTCGTAGGCCAAGGCAATAGCTTCCCTCACCCAATGCGACAGTCTGCTTGGTGGCGGCCGCCCCCCTGTTGCGGCCCCCATGGCAAACGAATAGTTGCCCTGATTTAATGCCTCTGGCTAGTGCGGTGGACATAAGTCTGAAGGGCATGGACTGGACAAAGTCTGTGAAGTCTTCCCTGCTCCGGCGTTGTAAACAGCAGGGAGCAGAAGGCTTTGAGAGTGACCGGATTTACAGTCGAGAAAGGAACCTTAGGTAGATAGTCAGGGTGAGGGTGCAAAATTGCATTAGCCATTCCTAGGGCAAAATCTAAGCAGGCTGGCAAGACAGACAGAGCCTGCAGATCCCCAATTATTTTTTGAGAAGTGATTGCCATAAGAAAAACCATCTTGAGAGTCAGACGCTGACTCTAGAGTTTCGAAGGGGTTCTCAACCAGACCCTCAAGAACTATTGCTAAGTCCCATGAAGGGGTCCTGGTCCTAGAAGGAGGCCTCAGTCGCATAGCTCCATGAATGAATTGAGCGAGTAGAGGATGTCTCCCCAACGGCACCCCGTCAATCAATGTGTGGCAAGCCGAAATGCCTCAACCCCAGAGAAACCAGATGAGCTAAGACGATATCCCTGTGCTGTAATGCCAGTTCTTGTGACTGTGATAGTATCAGCCAGCTGTCAATGTGCTTCTCGAATACTTTGGCTGGGTGAATTGAATTTAATCACATTGTTGCCTTTATTATATTTAGGCATAAATAATAAGTGCCCTGAAATGTATCTACAGCAGAAACACTGACAGAATAAACCCTTTCCCTGGTATTTGAACAGGAAAAAGTGTAAGAACTTTTTTATTTATTTTTATTTGAGAAAACTGCTTCACCACAATGGGCATAGCATTCTTTATGGGGGGACAACATGTGGTGCTTTTGTTCATTGTGTGTTTTGCATACACATCGAATTATGATACGCATGTCTCGACACCTATGGTCATGGAGACAGAGGCAAAATTTGATCAGGCAGTAATAAAAAAACAGTCACTCTAAATGTATTTACAGCAGAGGACGCCAGATAAACCATCTACCCTAGCATAGAACGGGGAAGAATGTGCGAACATGGAGGGGAATTGAGACAATGTGTGGTGTGTACACTTGTTCTTGATGAACATCGAATTCTGTTATGCATATCTCGAGACCCTTTGTCATGGAGACAGAGGCTGAATTCAGGAGGCGTGTTTTTAATTTATACTGTATATTTTTTTATGTTCATTCAGCTGCAGGGAAAAACCGAACCACATTCTGGTTGTTGGATATTTGAGGCACGTAAAATGGCAAACTCATTCCGATACTGACAAAAGGGCAAACAGGATGTGAGAGAATGCTGACACAGCATTCTCATAGATTACATTATTCTTCCAAACAGTTTTATGTTGAAAGAAACAGAGAAAAACAAGTGATACCTCTTTACATGCACTTACTCCAAGAGACAGGGTCCCATTGCATGCCAAAGAGCAAATCAGACATGAGCACTGATGACTTTTCTTTTGACTGTTCTTAAAAATATAACAAAGTGAGTTTCTTCAAGCACGTCTTTTTGACTAACAGCATTTCTTGTCATGTGTCACTCCGAGACGTCTTACAGGCCACCTACCTTTTGAGGGTAGATGAGCAAAATCACTCATGCATGAAATATATTTGGACGAGGAGCTTGCAAACTGGATTGGACTTTGTCGCATTTTGCGGGTGGCGGGTGCTAGTTTCACACCCTGGGTTCACATAAAAATAGTGAACGTTCATAAAACCGCTCATAGAAAATGTTCTTAACAGCTAAGATCAATAGTTAGTGGGAAACGAGGCCCAGAACTCCATGAATGTACGTGTCTTGTAGAAGCCCTTTTAATTGCATTCACTGCGCACACATATCAAATCAGACGCACATCGCCAGCTTTTCTTTCATCTGTTCTTCAAAATATAATAATGTTTCATCAAATGCATGACTTTGTTTCTAATTTCTTGTAATGTATCACTCCAAGAAGTCTTACTGGTCACCTTCCATAGTGGCTGGTACATCAGCAAAATACTTTGCATGAAAAATATGTATTTGGCGGGTGTTCATTTCAAACCTTGTTCACCAGAAGTAGGCTGTATGACAAATTCGAGAGAAAGGAAATCAAAACAGTGTCATTGACTTCGCACCCACACTTTCTGCAGGAAAGTTATCTCTAGAAATTTTTAAACGATCATGTGTTGGTGAATGGTAAGACACCCCGTGAGACACTTGATTTTTAACCAAGAGCCACTTGTGGCTAGTGACCCAGAGGTTCCCGACCCCTGATCTATGATGGCCATCCATCCACTTTTTTTGGACCTGAACAAAGCAAACAAATATTTGTAGAGCAACCCCTGTATGTGACATGTAAAGCTGGCACTTGCATGTCCACCCAGGTGAGGGGAGAAACAAGCCCTGAGTCTTTATTCACATATTATCCACACAAAATATAATGTGACAAGAGCAAAAAATACCAGCCCAAAGAGTTTGTCATAAAAATTGGATATTTAGAGAAGTACACCTGGCTACTGCAGGACTGAAAAGTGTGAAGTATAGTATAAAATGATTTTTTAATGGCGTCTGAACTTTTTTGTTTTTATTTTATACTGTTGTATTTTATTTTATGGCCATTATTAACTGTATTAATGTTACTATTCATTAAATGTTAAATACATTTAATATATTTAATATATTTAATTAAACACATACAATTGATTTAATTAATACATTCATCAATAAATGTCATTACTTTAAATGTTATTGTTAATATTATTGGTTTGATAGTAACATTAAAAAAAATTATATTGCTTCATCGAGTAGTTTTAATGTAGCTAGCTAATTTTTGATAGTAACTTGTAGTGTAGCTACAAACTACTTTTTCAAAAGTGTAGCTTGACAGTATCTCAATGACTTAAAATTATGAGTTGCTTGTAGCTTGTCAGACTACAGTTTCAAAGTATTTTTCCCAACACTGCTGAAAATGGGCTTATCGTTCATTACACAGCAAGCCCGTAGACTCATGTGTAGACCTATTTTTAATCATACATTGAGTTATATTATGGGTGCCCCGAGACTCTTGGTCCTGCTTAAGCTGAAAATATTTTATGCTTGTTCACCAGCGTAAATTACGGGGGAATCTGAGATAAATTTGTGTACTGAAATACAGGTTATACACTAAACCAATCCCAACATATAATGGGGGAACAACATGTAATACCTGGATACTACGAAACACCCTCATGAACAAAAGCATCACCTTGACCAACTCATTCCCCATCACAAGCCACGGGGGGATAAATACGAGGGAAATTCTAAACGGAGCCGATATTAGCTTAAAGTCATTCCACAAAGCGATGTGCTTGGTTGGATTGCAAAATCATTGTGTGTAGATCCAACAGCTGACTAAAAAGTCAAGCAGAGATAGCAGTGCATGTCTCTTTTCTCGCCAGAATGCCCACGTAGTCCGCAAACATGTGATAGATAAAAGAAACAAGTTAAAATACCTTGTATCGCCTGAAAGAATCCTAAAAGAATAATGACACTGACGAAGCACTACGTGTGTTGGTTTGCCATCACTCTGGTAAGGGAATAATCTTATTCCATCCCCCTCATTTTTGTGAATATTGTTCTTATTTTCTAAGATTTTGCTAAAATATGCTGACCTGACAGCTTTTAGTGCCTGTCTGTAGCTACAGATACTATCCTTCCATGCACTGCAAAATACCTCTAATTTTGTATTCTTCCACACCATTTTCCAAGCTGCTTTCTTGAGAGCATGAGTGTGATCATTGTACCATTGTGTGGGGCTTTAATTTTCTTTAATCGAAGGGGGGGGGGGGGGGGTGTGACACTCAAGAGTGCTAGAGAAGTGTATATTTATATTTTCTGTTATTACATCAAGTTCTTCTAGAATTAGTGAGACAATTCATGGTTGAAAGAATAGTTCTACCTGAATGATAGCATGGTGTAGTGACATTAGCCTATCGCAGCAAACAAGACACAAGGTAATGATCTCAGATCTCATCACTCTAAGGTAGAATTAATATAGTATCAAAATCAACTTCATATGACAGAAATAAATCTAGCACATGATTATGGTGATGAGTTGATCCTGTCACATTTTGTCTGACTCCAAGAGAGTTGAGAATATCAATACAATTTAATCCAAAAGTATCATTTTCATTATCTATGTGAATGTTGAAGTCACCAACAATTAAATCTCTATCTACATTAACTACTAAATCTGATAGAAAATGTGAAAATTCACCAAGGAAACCAGAGTACGGCCTGGGTGATCTATATATTGTAGCGAGGGCAAAAGACAACAGAGACTTTTTATTTATATATGACGGTGTCACATTAAGCATTATTAGTTCAAAAAGACTTAAACTTTTATCCTGTTCTCTGAGTAACACCAAAAATTTCACTGTAAATTGTATCAACACCTCCTCATCGACTCTTCAGAAGAGGTTCATGTTTATAACAATAACTGGGGGAGTAGATTCATTTAAAGTAATGTATTAATCTGGTTTAGGCCAGGTTTCGGTCAAACAGAGCACATACAAATTATGATCTGTAATAATTTCATATACAATTAGTGCTTTGGTATAAAGAGACCTAGTAGCCCACATTTATATGATGTTTATCTTAGTTTTCTTTTTTCAAGTTTGACCTTAATACATTTTTTTCTAAATTATTTAGTAAGTTTTGTGTTTGGTAGTTCGGGAAACAGACACAGTCTCTATATGATATATAGGTGATACGGTTCCTATGTGTTGTAGATTATGTGACTTGTGTGACATCTCAAAGCAGCTAACAGAAGTTCAGTTTAACCAGTTTGTCTGCTTCCTGACCAGGGCCCTAGTTAGTAAAATACTATCACTATTAAGACTATGAGCCGAATTATTGAGAGGAGAGCAGCACCTTCCTTGGCAGAATGGAGCCCATCTCTCTTTAGCAGGTCTGGTCTACCCCAAAAACTCTTCCAATTGTCTATAAATCCTATGCTATTCTCCGGAACACCACTCAGGCATCAGCCATTTAGTAACACAAATCTACTATAAACCTCAGGGCGTGTCCCAATGCGATTACGCAGCTCAAGTTCCTATGAAAGGAAACTGTATCTATGAAAATTCGAACAAGATGATCTAAATGTTACAGTTTAAAATTGAACAGTATATCAGTTGAACAGTATAAAAGTTGAAGATTGCACAGTAAATGCCATATACTGTATACACACCATATATAGCCAGAGGGGAACTGGCCCCCACAGTAAGTCTGGTTTCTCCCAAGGTTATTTTTCTCCGTTAATCAACATCTTATGGAGTTTTGTGTTCCTTGCCACAGTCGCTTTCAGCGTGCGGGGTTATTAATACAATTATTATTGAATTACTTATTTTTAAACACGATTAACAATTGTGTTTTATCTAATTACACAATGATGATTCATCGACAGTTTTATCATCTGTTAATGCCTGATCTTCTGTAAAGCTGCATTGAAATTATGTGTTTTGTGAAAGGCGCTATAAACCACCTGAAACCCCTCTAGATGGGTACTGACTGTCAGTATTGATACAAATTCACAATCCACACCTATGCAACCACAAACAATGAATATATTTACCATATTGTCTCTCTTTAATATATGTAATATGCTGATATGGCTGTGTAAGGTGAATTCGGAAAATACGAATGCAGCAAAGGAACAGTGTGTGAGAAATGCAATCAGAAATTTGATAACTATATGGCCATTGTTCCACTTAATATACAGATCTACTTAAGTGTGTGGTGAGTGAATCAAGCACTGCTGGGTCTCACTATGCTACATTACTAAAGGCTATAATTAGTAGTATTCTCACATATCTTGAGAACATATTAGAGACGAAAAAGTCACTTGTAAATACTCACTTGAATAGCACTTAAAATGTGTATGAGCAATTTAATAGCTCATTTGAATCTGTTAACCCAGGTTAATATTACATGTGCATTTCATCATGCACTGCATTAAACCGAACTTGTAAGGGCAAGATTCCTTTTAGGAAAACCTTTGACAAATACAATAGAACATCTCTGCTAGGTGATAAAAGGTAGACAGGTGGAATATAAACATAAAATTGATTGTGTCACAGTAATGCATTTGAAAACACTGAATGGAGCCCAACAGAATGTCAATAAAAATGTATACTTGATTGGAAAGTGTTTAAGAGGCTACAATTTGCAAATATACTTGTATATTGGCACTTAAAAAGTCACAATATGACTAACTGAAAATAAGACCTTCAAGATGAATTGAAAGTTAATAAATACATAAATAAATAAATACAAAGGATGGTTAACTGTAAAATGTTTGTGTTAAGTACGCTGTACTTGCCACAATAAATACATAATAGTAATAAAACTAATTGCTAGAGTAATTTACAGCATAAATAACAGAATTATAGACTTACAGAACATTTACATTAAAATTAGTTGTAGTAGTTGTTTGATTAAATTCTTACTCTACAGTACAACTAAACACAGTAAGCATACTGTTGTTACAGTATAATAAAATATAATCTATTACTGTTATTTAAAAATACATACAAATTAAGACATTGTTCTGTTCAAATTCAGTCAATATTACTATATTCACCTTAAAGAGTAAAACTGCTGGTATATGAACAAAATGAAGAGGATTCAATTACTGTTACATATAGGCTTGGATCTTAATAAATATATGTTCAAGACTAGATGTTTTTAAAGAGTGAGATTAATTCACCCTATGTTAGACCTCCATCTGTCTACCCTTAAACAACACCACCTCCTCTGTTCACATGACAGGTGTGTGCATGTGTGTTCCAGCCCACCACAGCAAAAGCTGGCACCTAACAAACCCACGGTGTCACACCAAACACCCTGAATTAATGCCCCATATTGTCTCTCATGCCTCCCAGAATTCACTGTTTCACTGTTTCCCAGCGAACACATTTCATTTTTATTTAAGACAACACCAATGTCTATTTCACGTGCAACATGCGTATATATATATATATTTACAGATTAGCCACAACATTAATACCACCTACCTAATATTGTGTAGATCCCGCTTGTGCCGCCAAAACAGCGCCAACCCAATTGTACATAGAGGTTATCTGAATTACTGTAGAGTTTGTCAGTTCGAACTAGTCAGGCCATTCTCTGTTGACCTCTCAACAACATTTCTGTCCATAGAACTGCAGCTTACTGTTCTAAGTAAGTTTTTTGTTTTTGGCACCATTTGGAGTAAATTCTAGAAACTGTTGCACATGGAAATCCCATGAGCTCAGCGGTTACAGAAATACTCAAACCAGCCACGGTCCAAATCACTGAGTTAAACATTTTTATTATTCTGTTGGTTGATGTGAACATTAACTAAAGCTCATTACCATATCTGCATGATTTTATACACTGTATTGCAGCCACATGATTGGCTGATTAGATCAATTACATGGATGATTGTTTGTGCCAGATGGGCTGGGTTGAGTATTTCTGTAACTACTGATCTCCTGGGAGTTTGGAGAACTCTTTGAAGTAGTTTAAGAAGTTCTGAAAAAAAAATCTAATTGTAATAGTAATTTTTCACAATATTAATGGCTATACACTGTGATCAGTCAAATGCCACTTTGGTGAATAATAGTAATTTCTTTCCATAAGAGCAAAATCTGTACCTTATTCTAAACTTTTGGCTGCATGTGTGTGTGTGTGTGTGTGTGTGTGTGTGTGTGTATAAATCCAAATAACTTTACAGATCTTTATTGTTTAAACAATGTTTTCCATACTTGTTCAATGAACCATAAACAATTAATGAACATGCACCTGTGGAACGGTCATTACATTTACATTTATGCATTTGGCAGATGCTTTTATCCAACGTGACTTACAGTACACTTATTACAGGGAGAGTTAAGTGCCTTGCTCACTTAACATATAGGTGGCTGAGGGGATCGAACCAGCAACCTTCTGATTAACAGTTATGTGCTTTAGCCTACTACACCACCACCACACCGTGTCATTAAGACACCGCCTACAGACTGTAGGCAATTAAGGACACAGTTATAAAAACTTAGGACACTAAAGAGACCTTTCTACTGACTCTACTGAAAAACACAAAAAAGAAAGATGCCCAGGGTCTCTGCACATCTGGGTGAATGTGCCTTAGGCATGGTGCATAGAGGCATGAGGACTGCAGATGTTGCCAGGGCAATAAATTGCAATGTCCATATTGTGAGACGCCTAAGAAAGCACTACAGGGAGACTGGAAGGACAGCTGATCATCCTCGCAGTGGAAGACCACATGTAACAACACTTGCACAAATGCGATGAGCACAAACCCTCCTTCACTGGACCAGACAGGACTGGAAAAAATTGCTCTTCACTGGTGAGGCACGGTTTTGCATCACCAGGGGTGATGGTTGGACTGGCGTTTATCGTTGAAGCAATGACGTTACACCGAGGCCTGTACTCTGGAGCGGGATCGATTTGGAGTTGGAGGGTCTGTCATGGTCTGAGGCAGTGGGTCACAGGATCATTGGACTGAGCTTGTTGCCATTGCAGGCAATTTCAATGCTGTGCATTACAGGGAAGACATCCTCCTCCCTCATTGGTACCCTTCCTGCAGGCTCATCCTGAAATGACCCTCCAGCATGACAGCTCATTCTTTGCATGATTTCCTGCAAGACAGGAATGTCAGTGTTCTGCCATGGCCAGTGAAGAGCCCGGATCTCAATCCCCTTGAGCACGTCTGGGACCTGTTGGATCGGAGGGTGAGGGTTAGTGCCATTTCCACCAGAAATATCTGGAAACTTGCAAGTGGCTTGAAAGAAGAGTGGGGTAACATCTCACAGCAAGAACTGGCAAATCTAGTGCAATTCATGAGGAGGAGATGCATTGCAGTACTTAATGCAGCTGGTGGCCATACCAGATACTGACTGTTACTTTTGATTTTGAACCCCCTTTGTTCAGGGACACATTATTCCATTTATGTTAGTCACATGTCTGTGAAACTTTTTCAGTTTATGTTTTCGTTTTTGAATCTTTTTATGGTCAAACAAATATTTAAACATTAAGTTTGCTGAAAATAAAAGCAGTTGAAAGTGAGAGGATGTTTCTTGTTTTGCTGAGTCCTCGAATCTGATTGGAGGAGATACGTTCCATGAGTACTGATTGTCTCACACCATCAGCACTCAGACGCTTCACTGTGTGTATCACTCTGCAGGTGTTCGTGCCCAAGGCCGCTGCTGGCCAAATTGATGCCCTATGGTGGATGGGATATGAGCGTGATGCGATGATCTGTGTTCCACAACTTCATTCGGGTCCTTCAATAAAGTATAACGTGCGAGTAAGGGCAGCCAGTGGACTTTCTGGTGCCCTCCTAGGGAGTTGGTGCCCTGCGCAGACTGCGTAGTCTGCTTATAGGGAGCGGCGGTACTGTTCGTGCCATTCTAAACTAATGTGCAGTGCAGATGTGTTAAGAGATATGTCTCTTTACATTTAATTTTGTGAAATTACATGTTTTAGCTAGCAAGTGGAGGCAAAAGACAATTTTTGTGTGTAATATGAGCCGGTTGGAGACATGAAGTGAGACAGTATCTCTCAGTGTTTATATTCAACAGCACTCAACAGTGATTACTCATATTAGTACTCAAACTACTAAAGCTAGGAAATAGCTTTAAACGGCTTTAAATTAACAACTTCAGCATTAAGGCTCATTAAGGTGCACCAGATACCGCAAATTAAGGAGGAATGTCCCCGCTTGGACGGCTATTTTTCCGCTGAGAAAATTTTTCACCAAAATGACATTATCTTCAGAAAGCTGATTAACAGACTACTGCATCATCAACAGACGATCACACGCTCCATATCTCGTTCTCTCTCTCTCTCTCACACACACACACACACACACACACACACACACACACACACACAAACACATCCATCCTTGTTTCTCCTATAACTTGTTAGAAACAGCCCAAGCCGTGATCCTTTTTCTAAAGTGACTTTTGTTTATAATTACTAACGAAGGCTTGAACGCATCATTAGTTTTGAACCAGAAATGGCAGATTCTGATCCGTCCCGTAAGAAAGTAACTATTTTCTGACCGTAATCAGTTTTTCCTAGTTTTTATTTTTTTATTTACTTGTTCATTGAACTGTTGTATATAAGCACTATCACACTTGCAATCGTGCTATATGGCCCTAAATTAGCATTGCTGTGATTACCTATGGCACTCGGACTGTGACCTCATGCCTGCTGCCTGAATCACATCAGTGCTGATGTAGGGCCATATTGCACTCTTGCTCGTGTCTATATATATATATATATACACAGTACTGTGCAAATGTTTTAGGCACTTGTGAAAAATGTTTGCATAGTGAGGATGTCTTCAAAAATAATGCCATAAATAGATTTAATTTATCAATAAATTACATATAAAGTCCAGTAAACATAAAAAAGCTAAATCAATATTTGGTGTGACCACATTTGCTTTGAAAACAGCACCAGTTGTTCTACGTATACCTTGACAGTTTTTATTGGTTGTTGGCAGATAGTTCCAAGCTTCTTGGAGAATTTGCCACAGTCCTTCTATCTATTTAGGCTGCCTAAATGGCTTCTGTCTCTTCATGTAATCCCAGACTGTCTCAATGTTCAATGGGGAACTCTGTGGGGGCCATGTCATCTGTTGCAGGGCTTCCTATTCATCTATTCTATTTTATTTGCAAAAGGAATGTTTGGGAGTCTAAAATGTATATTTCCAACTGACACACTAAAACTGAAGATATAAATAACCATATTAAGACAAATGTTTTTGTGAAACATCTCAAGAGCCTAAACTTCTGCACAGAACTGTAGGTAGATAGATAGATAGATAGATAGATAGATAGATAGATAGATAGATAGATAGATAGATAGATAGATAGATAGATAGATAGATAGATAGATAGATAGATATTTGTTTATTTATTTTTGGTTGAGGTCCTTTACAACTGCACTTTCAATACATGGCTCTTAGAACCTAAAAAAAAAAAAAACATAGTGACACTTTACAATAGGGTACATTCGTTAACATTAGTTAACATGAACTAATAATGAACAATAATGTTACAGCATTTATTAATCTTGGTTATTGTTAATTTCAACATCTTCTAATACATTTTTATAATCAAATGTTCTGTTTTTAACATTTGTTAATGCGCTATTAACTAGCATGAACTAACACTGAACAAATATATTTTTATTAAGTAAAATTAATAACGATATAAAATATATTGTTAATTGTTTGTTCATGATAACTAATGCATTATCTAATGTTAACTATGAAACCCTATTGTAAAGTGTATAGCACTAAAATTAGATTTATACCAAAGAAACCTAATCTGCTGTAATTTGGAGTCATTATGATATATATTATTATTTCAGTTGGCAAAAAGGCATGACAATGCAAAAGTATATGTATATATATATATATATATATATATATATATATATATATATATATATATATATATATAAACATTTTTATTTTATTTCAGTTGGCAAAAAGACAGGACAATGTAAAATGAAATGAAATTTACTACTATGAATATCTGATTTCCGCAACTGGCTCGTATGGAAGCATGCCTATCACGTTTTATTGGTTGCATCAAAATCAGCAAATATTCGATGTACAATAGTGCTTACTTTTCATGCAACGTATTTTCCAACCACACTGCAGCGCCATGCGTGTAGTTCACAGGAACAGGTCAATCGTGCATGCTACCTCCTCAGTTGCACCAAAACTAGCATTATACCAGGAAAGGTGGTTTATTTAAAAAAAGACAAGATAAGCTTCATTCTTTCTCTCTCTCTCTCTCTCTCTCTCACTGACACAAATGAGCATGGTTAGAATAAACTGCATAAGTTATCAGCTCCTTGGAAAGCAAAAGGATGTGGAAAAAAAGAAAAAGACTTCTATCACTTAATGAAAAATAGCTTCCCTTTTGGACAGAACTTCATAGGCTGCAATCAAGCCATGGCCTCCTCTTCTTGACATGCAATCCAGGCAAATCAAGTCAGCATCTATTAATAATATTTCCTTGGCTCCTTTCATTCCACTGCATGTCCTACGACTGTCAGGGCGTGTGATGGAGCACTGCCTTTATCTCTGCTCAGGCCTGCTCTGTCACTGTGATAAACAATTCTAACAAGAATCAGAATAAAGATCTTCCCAGTAGACTCCAGGAGATAGAGGCCCTTTTTTCTCATTTTCTAGACGACAAAATTTAATCTAGTGGCTGGGCCCTTTTTCTCCCCTCCCTTTTTTTCACTGCTTTTTTTTCCAGCTTCACATTCAAAGAGATGCAAATTTATCAGAGCTGGGACCTGATCGACTGGAAGCACTGCATGAATGTCAAAGTGGAAGCTTTGGAAGTGAAGACACCTCCATCTTAGCAGGGCTGGCTAATGAGCTGATGCAGGATCAGGTTGTGCAGCCCTGTGTATCCGGACAACTGGCCTTTGCAATTTTCCTGTAGGCCAGGGAGAAGAAGCCATTATTGATTGACTGTTATAAAAAAGCTAAGAAAACAGCACTTATGGGAGGTCTTTGTCCATAAACCTGGAAGCAGTCTGTCAGTCTGTCATCTGAGTTTTAGAAATTTTAAGTTCCCTATCTGTCACTCACTCTATGTTGTGTTGATGTAGTGAAACTAGGGGTCGCTCTTGGGAGCCCCAAACACCTCTGATATTTGATAAAAGACCAATGGGAATTGACAAGTGGAATTTGCATGCCACTTCCCTGGACATATGGGTATAAAAGGAGCTTGCTCGCAACCACTCATTCAGATTTTATCTTCGGAGCAGAGTGGTGTTCATTCATTGAATTCCACTGCTGTTCCATTCACCTCTGCGTGTGCTGTTGGATATACAGCGCATTTCAGTGGTTTCTCCCCCTCATGCACAAATAATTGCAGAGAACGCCCCTGGCACTTCGACAGCTAAAAGAGAGTATATATTCTAACAATAAAAGTGTATATTTTCCTCTAAAAGAGTGGCACTGATGGAGAGTGTCTTTTTAAAGATGCTTATCCATCTGCGTATATTTCCTGGTTGCTGTCATTACCTCTCTGCCTCTGATGGCCACAATCGCTGCCTTATGTGTTTGGGCTACAGCCACGCTGAGACAGCGCTCAAGGATGGCTCATGTTCTCACTGCGATAGCGTGAACGTGGCAACGTTGCTCCCCTCCCCGGTCCTTCTACCTACATTGTTTGGCACTGGGGGTGATTTGGGGACCCTAATGAGAGTGGTTCCGCTGGGTAATCCCCCACGGACCTCCCATTCCCCAGTACACTCGTTTGACCCGGGCAGTTTCTGGGATGAGACGGGTAGCTCACCCCAGGACAAGTTTGATGTATTATTCAGGGCTCGAGAGCAGGATGAGCTCTCGTTCGCAGAATCGGAGAGCGGGCTGATCCAGTCAGATGCGGAGGACTCGACTGGGCTCCCACCTTTGGGTATGGTCGCCCAATCTGAGGCCGATGCGGTGCTGCCAGCCATGCATGCCCGGGCTGCCGCGAGTGTTGGGTTTGAGTGGAACCATCCACCCTGCACTGAGCATTCGCAGCTTGATGATAGGTTCAAGGGCTCACTGCCCCACTCACGGCCGCACCCTGTCCTGGTTCCATTCTTCCTGGAGTTGCACCAGGACTGCCTGACCCTGGCATAGAGCCCTCCGCAGGAAGCTGACACCCCCTGTCTCACGGTCTGGTGCTAGGAGCACCAGGAAGGCCTCCAAGTGCCCCTGAGATGGACGACCCAGAGACGAGAAGACCCGCTGTAAGCTTGGAGGTGGTTGACAGACCATTCCATCCCCCGGTGGAGGGCCGGGAGGAGAATTTTTTGTTTCCTTAGATTTCGCTACATGCCCGAGGGGCTGCGGCACACACATTTTTAAAGAAAGAGCAGTTTCCTCATTTGCTGAGTCACAAAGCCGGTGTTTATGGCCGTCATGACAGCCAGACACTGAACGTACATGGAAGGCACGGCGCTACGGAAGCAGGTTCCTCGCCTTTGTGTGCCCAGTTGCGACACATAAAAAAAACAAACTCAGGTGGTTGTGCATTCTGTCATGCATCCAGCATCAAGATTGGTTTGCAGCAGTAGACCTGAAGGACGCATACTTCCACATCTTGATTTTACCTCGGCACAGTCCCTTTCTGCAGTTCACCCTCGAGGACCAGGTGTATCAGTACAAGGTCCTCCCCTTCGGTCTGTCCCTGTTACCTCACATGTTTACGGAAGCAGCAGAGTCAGCCCTTGCCCCTCTAAGAGAAGTGGGTATTTGCGTCATCAATTGTTGTGTGCACACAGGGACCTGGTGCTAAGGCTCCTCACGCCGCACGGGTTGAAGCACATGAGACCACTCCACCACTGGCTTCAGAATTGAGTCCCGAGATTGGCATGGCACCACGGCACACATCGTGTGGCCATCACGACATTCAGCCCTTGGACAGATCCTGCATTTCTGCGGGTAGTGGTCCCCTTAGTGCATGTGTCCAGGCATGTCGTTGTTATTTCAGATGCCTCCATGTTAGGCTGTGACACCAAGTGCAACGTCCTGGTCAGGGCCGCGACTGTGTTGGCATATCAACTGCCTCGAGTTGCTGGTGGTTTTGCTGGCCCATGTGGAGGCTTCAGCCATTGATCCAGGTCAAGCGCTTGTTGGTCCAGACGGAAAACACTGAAATGGTAGCATATATAAACAGCCAATGTGGCTTACGCTCACATTGAGTGTGCAACTCACTCACTGACTGAAGTCTCTGAGGGCCACTCACATCCCGGGCGACCTCAACCACGAAGCAGACACACTATCGCAGCAGGTTACACTCAGGGGAGAGTGAAGACTCCACCCCCAGTTGGTCCAGCTGATTTGGAGTCGATTCGGCGAAGCACAGGTAAACCTGTTTGCTTCCTGGGAATCCTCCCAATGCCCACTCTGGTACTCACAGGCCGAGGCTCTCCTCAGCACAGGCACACACGTGCTGGCACACAGCTGGCCCCAGGGGCTGCGCAAGTATGCGTTTCCACCAGTGAGCCTACTTGGACAGACTTTGTGCATGGTCAGGGAGGACTAGGAACAGGCCGTCCTGGTGGCACCCCACTGTCCCAACCAGATTTGGTTCTCAGAGCTCACACTCCTTGCAACAGCCCCTCCCTGTCATGTTTGTGGTGGTAGACACAATCACTCAAGCCAGGGCACCCTCTAACAGGTATGCCGGTATGCCTTGAACTGGCGTTTGTCACAAATTGGTATTCTTACCGAGGTGAAGACCCCCAGGGATGCACAGTCGGGTTGGTGTTTTCCTTCCTGCAGGAGAGAATGGAGGGGTAGCTGTCCCCCTCCACCTTGAAGGTGTATGTGGTTGCTTTAGTGGCGCACCACGACATGGTGAACGGTAAGTCCCTCGGGAAGCATGACCTGATTATCAGGTTTCTTAGATGCATGAGGAGGCTGAATCATCCTAGGCTGTCCCTCATCCGCTCGTGGGATCTCTCCATGGTCCAGTGGTCATGCTGGGCCCCGTTTGAGCCCCTAGAGTCAGTTCAGCTTAAGGCTGTCTTGTTGAAGACTGCCCTCCTGACTGCGCTCACGTCCATTAAGATGGTTGGGGACCTGCAGGTGTTCTCTGTCAGTGACACCTGCCTGGATTTCTGTCCAGAGTACTCTCACATTGTCTTGAGATGCTGACCAGGCTATGTGCCCAAGGTTCCCACTACCCCTTTTAGGGATCTGGTGATGAGCCTGCAAGCGCTGCCCCACGAGGAGGCATACCCAGCCTTGTCATTGCTGTGTCCGGTGCGTGCTTTGCACATCTGCTTAGACCGCACTCAGATCTCTGAGCAGCTCTTTGTCTGCTTTGGCAGAAAGGGAACGCTGTCTCCAAACAGAGGCTTGCCCACTGGATCATGGATGCCATCGATTTGGCATACCAGGCCCAGGGAGTGCCCTCCCCTTTGGGATTACGAGCACACTCCACAAGGATTGTGGCGTCATCCTGGGTACTAGCAAACGGCATTAATTAATCTTGGTTATTGTCCATTATAAATATACTACTGCTTTAAATAATGTTAATGTAAACACATTTCTATCTTAAAAATGTTCTTGTATGTGTATAAATTAATAGTAAGATTAATAAATGCTGTAAAGGCATTGCTCCTTGTTTGTTCATGTTAACTTGCATTAACCAATGTTAGCATATGCAACCTTATAAAGTGTTACCAAGTTATAAAGTGCTACATGTTTTTTTTTTTCATAAGCTTTTCGCTGGGTACACAGTTGCTAAAAGGAAATCACTTTCAATAGCAAATCCCATGCACACCATACAGTATGCAGCCACATGACTTCCTTTGGCTTTCCTCTTTGCTTTTAGTCAAAAGCAATGTGCGATAAGCAAGCTCATCGACGCATTCTGTCACACATACTCCCGTCATACCTGCATCCTGACAGTAAAGACATTATAATAGGCCGTTGGGTGACCAGAATAAGAGGAAGGTGCTCTGAGCACAGGGTATCCAGCCCATCAAGAATAACATGACTTGACAGCTGGGAAACCCTGCACTCACAGGGGGTGAAAATGCATTGATCAGTTTAACACTGTGAAAATCTGTGAATGTAAGAGACTAGAATGGAGAATACCAATAAGTCATATTTTCTTCAAAGATCTGACCAATATATATCTAATACAACAAACAAGTGACCTTTTTAACAAGACACATTTTGTTTACAGTTCATTTAAAAGAAAAGAAACCTTGTTGGTGTTATTACTATTGTTGTTTGCTGCTGTTTTTGTTGGACCATATTTATTTCATTTGTATCTGTTTTTTGGGAATCCATCAGCATATCACATCATAAAAAGTGTAATGAAAGGAAATATTTAAAAATATATATTATATATCAGCTCTCGAGAAGTCATATACACAACCATATACTTAGTCCACACACACAAATAGTGTACATCATCACTTCACTTCCTGTATGTCTGCTGGCTACACTGTGACACATTTCTGTAGTTTTTTACTGCAAAATTCTACAGAGGTTTACTGCTTTAACTTTTTACATGTTGCAACTAGTTCACAATGCATTATGGGTCAATACAAGTATTACAGAAGTTAACAGTACATTTCCATGTGAACTGTAAATTAATTTACAGGTAGGAGGTGTTGTCACTGTATTTCATGAGTTTTACATTTATTTATAATATAATGTGATGTTGGCATTATGGGATTGCACGGGCTATATTCAAGTTTGAAATCATTGGTGGACTGGAGCAGTGCGAATGGCTGAAGATAACTATATTCAGAATGTTTGGTAAGTTTATTTGAATTTACGTCAATAAATATTGAAAATAAAATTTTTAAACTTGCTAAAATGCTTATTTTATTGAATGTCATATGGAAGGTATTAGTGAACCCTATTTTGAACAGAAACAATTCATATAATTATATGCTAAATACAGTGAATTCATAGTTAAAAACAGCATGCTATGATGATATTCGGATGTAAATGACATCCGCATTCCGAAATGTTATGTTTGGCGTTATTAGAGGATTGTCTTGTTAACTTCACAACACTTAAAGCAGCGAAAAGCGCAGTGGAAAGCGCAACGGAGGCGGCACGCCATACGCCATTTTTTGTGCAGGTGAGATTAACCTCAACTACATGGTGAAAACTTTGTATTAGAAGTCAGCTTTATCTGATGAAAATCATCAGTAAATGTCATGTTAATAACATCGATGGATGCTGCAATTTTCTCACTTAAATCTGGGGTACCAGAAGCAGGTATTTTGCATCTTATATTCGTTCAAATAGCAAAACATTAACTGTCTTGAATTAACAATTGATAACACATTACCCTTTTTAAACATTTATTAAGTTAAGTATCACGTACAGTCAGCCGGTCAATGTCCACATCATGTCAGGGTTTATTTTGCGATTACGATCGTTTGACTGTACATTACATGGCTAACTACCAAACAAATAAATAAATGGATATTAAATATAGATTTACCTTTAAAACGTTTTCATGTGAGAACAAAAAGCAGTGTCTAGAAATAGCTGAATTCCTCTCATTTGCGTCATTGTTCTGGAGGTGTGTATTTTGCAAAAATGACATCTGACTGCTCATTATCCCACTTTTATGCTAAATAACTGGACATTTGAATTTAAAATATTTGATTAGCTTACTTCTCAGCATAATAGTAGTAGAAAAGATGTCTCACAATACCAGGATAACTGGTCTGATATCAATTAACCCCCAGATGTGCAGTTGTAATTCAGAAATATCAGACCACTAGAAGGCGCCATTGATGAGTATTCTAGAGAGCCATGTAATAATCTTAGTTTATGTTAATTTATGAATATATTAATAGATTTCATAACATTCAATTGTGAATATGTTAACTTAATGCATAAGCAAACTAACAAGTAACAACGCCTCTTTACAGTGTTTATTTGTCTTGCTTAATTTAAATTTATACAAAGGCCTATAATAATTACTTTCTTAAAACATTAGTTCACCCAACAATTATAGTTCTCTTGTTATTTACTCACCCTTTGTCATCTTAAACTCTTAGGACATTCTTCCTTCCATAGAACACAAACTAAGTTATGTTTTTTTAGTTTAATGGAGATATGATGTGAATATATCTGTAAAATGCATGTCAATGGGAACCAAAACTTCAAGCTCCGAAAACAACTTAAAACCACTAGTGGTTTTATCCATGTCTTCTGAAGTATATGCTGTGCTCTGCATATACATCAAGTATGGGGAAATGTAATTGAGCTTCAAGTCATGATCATGCCTGCAATGACAAGAATTATCGTAAAAAATGTATCTCCCAAAAATCTATCATATTGCTTAAGAAGACATGGATTCATTTAGATTACCTTTAAGATTTTGTCTTTTTTGAAACTTATAAATGTTGGACCTCACTGACTTGCATTGTATGGACATATAGACATCTTACCTCCATCAAAGTAGCTGTGTTTGTGTTCCGCAGAAGTAACAAAGTCATATGAGTTTGATTATAAATTAATTTTTTACACAAACATATCGATTTGCTTCAGTAGACATTCATTGATCGACTGGAGTCTTGTGGATTGCTTTTATGCTGCCTAAATATGACTTTTAGACTGTTAAAGTGCAGGTACCCATGTACTTTATCTTTATTTGTGTTCTACTGAAGACAGACAGTCATGCTCATCTGGGATGGCATCAGGGTAAGTGAATTTTTTGGGTGAACTATTAATTGAACAAATGCAACCTTATTGTAAAGTGTTACTGTTATTTTTCATAGAACTAGTTTCATATATTTCTGCAAACAGCATATTAAAGCTTCTTATTTTTTAATGGAATCAAATATGCTGTCAGTTTTAATATATATATATATATATTTTTTGTTTTACTTGCCGCAGATTTGACTTTGGTTTTGTTGAATTGTTGTAATGTGGCGGAGGCCGAAGCTGAATCCATTTGCAGATGTTTATTAAAATCCACAGTAAACAAGTTTGAATCGGCAGGCAGAAATCATCAACTTAAGGCAGGCAGAGTTCAAACACAATGAGGCAGTCCTATCCGAAATGACTAAGTAGAGGGGTGATCCAAGAGGCGAAAACAAGACAAGGCAGGCAATGGTCATTCACAATGTAGGCAAGACTATGACAATGGTAAACGCTCGGTAAGGCAGGAAAAACTGGCAATACTTCGCAATGGCCTGTTAGACAGGCCATGCTTAAATATTATGGAAACAGGAAATGAATAGTGAAGCAGAGGGAGTGGCACACAGTCAGTACTCGGGAGAGGGCTCCCTCTGCTGGCGTGACGTTACAGAATTCCCCCCCCCCCCTAGGAGCAACTCCTGGTGCTCGACGAGGGCGTCCCTGTGGTCGTGGTGCTGGACGATCGGGTCTGGCTCGATGGAAGTCTCTGATAAGAGATGGGTCCAGGATATCATGGGCGGTTACCCAAGACCTTTCCTCAGGGCCGTACCCCTCCCAGTCCACCAGATATTGGAGCTGACCACCTCTCCTTCTTGAGTCCAACAACTCCCTTACCGCGTAAGCAGGGGACCCATCGATGTCCAGCGGTGGAGGTGGCTCCTGACTCTCAGTGTTGGGGTCAGCACCCGGGTGGACTGGTTTGAGGAGGGAGACATGGAAGGAGGGAGAGACACGATAATTAATAGGAAGCTCCAGCTGATAGGTGACTTCGTTAATCTGTCTAAGAATTTTGAATGGGCCTGCATACCTTGGGCTTAGTTTCTTGCTTGGTAGCCGCAACTTGAGATCTCGTGTGGAGAGCCAGACCCTTTGTCCAACTTGGTAGGGAGGGTGTGGACGGCGACGTCTATTAGCCTGGATCTCCTGGTTCCTGACAGCTCTTTGTAGATGCACATGAGCGGAGTTCCACACCCTCTCACTACGTCGTATCCAGTCATCAATTGCAGGTACCGTAGAAGGTTCACCTGACCATGGGAACATAGGGGGTTGATACCCAAGCACGCATTGGAATGGGGTGACACCAGTGGATGAATGTCTTAAAGAGTTTTGGGCATATTCTGCCCAGCGATGTTGTTCACGACCACAATAAGACCGTAAATATCTACCAATTTCCTGGTTCAGCCTCTCCACTTGACCTTTGGACTGAGGATGATATCCTGAAGTCAGACTGACATTGATGTCAAGCTGTCTGCAGAAGGCTTTCCAGACTTGAGAGGTGAATTGAGTTCCCCTATCTGAGACAATGTCTTCAGGGATACCGAAAACTCTGAAGACGTGCTGGAACAGAGCTTGAGCCGTTTCCATGGCAGTGGGGAGGCCCTTCATGGGAACTAGACGGCAGGATTTAGAGAAGCGGTCAATGATAACTAAAATTGTTGTGAATTCGGTTGATGGAGGTAGGTCTGTGACGAAGTCAATGGACAGGTGTGACCAAGGTCATTGGGGAATGGGCAGAGGTTGTAACAGACCAGAAGGTAAATGTTTAGGAGTCTTGGACTGGGCACATATTAAACAGGACTTGACAATGTTGGCCACATCTTTAGCCATTGATGGCCACCAGAAAGAGTTTTGGGTTAGATTGAGGGTTCGTGTGATACCTGGATGTCCTGAGCTGAGTGATGTATGGACCCATTGGATGACTCTAGCACGAAGGTTTCTTGGAACATAATGCTTGTTGGGGGGACAAATAGGTGGTGTTGGTTCATTTTGTTGTCCCCTTTGTATTTCTTCCATCAGATCCCATGTGACAGGTGCAATGATTATTGAAGGTGGCAGGATGGGTTCTGGTTTGGATTCTGTTTGGGGATGGCTATGAAGTCTGGATAGGGCATCTGCCTTGCTATTTTTGCTTCCTGGTCTGTATGTTACGGTGAACTGAAACCTAGTGAAGAATAGTGACCAGCGTGCTTGACGGGAATTGAGTCTTTTGGCACTCCTGACATATTCGAGGTTTTTATGGTCGGTAATTATTAGAAAGGGGTGAGTTGAACCCTCCAGCCAGTGCCTCCATTCTTCTATTGCGGCTTTCATGGAGAGAAGTTCCTTGTTGCCGACATCATAGTTAAGTTCGGCATCAGTGAGTTTCCTCGAGAAGTATGTGCATGGGTAGAGCTTGCCTGGTTGACCGTGACGTTGTGAGAGCACTGCCCCAATTCCATTATCTGAGGCATCGACTTCTACTACAAACGGTAAATTTGGATCTGGATGTTTGAGGATGGGTGCTGTCGTGAAGCTGTTCTTGAGTTTAGTGAAGGCTTTTGTGGCATCTTCAGTCCATTTTAATTTTGAGGGCTTGCCTTTGAGCAGAGATGTCAGAGGGGCTGCAATAGTGCTATAATTGCGAATGAAGCGCCGATAAAAGTTGGCAAATCCTAAGAAGCGCTGTAGTTCCTTGACTGTAGTCGGCTGGGGCCATACAGTGACTGCCGTAACTTTAGAGTCGTCCATTTCTACACCTTGGTGACTGATGTTATACCCCAGAAACGAAGTTTGTTTGACATGGAACTCGCACTTTTCAGCTTTTACATAAAGCTGGTTCTCAAGCAACCTGGATAGTACGGTTTTAACATGATCTTGATGTTCTACTTCAGACTTTGAGTAAATGAGGATGTCATCAATGTAAGCAATAACGTACTTGAAGAGGATGTCCTTGAAGATCTCATTAATGAACGACTGGAAGACTGCCGGCGCATTGGCTAGTCCGTACGGCATGACCTGATATTCGTAGTGCCCCCTAGAGGTCAAAAAGGCAGTTTTCCATTCATCCCCTTCTCGGATTCTAATGAGGTTGTAGGCGCTCCTGAGGTCTAGCTTAGTGTAAATAGTGGCTTCACGGAGTAGTTCGAGAGCAGAAGGTACTAACGGTAGAGGGTAGCTGAATTTAACAGTGACATTGTTCAAACCCCGATAGTCGATACAAGGCCATAGTCCTCCATCCTTCTTTTCCACGAAGCCTGCAGCCGCTGGAGAAGTAGATAGACGAATAAAACCAGAGCTGAGCGCTTCTTCTATGTATTCTTCCATAGCCAGAGCTTCGGGATGCGATAGGGGATAAATCTTACTCTTGGGGGGCATTGCACTGGGCAGGAGGTCAATGGCGCAATCCCAGGAGCGATGTGGTGGAAGAAGGGTTGCCTTGGTTTTGCTAAAGACTTCTTGGTATTCTTGATAGCAAGATGGGAAAGTAACAGGCTTAGAATCAGGACTTTCAATACTTGTAGTTAAACATGACTTGGTATCTGTGGTGTTGAGACAGTGTGTAATGCAAAACGGTGACCATTGCGTAATTTCACCTTGCTGCCAAGAGATGACTGGGTCGTGAAGTGTAAGCCAAGGGTATCCCAGGATGATTTCATGGCGAGGGGAATCAATCACATAAAATGAAATGATTTCAGAATGAAATGGTCCAACTTGGAGTTGTATGGGCAGGGTTTGTATGTTGATGCCCTCTCCGATGGGTTTGTTGTTAATAGCATTAATTTTGAGAGGGGGGGTCGCAAGGTTGTGTGGGGATGTTGAATTTTTTGACAACGTCTTGATGAATTAGATTTAATGCGGAACCGGAATCGATCAATGCTGTGAAATCAACAGAGTTTTTCTTAAAAGTAATCTTGACACTGATAGTGAAGAATTTGGTGATAAGAGGGGGGATGTTGTTAACACTCACCTGGCTAGTAGATTTGATAGTTTTTCGGGCTTTGAGTGGACACACGGCATTGACGTGGCCTGCGTTTCCACAGTAGAAACATAAATTGTGTATTAATCGTCGGGATGTTTCTTCCACAGAGAGTTTGGTAATTCCTAGCTGCATTGGTTCCTGGCTAGATTGAGCAGTGGTTGAAGGAGGATTGGATACTTGGGAGGTTAGATTTGATACAGCGATTCTTTGTGGGGGTGTCCAGGATTTAGCGGGGCTGTTGCGCATGAGGTTATCTATTTTGATAGCGAGCGTCACAAATTCAGAGAATGAACAGTTTTCTCCTCTGCAAGCGAGTTCTGTCTGTAATTCGATATTTAAACTCCGTTGGAACATGGCCTTGAGCGCAACATCATTCCATCCACTCTGAGCAGCGATCGTTCTAAACTCGATTGCATATTCAGCCGCTGATCGTCGGCCTTGATTTAGTTGCAAGAGTTGAGTTGAAATATCCATACCCCCTGCTGGGTATTCAAACACTTCTTTGATCTGTTGAACGAAGTAAGCAGATGAAGTTTTAAACAATTGATCTGTTTCCCAAACAGCTGCGGCCCAGTCAATAGCTCTGCCAGTCAACAGAGTCATTAGAAAAGCGCATTTTTTCTCTTCTGATTCAAATTCATCACTCTGGTGTTTGAAAAAGAGCTCAACTTGTCGTAAAAATCCCTTACAACGATCTGCAGAGCCATCAAATTTGTCTGGAAAGGCAAAGCTTACTTTCTTGGGTATTGGCGGTGGGAATGAATGGAGATATTGTGTGAGGTATTCGTTGGTAGCCTGTAGTCTACTCAACTGTTCTTGATATTTCCTGAGAACGTCACTTTGTTAAGCAAACGTTTTCTGTAGATCAGAAACTTCTGCTGGAGTCATCGTTGGCGAAGTATTCTGTAATGTGGCGGAGGCCGAAGCTGAATCCATTTGCAGATGTTTATTAAAATCCACAGTAAACAAGTTTGAATCGGCAGGCAGAGTTCAAACACAATGAGGCAGTCCTATCCGAAATGACTAAGTAGAGGGGTGATCCAAGAGGCGAAAACAAGACAAGGCAGGCAATGGTCATTCACAGTGTAGGCAAGACTATGACAATGGTAAACGCTCGGTAAGGCAGGAAAAACTGGCAATACTTCGCAATGGCCTGTTAGACAGGCCATGCTTAAATATTATGGAAACAGGAAATGTATAGTGAAGCAGAGGGAGTGGCACACAGTCAGTACTCGGGAGAGGGCTCCCTCTGCTGGCGTGACGTTACAATTGTTAAGAAATGTAAATGTAGTTAATTCTAAAAAGTTAACTAATTTACAAATAAAATTTGGCAAAAAATATTTTACAGTAACTGTAATATACTGTATCATGTTTTACAGCCTTTCACTGTGAAACTATTTTAAGGCAACATCTTGTACTTTAGGGTATTTACAGTATTTTATTGGCAACTCTAGTTGTAATTCAGTAGATTTGCAAAAGATGACTGTAAAGTAGATTACAAGTTTAATTCAATGTTACTGTAAAAAAAACAACATACTAATGAATTTCACATTACAACCATTATCTGTTAATTACTTTCTAGTATTATACTGTTATTTGTTTTATTGCAATTAACATTTTCACAGTACTTTATTGGCAACTTTTTTTATACTGTAAATTCTACAGTATATTTTTTACAGTGCGGTTGTTTTCAACCTCTAGACTTGGCAAGACCTGATACATAGTCCAGATACATATTTAACCTAAAGTAACCCAACATGGTAGAATGATACTTTATCTTGCGGAATGCTTCCTCGTCTTTGGTGGGGGTGGGCCCAAAAATATATATATATATAAAAAAAATAGGGTGAGATTGATTAGCCATGAACATGCTGTTGGCAGGGGTGGTACATGCAGCAGTCTTGAAAAGAAGGTGGGTGGATGAAAGGCTACTCACTGCATCGGACAGGTGAGCGATGACACCTGGGGGAGAAACGGTAAATAAAAGCAAGATGGGGTAATCCATTTGGAAGCAGGAAGAGTGGGTTTTGAGGGTGGGGGAGAAGGTCTGGAGCATTGGGTCTATAGAACTTCCGTCATCATGAGATTCCTGCCCACACCTTTCCCTCTACCCCCTTTGTGACAGCTTCACACTCAGATCAGCAGCCGTGGGAGACCAACATCTAATCCATCCTCGCTGCAGCCTTATACATTTTTAATTGTGCTAGCGAAAGAACTGGGAGAGGGGACAGAGATTGAGCACACTGTCTGGAGCTGTATTACAGAGGCAGGGCTTCCCAAAACATGTGCCCCGCCCATCCCAATGAAGTTAACAGAGAGAAAAAAGGAGGTATGCAAATGAGTTTCCTCACCTCGCCTTCCTTTCTGTTTTGATTGACACACCAAGCTTCTCTTATCATCTCTCTTAATACTGACTGTGGACCTTAAAAACCTTGAAGCTTGAATGCATAACACACTGAATGGAAATGTAAAGGCTTTATTTTAACACATGATGGCTGACCTTGGATATCTGCTGAAATTACTGACTGTGGCACAATGTTGTGTAATGTGGGCGTCAACCAAGAGCAGCAAATTATGAAACTAAATAATTAGTAATTACTGTTTATCATAAAATTTTTAACATTGTTGACTTTTCTATGTATCTTGCATTTTAAACAGATTCCCAAAAATAAACATCTGAGGAATCTCTTGTATCTAAGACGTTTTTGAAGGCTATCCGAAGAATGCTATATATATATATATATATATATATATATATATATAACACTTTTCAATAGGTTGCAACAGTGCCCCCTCACTAGTTTAGCAGACAGCAGTGTTAGTTCTGAAAGTATGTTTCCCATTTTATTATTATTATTTTATTTATTATCTGTGAAGATTTCATAAAGTACTTAATAAAAGAGTTATATACCATCAACTAAGCCAACCATCTCCGAGGTGTATCACGAGCCTTATTACAGAATCGCAGTCTTTGATTTACAGCATATATATATATATATATATATATATATATATATATATATATATATATATATATATATTCCTCCATTACTAAAAATAAGCATAAAGTTCATCCAAAACTATTTTGGGATGACATTAATGGGGCAATTTGTTTCATATTTTAAAAACAACATCAATGACAAAATATTAGAAAGTGTTCCATTTTACATGTATTCACTTGCATTATTTCCAAAATTGTAAACAATTATGCATTCATAATGCTATTTAATTTGCTATGATATTGAATTACTCACTTTTATGTTTAGAATTGTAATTCCAATTTCTACTTTTTTTTTTCATACACTTTAGTATAAGCATGATTCGATAGAGTACAGGTTTTTAGAGCCATGACATTTTATTATGGCCAAGAACTGGGAGGGGTTCTAGGGGTGTGTAATTCCTCTGGCATCTGTCACATCAATTTCTTAGGACAAAAGTCTCCCAAAATTGCCATTCTCCATGTATATTAAAGAAACTTGTCATTCAGACATCACAGAAAGCTACAGAAGATAAGAGCCACAATCCCTTTGGGACAGCATTTCTTGTCATAAGAATCGCAAAATTATAACTATAAAATGTCCAATTTAGTGGAAAATTCTTGGTTTTAGTTTGTTTTGCATAAAAGCCAGTGCATTAAAAAAGACAAATTGGCAATCCTTGTTGAGTCAGAATTGACACTAACGGTGTAACAAAAGGAATATGCATTACAGTGGACTGGAGAGAGGCACTCTACCTTCTGAAAGGTAGAGTCTATTGAGACTGTAAATTAGGATGGAGGAACAGGGAGATGCACTGCTCTCAGAGAGTTAATGTGTGGTGCGCATATGCTGCTTCAGAGAAATTGCAGTTATTCCTTTTCATATGTGCAGCCTGCTGTAATGTTAGGATGTACACAAATGTGATGTGATATGAATTGAATGCCACATTCTTCAAGCGTAACCAGCATTTTGCAGATCCTTTTCTGACAAACAAAAGTAAGAAACATGAATAGCACGCCCAAGTGTGCCATGCTGATACAGTATTGCAAATTCACAAACCACATTCAAAATGTACAGTGGTTTGGGGGTTAATTTCAGGTTACGCCTCATCTACACCTTACAGAAAATTTGGCATGGTTATGATAACCAACAAAATTACTATACTTATTGTTACTACTGCAAAACCATAATACATTAATAAGGAATCTCATTCAAACAGTGTAAGAAGCTTTCAGAAGTTTTGACTTTTTAGTTATGACAGTGTTTGCTAATACCATGTTATCACTGTTTTATTAAAGTATCAATAACTATAGTAACTATGGTGTTTTAGAAACAATGATTACTATGGTAAACTTTTAAGGGACCCTGCAGTACACAGACTTGATCCCTAAATTGGCAATCTATTTTGCACCACTAGCATCAGCAAATGGAATTACAAAAATAATGATTATTTTTAAACAGGTTTCCTGAACACTGCCACTGGTCTACAAAAAGACCAAATATTTGAAACAAGCCACAGCATTAACCCTTATCATTGAAAATTACTTACGAATGGCTTATAGCTGTTCTGCACAGTTTGCCAGGCTAGGAGAAAGTATGATGTTTCTTTACAGAAAGGATAGAGAATGCTTGGTTCTTTCTAACAGTTTAACCCAGGGGCACACTAAACAATTATTTCAGTTCAGTTACATCCAGTGCGATCAAAGAAGTGAGTCTTTGTCTTCCCTCCTTTACAGTTTTGCTAACCAAGCATTCACACATCTTAACAGTGTTTTAGAAGCAACACATCAGCCCGGTCTTAAAGAAACAATCACACTTTTTTCTACAGACAGTCGATTAAAACAAAAATCTAGTTGCCTCAGGTTAAGCACCTTCGTTTCTCATTTTGTCTGTCTAATTTATGGAAATATCTGAGTGTTCTCTAGGAGGCGAAAGCAGATTTCCTGCAAGATAAGAGCAAAATTTCACAATGCCAAATCAATTGGGAAAACACGGGAGTGAGAAAATAACACCTCAGGAATGGTCTATGGATCAATATTCTCAAAAATATTATTTCTTAAATCCTTTATAAATTATTATAACACTGATAATCTTTTGGACTTAAGTGATCCATGGAATCACTGGCTTGAGAGTTTTTACACCAGTGCCTGCTGCAAATGAGAGCAAAATCTTCCTAATAAATGCCACTGGGTGGTAAATATGGTCCAGGTGGGAGTGTTATTTATACAGTTTGAGTAAACACTTTAATCAGAGACTGAGAAAAAACAATTGTAGCTAAGTTGATCCCCAGCTTAATGTATTGTGTGGGGTTTTGCTTGGCTTCTCACCAGGATCATTGGTATTGTAGCTCACTCTCTGGCTAACACATTCAAATGGTTTAATCTGCACTACTGATTGGCCTTCCTTCTCTATTTTATAAAGCAGTAATTAATAGAATACATAAAAATGAATCAAAGAAGTATATAAATTACTTAAACATAAAGTCGTATACATGCATACCAACAATTCCAATTCCAATGTGCATATATGTGCAGGGCAAGCTGTTCATTACTGACATACCATGCTAACTTCTTAAGCACTTCCCTCTGTATGTTCAGAAGATGAAAAAAGAAAATCATAATGATATCATATAATTTTTGCAGATGTGATACAGTCGTACATTTACCCCTTATTACTTATGTCACAGCTATAAAAGAGTAATACCCCTCCACAGTTTTAGCTCTGCTCAAAGGCCATCTTCAGCCATTTCCAGCTATTTGTTATAATTGCCCTGACAAACTCTGGTTTCATCTCAATTAGCACCTGAATAGGCACCACTAGAGCTAATAGAAGCTGTTAGTCCAGCCACACAATTTAGGTTGAACAGAAATGGTGATGGGTAAAATGCAATTGAATTCCTAAGTGCCTGTGCCTACTTTGTTTGCCAATCAAATGTAGACTTCGGCTTTGTTTTACAAGATACCTTTTGGGGATCCTAATGGAGCAAGTCCTACCACAAGGCAATTGGTGCCACTTAGGCAGTCTATTGTTTTTTTTCTCAGAGGGGGTACTCTTCATATGCAAGGAGTAAAGAGAATGGCCATGTGAATTAACCAGACAAATTCAATAAATCACAGACACACTAGATCACACATTTTATAGCTCTAAGTTTTGTCGCATCCACTAAATGAGTACAAAAAACAAACTATTATAAAATGCTTTGTCTCTCTCATTGTCATTTTTCTAAACTCTTTATTAATCCTTTTGATCAGTTAAAGTACACAATACTGTAAGGGATTGAAATAAAACAAAAACATATCTTAAATTATTCTATAAATGGCAATACATTTTATGTACAAACTCTAGACTAAAAAAATAGCTAATTGTATTTATTTGGTATGCCTTTGTCCCAAATTACATTTTTATCAACATGCATGTTTCCTGGTAAGTAGATATGTTACATAGTATAAAATACTAAATTCATAGAGTTTGCTCTACAGATGATTGAGCTTAATTGACCAAAGAACTCTCAGTGTTGAGCAGTTAATGTACAAGAACAAGTTAATGCAGAGCCTCTCAAAACTCATCACTCATGAACATGTTGTTTGGCTCAAAGCATTAACCTCGAATTAGCTTCCAGTAGCCAAAACCAAGCCTTAATCAATACAAGGAAATACCTCAAAGTCATTAAGAAAGCAATAGACTGGTTCCCATCTACTTCTTGCTGAGGCAATTGCATTTTTTTCAAGAGTGAGAGAAAAAAATGTGTTGGAGAGAGAGAAAGAGACCTTTAGAGATTCTAGATCGGTGACATTGAGGCACTTTAGATGAACTAATGTCCCAGCCTGGTGTCTGTCCTTAAACACATTCTCCATATGCATATGATATGAGCATTACAACATTAACATACCTATGGTGACCTAATTAAATTTGTCTTTGACAGGTAAATTATTTAGGCCATGCTGTACATAATTAACAGCTACCTAAATTAAAACTTACTTCCATGCACAGAATTAATGGGGATTGTTAAATAGCTTCATCCAGTAACAAATGGACACATTCAGGGGACAAAAATATGTAGCAATGTAATCATTCAGCTGAGGTGTAGATATATATATATATATATATATATATATATATATAAAACTAATGGACAGGTTGTTGCATTTTCCTGAAGTGCGTCTGTTCATTACCAAACTACCTGGTTGTATGCAGGATACACTATGTTTTCTTGACATGTAATAATATGACATGTTTAAAATATAGTTGTCATTAACCAGTCTAATCTGTTTCAGTACACACAGTGAAATAACTAGTCACTGGTACAACTAAGTTTTCATGTAAATGTTAAAAGGGTAGTTTATCCAGAAATGAACAATATGCCATTATTTATCATCTGTCTTCTTCCAAGGAACAGAAAAGGATATGTTAGGCAGCATGTTAGTCACAACACACTTTTTTCCATACTGCAAAAGAGAATGGTGAGTGAGGCTAACATTTTGACTACATCTTCTTTTATGTTCTATGGAAGAAAGTAAGTTATGGGTATTTGGAACACAATGAAGGTGAGACAATGATGTTTCAGATGTTGACTAACCTCATTTATGATTAGTCTTTGATCAAGATCAACCACCACCATTTTGTTTAAAGATCAGGGATGGTAACAAAAAAGTTATAAGTTTGAGCCCCACACTGGGGCAATCCATGAGCTATTACCATTGTGCCCTTGAGCAAGACACCTATCCCCAGTTGTTCCAGTGCAAATGTCCCTTTAAGTATTCTGTAAATCATTTTAGATTTATAGAATACACCGGAAAGCAGAGCAGATCTTGTTCTCAATAAATATCTATATAATAAATATTATATATTACTTTTCAGATATTTAGAGCTTGATGCGATTGTTCAAATCATAAGCAATTCAGCTTTGTAGCTTGAAATGTCTATTTACTGTATACTCTTCAATATACTTGTATTGTCTTTTTAGCCAAGTGGAGAAATGTAATGTAATTTGTCTCCAGTTATAAATTGGATGTGGCCCCTTTAAGACCGAAGATTAGCGACACCCGGCACACTCTAGTTTTGGAGATGTGAGAATATGTATTGTGTAAGAGAGCTCCCGGTTTTGTTCATTGGTTGATAATTCTTTGGGATGCGTGTGGATGGCATGTGTGGAGTTTGACCAAGTATGTGCTCAGGTGCAAGAAATGGCCTCTAACATATTTTGTTATACTGTGTTTCGTTGAACCATATTTCATTTTATATTTCCATTTTTTTTTTTTTTTTTTTGTATGCAGCTCCATTGATTGCTGTTTTTGTAAACAGCCATCAGAATAAAACCCCAAAAGATATTTTTGTATTCTGTGTGGTTTGTTCACAACCCACCGGCTACATCTTTATTCATCAACATCTTGCAAGTTGTTTTACATGGTCTGTATTGATTCCATAACAAATAGATTAATACTAAGACACTTTTGATTTGATTTTCTCCTAAAACTCTAATTAGGAACTAGCACTTTCCTAAATACCTGTGTGTCACAATGCACAGCAGAATTTTCCTCAATGTGAGGTCATCCCATGCATTGTCGAAAGGTTGATTTTGAGGTAATTTGCTCTAACATTTAAAGGAATATTCTGGATTAAAGAAAAGTTTAACTCAATTTGTGGCATGATTATGATGATACATTTTTTAAACACTTCTTAAACACTAAATCAGTAAACATTATGATTTAAACAATTTACCGCTCAAATAATACACAGGTTCGTACAGAACAATACATGTAAGTGCTTTTAGAAAATTATAAGCTTCACATTTCTGTCTATAACCCCTCCAAAATGTGGTTACGTTTAGTGTTTATCAATAATGTGCCACACATGCTGTTAATTGAGCTGAACTTGTATTGAACACAGAATTTTCCTTTAATAATGATCAAAATGTTGCATATGTAATGTACAGATGTTAAAGAGAATCCTTGAAATTATCATGTTTATTTTGAGACAAAATACACTGAAGTGGGAGGAATAGATTTCTTTTGAAGAATGTTCATAGTGGGCTCACATTGATGTATCCAATCGCAATAGAGATTCATGTTTATAGAATACTTGAAATGTTATGAAATGCCAAATGTGATTAAAAGTAACAGGCAACATTTCACCCTGTTTCTAAAAAGAAAAGATGCTGCTGACCCAAACATATTTGCATAAGCTGACATACTGTGCCCTATAACTATTGCCCTACAACTATTTTAATCATAACAATGTTCCGTTACTTCGTAAATTCCTATATTTACTATATTGTTACACTTTGCATCCAGAATAAAAATAATATAAATAAATCCTGAGGCCCATGTTATCCTACAAAATATTAGTGTTTGCTAAATGTCAGTAACAACCAGTTTAGGGCCATGCATACAGAATGCATTGGTACAAGTTGGCATAAATATTATAACCAATGGAATTTTTTTTTACTGAAAAACTTGGGAGGGCCCATGACATGCGCCTTCGAAGCTAAAGAGGCTGAATAAACAAATCAAAACTTGATGGAAAGTGGACTAACATTGGAGGGAATAAGTTAAGTGACATTTCTAACCTTTGATAATGTTTATCCAGAGCCTCAAAGTCTTTCCACTGCCTTATGATGCATATCAAGTTTGAATGTGGGCTAATTTAGAGCTGATGCCTGTTATGTAAACGTGTGGGGAGTTCAGCTGACATGTAACTCGTGTAATTTTGAATCTGATTAAAAGAAACCATGGGTCACAACTTCAGTGTCATTGGCACAGGCATGGGTCAGTCTTAAACGATACAGCAAGCCAGGGAGCCCAAAAAGACCCAAATTAGATGAAGGCACTCAAATGTTGCCACTGGCAGGCCACCTACTTCCAGTCCCACTGAGCCGAAAAGACCAATAACTGGTTTCTGACACATAGGGTTGACTTTTTCTATCTATTAACATCAATGGAATATTATGGTGAGCACATCATACACACTTGATATTTAATTGAATAGGAAACACTGTTATACAAATGAACAAAGTGTTCAAAAGTAAATCACAATATGATTCTCACAACTGGTATCCATTCTTAATAGTTTGTCTTAAAAATCAATACTTTAATATACAAGATACAGTATTACGTTCTAATATATATTTACATTTTTGTAAATATTTGATCATATCTTTTCATGTGACAACACTGAAGAAATTACACACAGCTGCGTAAATTTGCTGTCCCCTCAAAATAACTCAACACACAGCCATTAATATCTGAACCGCTGGCAACAAAAGTGAGTACACCCCTAGGTGAAAATGTCCAAATTGGGCCCAATTAGTCATTTTCCCTCCCTGGTGTCATGTGACTCGTTAGTGTTACAAGGTCTCAGGTGTGAATGGGGAGCAGGTGTGTTACATTTGGTTTCATCACTCTCACACTCCCTCATACTGGTCACTAGAAGTTCAACATGGCACCTCATGGCAAAGAACTCTCTGAGGATCTGAAAAAAAGAATTGGTGCTCTACATAAAGATGGCTTAGGCTATAAGAAGATTGCCAAGACCCTGACACTGAGCTGCAGCACGGTGGCCAAGACCATACAGGCCTCACCATGGTCGACCAAATAAGTTGAGTGCACATGCTCAGCGTCATATCCAGAGGTTGTCTTTGGGAAATAGACGTATGAGTGCTGCCAGCATTGCTGTAGAGGTTGAAGGGGTGGGGGGGTCAGCCTGTCAGTGCTCAGACCATATGCCGCACACTGCATCAAAAACGACCCCAAACACACCTCCAAGACGACCACTGCCTTGCTAAAGAAGCTGAGGGTGAAGGTGATGGACTGGCCAAGCATGTCTCCAGACCTAAACCGAATTGAGCATCTGTGGAGCATCCTCAAACGGAAGGTGGAGGAGCACATTGTCTCTAACATCCACCAGCTCCGTGATGTTGTCACGGAGGAGTGGCAAAGGACTCCAGTGGCAACCTGTGAAGCTCTGGTGAACTCCATGCCCAACAATGGAGCCACACAAAATATTGACACTTTGGGCCCAATTTGGACATTTTCACTTAGGGATGTACTCAATATGTTGCCAGCGGTTTAGACATTAATGGCTGTGTGTTGAGTTACTAAATTCTAAATTCTATTATTACTTTGGTATAAATCTAATTTTAGTGCTATACACTTTACAATAGGGTTCCATAGTTAACATTAGGTAATGCATTAGTTATCATGAACAAACAATTAACAATATATTTTTACAGCATTTTTTAATCGTTGTTAATGTTACTTAATAAAATACATTTGTTCAGTGTTAGTTCATGCTAGTTATTAGTGCATTAACAAATGTTAAAAAACAGAACATTTGATTATAAAAATGTATTAGAAGATGTTGAAATTAACAATAACCAAGATTAATAAATGCTGTAACATTATTGTTCATTATTAGTTCATGATAACTAATGTTAACGAATGAACCTTATTGTAAAGTGTTACTATGTTTTTTTTAGGTTCTAAGAGCCATGTATTGACAGTGCAATCTGTATACAGTACTGTGCAGAAGTTTTAGGCAGTTGTGAAAAACTTTCAAAGTGAGGATTTCTTAAAAAAAAATGACATTAATAGTTTACATTAATCAATTAACATCATACAAAGTCCAGCAAACAGAAAAAAGAGCTAAATCAATATTTGGTGTGAACACTTTTGCCTTCAAAACAGCACCAATTCTCCTACTTACACCAGAACACATTTTCTATTGGCTTTTGGCAGACAGGATTCTCTTGGAGAATTCACCACAGTTCTTTTATTTATTTTTGCTGTTCTCAATTACTTCTGTCTCTTCGTGTAATTTCATATTGACCGAATGTTCAGTGGGGGGGCTTTGTGAGGGCCATGACATCTTAAGACTTTTGCACAGCACTATATATATATATATATATATATATATATATATATATATATATATATATATATATATAAAGAGAGAGAGAGCGCAAGCAAAAAGGGTCATGTATGGTAGATATGGTTCCCTTTCTGTCACTCACTCAAAATTGTGTCGAATGAAGTGACACAAGGGATCTTCCTGGGACACCAAACGTACCTCTGAACCTAAGAAAAGGCCAATGTCATGTTGGCAGACAGAATTTGCATGCCCCGCCCCGGACATACAGGTATAAAGGGAAGCGGGGCAGCGAGTGCCAGTCAGAATTTTTATTCGGAGCCGAACAGTTGTGCAACAGCAAGCTGAGTTCACCACTGTTTCACTCACATCTACTGGCGATAACCACCGCTGTTGGATCTACGGCGCGTTTCCAGCTGGAGTTCTCTCTCTCTGCACGCTGTGCAGTCCACTCCCCTGGGCACTTCGACAGCGCTTTCATTGCCTGAAAGAGTGTTTCTCGTCCTAAAAAGAGTTTATTTCCTCTAAAAAAGTTTGAGTTCCCACTCATAAAGGAGCAATACACAGCAGGCATTGAATGTTCTTTACAGGACGCGTCTTTTTAAAGATGTCTTTCCGCCTGTGTAGTTCCTGGATGCGGTTGATTTCTCTACACTTCTGACAGTCATACAAGCTGCCTCGCGTGCCTGGGCTGCAATCACACGCAGGAAGTGTTTTATGAATGGTCTAGCCTGTTCCCCTCCTGGGATATCTCTGTGGTCCTCTCGGGCCTTCAGAGACCCCCCTTCGAACTGCTTGATTCAGTTGAGCTCAAGGCCCTCTCCCTGAAGATGGCCCTCCTGATCACGTTAGCCTCCATCAAGAGGGTAGGGGACCTGCATGCATTCTCCGTCAGTGACACCTGCCTGGAGTTCGGTCCGGCATATTCTCACGTTATCCTGAGGCCATGGCCGGGCTACATGCCCAAGGTTCCTACAACCTCCTTCACGGACAAGGTCGTGAGCCTGCAAGCAAGCTGCCCCAGGAGGAGGCAGACCCAGCCTTCTCATTGCTGTGTCCAGTACGTGATTTGCGGTACGCGATTTGGATCACACGCAGAGCTCTAGATGTTCTGAGCAGCTCTTTGTCTGCTTCGGTGGACGGCGGAAAGGGAACGCCATCTCCAAAAAGAGGTTAGCTCACTGGGTCATTGATGCTATTTCCTTAGCTTATCACACCCGGGCCGGGCAACACCCAATACCGTTGCAAGATTTTACAATCTCAGGGTTGAGTCGGTCTCATCCCGTGTTTTGTCAGGTCCGAGCCGGTAGAACTTGGTAATGCGGCACAACTGACCGGGTGTTCCACTTGCACACAGTGCCCTTCACCAAGTTCATCCAGTGCACCTTCTATCCCAGGTTAGCCACTAAAAGTTGCTCCCTGGACTCTCCTGCCTAGCCTTCACGAGTCACAGGCGCTCTGTACTGGGGTCTGGCTCCATGGGCTTAGTTCTCTTTTCAGGCAAACTCCCCGTGATGTATTTCCCTGTCGGCAGACCCATGTTTCCCTTGGGCAGCCACGCTGCCCCTGTTGCCGTGCTTGTAGAATCCCCCCTCATTAGGCTGGACCTAACACCGCGCCATTTCCCACTTATGGCTTCACAACCCTCATGGTGTATTTGCCACATGTTAATTCCCACTAGGCTGGGCAGGATGTGGCCTCTGCAGGGTCTTTTCCCCCCTAAAAGAATAGGACCGGGAAAGACCGCCTTCCCTGACGCATTTCATAGCGTTAAGATAGCCCCAGCCACTTCACGTCCTATGTGAGAGACATAGTGAGAGAAAAGGCGTGGCAGCCGGGCTTGCTCCCATGCTAGTCATGTAGCGCCTGTTCCCCCTCTCAGGGGTGCGGGGAACCTAAGGTCTGTATGTGACACCTCTTTAGGGGCGTTGGGGAGGGTTAAATGCAGCCAACACAGTTGCCTCTAGCACGCAGAATCCTGCTTGCACCTGTCTCGGCAGTTCACGTAACATGGTCAGTGCATGGCATTTTTATATGGGACCCCTTGTGTCACTTCATTCGACACAACGTTGAGTGAGTGACAGAAAGAGAACGTCATGGTTACTGTTGTAACCTCCATTCTCCGAGGGAAGGAACGAGATGTTGTGTCCCTCCTGCCACAGCACTAGACCTACCACTGTAAATGGCCATACCTTATTTTCGGCTCCTCAATGCAAAAACCTGACTGGCACTAGCTGCCCCACTTCCCTTTATACCTGTATGTCCAGGGCGGGGCATGCAAATTCTGTCTGCCAACTTGACATTGGCCTTTTCTCAGGTTCAGATGTGCGTTTGGCCTCACAGGAAGACCCCTTGTGTCACTTAATTCGATAAAATGTATCGTTCCTTCCCTCGGGGAACGGAGGTTACAACAGTAACCATGACGTTCTAAAATAATTAAAGAACTTTCAAGGAACCATGTAACCATGTAGGTGTAACTAAGGGAAGATCATTCTGTAATTTCTGTACATTTCAATATGTCAAAGGAAAATGCTAATACATTAAAGCTTTGAGCATCATTTCAGCATTCTCCTCTTCTCATTTTGCATTCCATTTATGGACTAGCCAAGGTTAATATGTTAAATCTGTTTTATGAGGTCTGTTGGAGCCCATTCTTTAACAATACATCTGTTCAACAATTATTAGACCATTTTTGTCATAAAAAATTCAACACCCCAGACTGTCGCATGAGTAAGACCAGAAAATGTATGCAGCGAATTTCTCCTAAGAACAGGGAAGGGATAAAAAAATTAAATATGAAATTCACTTAAAAGATTCTTCAATTAGATATGTTGAGATGATTTAGTTTCAGAATGTATGTGATGGAGAGAGCCAAATATATTTCTCCGGTGATGCTGGTAAACGGAAGAGCTGAAGGCTATTCTTAATATTACAGCAGTTTAGAGCATGACACAGTAGAGAGGTATTGAAAGATTTATGTAAATATACAGTACACTGACCCAAAAAGCATTTGCACACTTAACATGTATAAATGTCATTAGATTAGATAACAAAATATCCGACCAAGTAGCATATTCAAACAAATGATGCTTCACTTTTCTAAGCTGTTTTTGCTATGGCTTGAACTGGTATCAAAGTGTTTTTTAGTGGATGCAAAAAGTCAAGAGTAACCATAGGTGTAGTTTATAAAACTATGGACATGCTCCACCAACAACAAATACTTTGTCAATGTTTTGAACAGTATATCTATCGTTTTATCCTTTAAAACTTGACAAAATGTTTTGCTTGAAAAGTATGCTTGTGTTATGTTTCTTTCAAATTTTAATCACATGTGACCACATGTCCTTAATGCTTCATGTTCTTTGGTACTAGAAAGTCTCTTGCCATTATATCAAACACATTTTAAATCTATTTGGTTCGCTAAATGAAGCTTAAAATTGTCTTTTTTTTTTTCTTTTTTTGTTTTGTTGCCACAAAATAGACTGCAATAGACTGGCATGCCTTAAGGTCAATATTATCAAAAATGGAAAAAAGAAATGGATTTCTCTAGTAACTCATCAGACAATAATTGTTTTGAGGAATGAAGGCTATACAATGCTTGAAATTTCCCAAAAACTGAAGATTTCATACAAAAGTGTACACAACAGTCTTCAAAGACAAAGGACATCTGGCTCTAACAAGGACAGAAAGAGATGTGGGTGGCCAGATGTACAACTAAACAATAGGACAAGTACATTGTAGTCTCTAGTTTGAGAAATAGATGCATCACATGTCCTCAGCTTCATTGAATTCTACATGCTCAACACAAATTTCATGTACAACAGTAAAGAGAAGACTCAGGGGTGCAGGTCTTATGGGAAGAATTGCAAATAAAAAGCCACTTTTTAAACAGGAAAACAAAAAGTAAAGGTTAGAGTGGGCAAAGAAACAGACATTGGACAACAGATACTTGGAAAACTATGTTATGGATTTTAATCCCATTGAGATTTGTGGGATCAACTAGACTGTAAGGTGCGTGAGAAGCCACATCTACTAATGCTATAAACACAACTATTACACAAGGTGCAAACATTTATTGATGCTCAAGAAGACAACACACTACTATATGCATACTCTACTTTATGTAAATATCTGTAATGTAGAATCAGAGGAGCAGTACTAAATAAAATCTTTTAAATTTGTATAAATTATGAAAGGGGTGTGAACATTTATGAGGAAAAAATAGAATGCAATCTTAACTATATATACTGTTTATTAAACCTCTGACAAATGTATTATCAGATGACTTCCTTTTCTTTGACTCTCTATCTTGTTTCTGAAAAGCCTTCTAAATCAAGGAAATCTTTGATTTGGCTACTAAAACAGTAATTTGACTTCTTAATGTTTCAGTAGTTTTTTTAGTCTGGTGCACTGATATTGTAAAACATAGATTATTGTAGGAGCGCACATTTTATATCCCCTATTTGTTTGAATGAGCACCTGGAAGCGGTAAACTTACACACACACACACACACACACACACACACACACACACACACACACACATGTTGGGTTTCCATTTTTTATGGGGACTTACCATAGATTGTCATAGAATGTCAAATAGCATTAGAGCAGTTGTATTTTTGTACCTCATTCTTTACTATTACTTTAACTGCCATGGTAACAAGTTTGATTGTAACATTCTGACTTATATTACATATTATACAATGTTATGATCAAGTCTTTCTCAATGCACTGAACATATTTTAATAGTGCTGTAACTTATGGGACATTTAACTGTTTCTTATACTAAAAGATTGGAGATAGCTTTACAGTAAATAAAATAAAATAAAAAAGCCACCTGTCTCCCCTGCACTTTAAAAACTCATCACTCAAAAACATTGCAGTTATAATTTATTTATTTATTGTTAGTTAGTTCTGGAAATTTGGATTTACATAAAAAATATAATTGGCCATAGTAAAAACAGAAGTGTAAGATATTATTTTCATTGTTATACCATGTTTAATAGACATTGGCTCTATCCTTTTCCTCTTAATGACATGCTGTCTACAGAAGAGGGCAGGGAGGCAGCAGTGCCCAGCCACATCCTTACTCGTCTCAGGAAAGAGCAATTCCCCCAGCCCCTCCACTCTCCCTGGCTGGAATGTGTTCTGACAGGCGGGAGGGATGACCCTGAGAATCACATTATGTATATTTCTAAGCGACCTCCTGCATTTGCATGTAGGAGACAGTTAAAATAAGGCCATAAATCAGCTGCAAAAATATAAATGGATTTGCGGGAGATTGAAACCCTCAGAGAGTCTCCTGAGCAAATATTTCAGGGCCTGTCTGAGAGATATCCACTGTCATTAATCCGCAGGAGCTCTCTGACCACTCGCCGTGTATATTTCCTTCATTGCATGACCAGGAGGATGGGCACGTATTGCTAGTTTGGTAAATCTATCTGCATATTCCATTGCCTGCTTTGTCATCAGGGACAGGCAGTTTAAGTGTTTATCTCATTTTCATGAAACTTTCATGAAACTAAGTTTCACATATTTGAGCTATCAGCATGTTAGACTAAATAAAGTGTTTATAATAACAGCATTACTTTGCAGAACAAAATGTCCTTTATATTATTAAAAAATATACATAAAAAACAACGCACTCTCTCTCACACTCACACTCACACACACACACACACACACACACACACACACACAAATAAGTAGTCAAGTTTGTACTTTTCATTTGAAATTAGTTATGTGTTTTATCAATCATTATTTAATATTTTCAACCTGGTCTTAATGAATTGCAATACTGTACCTAAATTTTAGAAAAATTATTTTACCATGGCTCATTGTACTGCAGATTATCATTTCATAAATATTTAAAACATTCCTATGACATCTAAACACTTTTACCATAGTGCATGACTTGTTATGATTAACATTTTTATTCAAACACAGAAAAACTAAACACAAATACACAGAATCAACTTTTAACACCCACCACCACCCTTCGCCATCCCCAACCTCACCCTGGCCCTCAACAAACAACCCTGCGGTCATACATGAGCACATACAAAAAACAAAAAAAGAGAGAATTGTTTTTTTTTAAATCACACACATTAACAACTACACCTCTCTCCACTGTTCCACCCCGAGAACCCTCCAAGAATGGCAAGTATCTACCCAATTTTCCAACAAACAAATACAAATTCTGCAGTCTTCTATATGACTCTTCTTCTAAAGCCACCACCCTCCCAATCTCCAAGCACCTCTCCTGAAATGTGAAGCTCCAGCCGACTTCCAACCCCTCAAAATCACCTGTCTTGTGACCATAACACTGGTTAGGACTCAATCCTCCACATGTTTATTCCCCCCCCCCCCACAAAAACATGGGTTGTGTCTCCATCTTCCGATTTGCATTGCCACCAGGTGGGTGTGTCTTTAAGACCAATCCTATACAATCTAGAGGGGGTCCAATAGAATCTATGTAAAAATATGAATTGCATAAAGCGAACCCTTGCATCTCTAGATACAGACTTGACATTTTTAGAATCATAGCCCCTACTCACTTCCCCATTACCAAATTTTTATCTTTCTCTCATAATCGCTTGATAGACGTCCCCCCAGAAAGCAGTAATCACCTCTCCCAGAGTATCTGCCAATTTAGGGGGGGTGTACGCTACTCCCAAAAACAATACAGAGCAGGTGGCACAGCTGTAAATACCTATAGAACTGAGATCTGGGACTCCCAAAATGTTGAACCAAATTTTCAAAAAATCTCAACACCACTTTCATATAGGTCACCCAGTGCAGTAACCCCCCCAGTGCAGTAATCCACTCTGACCAGCAGAAAGGTGACTTATCAATATATAATTTTGGGTTCAGCCATGTGCTTGAGGAAACATTAAAGTAAATGTCTGAATTAAACACTTTTGTCCATACCGAGTGCAAATGCGAAATATCGAAGTGTAACTTAAATTCTGATTAGTTTGATAGAAAGACTTTGCAATGGCGAAATAGGGGCAACAACATCCTGTTCAATACAAAACCAGGGAGTGACTCTCTCAGCTGGAAGCGACCAATGAGCCAAATGCCTGAGACCGAATGATAATAATAAAAATAAATCTTGGGTAGGCCTAGTCCACCTCTTTCAATCAGCCTATGTAATTTATTAAAATTGAATCTAGGATGCTTACCATTCCAAATGAAGGTCTTCACAATGCTATCAAATTGCTTGAAATAAGAGAGGAGGGACATCTAGAGGAGAGACTGTAGCAGGTAGTTACATTTTGGAATACAATTATTTTTAATAACATTAACCTTCCCAGTCTTAGATTAATGTAATCATCCCCACCTGACCAGATCGCTCAAAAAAATTGTTATTAAGGGATCAAAACTAAATCAGACATATTTGCTGGGAATAAAATGCCCAAATATTTAATGCCCTGTTAGGGCTACTGGAAGGTGCCCGGCTGGCAAGCCGTTTTCTATTCTAGAATAAATCTAATGGACTGATGAAATACATTTTTAGTCCCTACCAGATGGGTTAAAACTCTCCAAATATTAATATTACTCTCCAAAAATAGTAATATTTTTACACATCCTGTGAAGTGTCAGTTTTGCTCTAGGGGGCTTACACACTTTCGTTTCACTATAATCAAGGACTGAATCCATCAATAGATTAAAGTGTCCTCCCAATATTATATCATGAAGGGTGCCAGTGGCTTACAACATCCCTTCAAGATCTATAAAAAAGCCCTGATCATAAGTGTTAGGTGAGTAAATATTTGCCAAAATCAACCTTTGCCCCTGAATTTCTGCTAAAACGTTGTTAAATGTTAACTTATAACTTATATGTTTATAATAATTTATTTTTAATCTGTTTGAGACATTTGAATTGTAGCTGTTTACTTATTAATGTAATGACTCCCCTTACTTGAGCCAGCACTAAAGAAAACATGTCCACCCCATATCTTCTCAAAATGTTCAGCTTTCATAAAGATGTGTTTCTTGAAGAAACACTATATAACATTTTAGTTTAAGAAAATAAATAACCTTCCTTCTTTTTATGGGGTGCCCCAACCCATTCACATTCCATGAGGAGAGAGACAGTCCACTCATATTAACATTTTACATTTTGACATAAAAAATAGATTGTGTCAAAAATAAAATGAAAAACCCAGAACTTCCCCCCAAACCAAACAAACAGAAAAAAGAAAAATGTGTGCATTAACCCCCTGCACGACAGTGCCAACTGATGTCCATACCACTAAACTCAAACAGTCCATGTACACCTACGAGAGCCCCCATAACAAATTTGCCGTCGGATTGCTCAAGTGTTTCTATAAAAAATTTGTGAGACAGAATAACATAACATAAAATAATCTATAAAACAAACTCCAGCCAATATACAGAATAAACACATAACTTGCAGATTCATCCACAAAACTGCCACGAAGGTGTGTTCCTCCACAAAACAATCTCCAGCCGCTAGCGAAAAAAAAAAAAAAAAAAAAAAAAGCTGTTCAGTTTTCTCAGACAGTCCAACGAATGCCCAGTGTGCTGTTCATGAGTGCAGCAGATGACTTAATCCTTCCAATGTACTGCAAAAAATACTCCACAAAACAAACCCAAGCCAATAGGAGGCATAAACACAACGAACATGCAGATCCATCCACAACTATCCTGAAGGAGTGTTATTCCACAAAACAAACTCCAACTGCTAGGTGGAACCAGCACAAAAAGAAACAAAACAGGTGCCCAGTTTCCTCGAACGGTCAAGTGAATGTTCAGTGAGTCAGGTCCACTAGGCTGTAAAGCGAGCGCCACACTATGACTCACTCATTCCATAGACTTTATGAAGGATATCGCATGTTGGGGACAATTAAGCACTCTAAGGCCATCCTGAACATCTATTCTCAACCTGACCAGAAACTTCAGTGCAAAACAACCCTCCGTTGATGCAAAGTTTCTTGAAGGAGTGTTATTCCACAAAACAGACTCCAGCCGCTATGTGGAATCAGCACAAAAAGAAACAAAAAAGGTGTCTAGCTTGCTCAGATGGTCAAGTGAATTTTCAGTGAGTCAAACTCGATAATCTGCAATGTGAGAAATACACTGACTTCCTCAGTACATTTATTTTATGAAAGACATCGCTTGTTGTGGGCATGTAAATGTTTTGCGGCCATCCTTAGTATATATTCTCAATTTGGCCAGGAACATCAGTGCAAAAGCGTCCTTTCGTTGATGTAAGAGTTTCTTGCATTCCTTGAATCAATCACATTTCTCACGTCAAATTCGCAAAGTCTGGGCACAAGAAAATGCTTTGGTTCTTCCGCTTTGCATAACACGAGATCTCTGTCTCCCTCAGTATATCTCTGAGCCAGGACCCTGTGAGCTCACTTTATTTCCAGCTTATGGCCTGTTATGTCGAGGAGTCTCGGAAAGAGCTCATCTAGGAATTTCACCATATCTTGGCCTTTTCGTTCTCAGGAATTCCAACAATTCGGATGTTGTTTCGCCAATTATGCTAATCAAGGTCTTCCAGTTTTTTCTAAATGTGTTCTAAATCTACTTTGGTCGCTTGCGGATTAGCAGCTAATTCCCTCACCGATGACTCCAGATAATCGATCTGCTTCTTGACGTCCCCCATTCTTGTAACCAACTCAGTGAATTTTGTCTCCATGGAAGTGATCGATCGACGTATTACAGCAAGATCCCCCAAGTCTGCTAGGACCATCGCCAGCATTGCCAGAATACTTGACATCTGACGCTGAATCTCTCCCACCACACTGTCTAAACTGAGTCCCTGGTCTGCGGCCCTGTGAGGGGTGTCTGCTTGGGCACGTAAGTGTCTTTTAGTGTCCAAAGCCTGAGGATTTTTAATTATTTGACATATTGACCTCACAGAACAGTTATGGAACATGGTGTACCGAATCTCACCGGTTTATGACACAAAAAGAATGGAAAAACTAGCAAAGTGTTCAGAGATCACTAATCACACATCCGACCCTCGCATGGCGTCACGTGACTCACAGTTCATGACTTGTAAGTATTAGACTTGTATTGTTATGGCACACATTCATTTGATATGTTTTAGCACCATCTTGTGGTAGTTTAATGTAACAAAAAAAATAATATTGTTAACAGTGAACTGTTTTCTTAGTGGTTGGATCAGAGCATGTGACACTTAGGTTAACAGTTGATCAGGAAATAACTTCAGTGTTCTAGATTCTCTCCATGCTTCTCTCTGTTTTCATTTACATTTGTGCCTTGGAGAGCTTTTCCTTGTAGGTTTGGTATCTTTTTCTTTTCAGTGCTTTGTGCAAATGTATATGTGTATATATTTTTAATGAATAAGTTTGAGCTTAAAAAAAATTATTCTACGGTGATTTGTTAACAATAGTAACAATAAGATGCAAAGCTGAATGTAATCTTTGGTATACATGCTCAAATAATATTTGTACACAGTGGGAACTCATTTGTGTTTATTTTGAGAACATTTTGTAACAAGACATTTGTAATTTTGTATGTTTCAGTTTTACAAAAAAAAGTCAGCAAAAAGAAAAAGAAAGAAGAGGAAAGAACATAACGGTAAAAACTCTCAACTTTACTCCAGCGTCTGAACTTTTCTGACTTCTTTTAGCTATCTGTCAATTTTGCATAAATTAAACACTCATCTAGGACAGAATACGGATACTACATTAATAGCGTTCCTATTTTTTAATGCATTAAACAAAAAAATTTGATCACAGAAATTAACGCATTAAAAAATATGAATGCAATTAATGCAGTATTCTTTTTTTTTTACCCTGAAACGTCATGCGATAGGAGAAAGGTGTCCTGAGTTGTTCCTGGCAGGCTACTCGACCTTACAGGCTCCATTTATGGTGGGGGTGGGGTTAGTATATCTGCTGCCTGACAGGAATGACCCCAGGAACATTTGTAAACATGTTTTTCCCCATTTTCTGTGGCTAGAATTGGCATATATAAAATTTCAGGGGGTACACGTTTGACAGCAAATTTCTAGCACATAAACATTGTGCAGAGCAGTGAAAGTTATTCATTATGCACAACTTATGTCCAGGGCATAATAAACACAGGAGCAGATTTCATTTACGGACAATGAAGACTTCATCCACAAGCAGTGAAACAGGTGTGCTAGAGATATCTGTCACCCAAAAATGCTCACTCACTTTAATCTAAACCAGTGTCAGAACCTAAACAGCCCGAGTGAGACCTAGCATGTGCACATAGACTATAAAGGACCTGGATGTTTAGCAAGCTGCAGCCTGGTATACTTGACACTGTTAAACAGCAGCCAGAGAAAATACTTTTTTTTTTTAGATTTTAAACTTCATCAAATTAATCTTCAGCATTCAGTATGTTTTATATCTGTATGGTGTATAATAACGCATTGGCAATGTACACTTAAGTGTCTTGACAATAAAGTTTCATATGACTTGAATCTGCCCATTTGATCATATTATTAAAAAAGAAAGTCCACTAGACGCATTGTAAGGGTGTGATCAATTTGTGTGGTAGCTCAACTAATTGCGTTGTACTTGTGAGTCAAAGAACCAAGCCCTGAGGATCACGATGAGTCAAAATGTGAGCCAAATGTGTTCTAGAAGCACCACTAAATGACTTGATTCATTCAGCTATTGTGTTTTTCATGTAATATTTGTCATAACATTATCGATTAGGTTTTAGGTATAAGGTAGGGAGGCAATTTTTATTAATTTAAAACTCAATAGAACATTAACCTTACAAACCTCATTTGTTTTTTCATGTCACATTTGCTCTTTATAACATTATAGGTTGGGTTTAGGTTCAAGGTTTAGGGTAGGGAAGTAGGTTCTGTTGATTTAAAACTTGATAGAGCATTAACCTTAAAAACTAATCTCACACAAACTGATAAAATGTATATCCTATATGTAAGTTGCTTAAATGTAAACTTTACACTGCTATCTCACCTCCAAAATCTGGAAAACAAGCTTTGAAAAACATCCTTAACACACAAATAAAATTAATTACAGTTAAATGCTGACAATGCCATTTAATGAAGGAATAGTGACTGTCCCTCCATGATAAAACAAAGCATCCCTGGAGGAAAAAATAGAAACAACTCACAGTCACACATATGGCGTGCCTTTATAAGACTTGCTGCTTGCAATGACACATCTTTGGAGAGCACTATCTGTATGCTAATGAATCAAATGTACAGGCAGAGGAAGATAAAAAAAATCCAAAGTACTGCAAGCTAAAAAAAACTCTTAAGGGTCTGTTTGCGGTGGCTGATGATTTTGTGATGAGAATATAAGATAATGATCACCGCACAGCACCGTTTTGATATACAATACAAACAGATTTTGTACCTACTCATCCATTTGTTAATTCAAAAACGATCAGCTAAGTGATTGCTCTGAAAAAGCCAAACTGGTTAAATGGAGGGAAATGCACAATCTGAGCCACACAAATACTTGGAAACCCAGAAAAACAGTGAAGCTCAACAGGGCTTGCATGAGCACTTACAGAATTGGGCAACACATTTTGACATTTAGAAAGAATTTGGGGCAATGTGTAGATGCCTGGATAATACACAATATCTTTATGCAGCTCCATTGAACTATTAAACAGATTTTAGGCATGGGTAAAGACAAAACAGTTCTCATACTTTTCAGTTATTTTCTAAAATTAACTATTAAAAAGTGAAATGCAGTTACACCTTAAAGAACTATTTCTTTTTTAAAAATCCTTTAAAAATTACTTTTGCTGTTATGTAGTCAGGTTAAATCAGTCATATTTGTGACTTGAATAAACCTGTTAATTTAGATGTTATCAAACAAAATTTTATAGAAGATAATTGACCCTTTTCCTAGACTGGGACATATATCTGCCTTAATTTAGCTGCATAAATCCAACAAAATTTTATATTGATTTTTTTTTATTCATATTATTTATTGGCAATTGATAACACTTTACTTTTTGTATTATTACTCTGGCATTGATTTTCAAAGCATTTAATTTAATTTAATTCATGTTCCAAGCCAGGAAATGTAAAAATGGTAAAAAGAAAAATTAAACTTAAGGTATACTAAAGGTTCTTAGAACTTACAACTTATATGTAATAGCTTAAATTGTTTTCTAAAATATATTAGATACTCATCTTTAGCTTGCAATTATGAAAGTAATCTAGTATCCCATTCTGTGCCAAACTGAGGCAAACAATCCCTTAAACACTCAGACTACCATTAACTGTCAGGGTGTGGTAAATGCAATTTTTATAAGCTAAACTTTAGATTTATAAATATATTTTTATAAAATTAGGTCTGAGTAAAAGAAGCTCTAAAATCTTAAAGGGACGAGTTTAGGTGCTTGTCTCTACTTATGCAATCAAATTTGACTGCTCCTCGAGTGAAAAAATACATGATAACAATTATTTTTAATTTTAATCAAAGCAAGGGGCAACACATTATCCTCATGTAAATACATAAATGATGCTGCTAGCCCTATTATTTATGAGACTGGACTCATAATCACATTACATTACAGTGATAAGAATCACAAGATCCCAGAAGTGGTTCACATTCATGGACAGAGCAGTCGCAAAAGATGTGGAATATTACAGATAATTTAATAAGGCTCATAAGTGTCAGCTTGAATGGCGTTAATGGCATTGTTTTAGCATGGAACATTTTTTTGTGGCCGGCATGTCAGGCTGTCCCCAGCCCAAGCGGTTGACAAGTCATTGGTATTACATGCAACAGTGCCGACTCATATGGCTTCATGGGTCCAATTAATATTTGAAGATATTAATGTAGATCATAATGAGCATATAAAAGTGGGGCATGGAGGCCTTCGGAGAGCCTATGCTATGGGACGGAGCATGTTTCAAAACAAGCAAATTACCAACATTCTTTCTCGCATGTTAAACAGTTTATAAACAGTAAAATGGCTTATTTTGTAAGATTTGATTCTTTCCTGCAGCTTGGCTCCTTGCCAGCTTTTAATTCTTTCTGGTTGGGAGCCACATCCACATTTGAGCTTATTTCATCACTAAAACACGTGCGGACAATCTCCAAGGATTCCGCTCACATAAAAAGTGATTTAGTTTAACTTTGAGTGAAAATATGATATTTAATTACTTCTGGTGGGAAAACTGATTCATTTTCTGGTGAGTTATGGACAATCTTGGTCATGAGCAGAATGAATGTGATATCAAGTGAAAACAGTTTCATAAATCTGTGAGAAAATGCAAATGTATTTTAAAATCGTTGCTTTGCAAGGTTATGCCAGTCATCTGACAGCCAATATTATTCACGTTAAACACTAAAGACTATGGATATGAAGGTCTACAATGGAAACCAACCCACCTTTATAATTGTAATTGCTGTTATAAATTAATATTACACACATAAGCAATATTTACCCTACAAACTGTATATGGGTAGTTGACATGTCCTTTTGTGTGAGCATCTAAAACTAAAGCATCATACACTGCACCTAAAACTATTTTGGTAACACTTTACAATAAGGTTCCATTTGACATTAGTTTTAACTAGATTAACATGAACTAACAAGGAACACTACTCTTAGAGTTTTTGTTAACATTGGTCAATGTTAGATATGCTAATACATTTTTAAAAACAAAAGTTGTATATGTTAACATTAGTTAATGTACCATGAACTAACAAGGAACAATTCCATTTTTGTTAACAAAGATGAATAAATGCTGTAATATATATATACTATTTTAAAGAGCATCAAGCATCTTTCTTTTCATCATTGTACTTTTAAAAAGGCTATGATCACACTGCAGTAACATTTCAAATTAACTTGCATGGAGGTGATTAAAAATAATAATAAAAAAAATATATTAGGACCAGATGCATGACCTAAGATATTCACTTTACCTTTCCATTTATATATTGTAACCTATAATCTTGATGTTGTTTATCAGTGTAATGTTATGCATCAACTACACATATTACAAGTACCTTCTAAGACATGCAAATTATGACCATTGCAAACAGCATATCTACAAATCAAAGTCTTGTTAGCAAGAAAGTACCAAACATTGAGGACAATGAAGATACCACATCACTTTGTTCTTCCAAAAAGAAAGAAAAATCTTGAAATATTGGTACTTTGAATTTCTTACTCTTCTGTACATTTGCATAACAAAGCCCCCAAAGACTAAGGTAGTGGAAGAAAGAAATAATGTAGAAATGGCCCACCCCTTCCCTTGGTCTCTCTATCAATATGCCATCAGCACACACAAACACACAGAGAAAACTACATAAGCACATCCACACATGTGTAGATGGAGCTACACAAACATTCTGCACATCCATTCGCAAAACATGTTTACTCTCCTATCTTTGCTCACACATGAAAATACACATATTCTCATGTTTTATACATTTTAGAGCTCAAACATACACATAGACACACAAAACACACAACATAAAACAATCAACCTCTATATAAAGTTCCTGACAAGAAAACCCCAAAAAGATCTGTAATCTTTGCAACCTACTATGAAAACACAGTCAGCAAAAAGGATAGCCTTTAAAGGGAGTTATCAAGAAGGCGAACAAGGAGAGGGGAGTAAAAAAAAAAAAAACCTATCTATTTGACTGCAATCCCTAAGCCACCTACATATACCCCCCTCATCTCCTCCTGCACCCCACCAAGAAAGAAAAAAGGATGAAATGACATTATGCATATGAAAATGTCCAAAAAGATGTTTGATTTATGTATGCATTAGATGCAAATTCTATAACAGGACACAAGGCGCTTGTGAGATTTCTCTCTGAACACTCTGCTGCCCTGATCAAACCTGATCTCATTAATTCCGACAAGGGGAAAAAGATAGAAGGAGCGAAAGTGCAAGAATTGGAAGAACTTTACAACCTGGACTCAGATTAACACAAAAAAGGGGGTAGCAAATGGCATTCTAGCCTCTGAAGCCACAGCAGACTGACTCAGACCGGGCACTAGAAGACCAATGGGCACACAATTCTCAATCAAAATCACATAGCACAAATGTCGACCCGCATGGCACACAATATGAAATAAGCATTTCAATATACAAACTTTTTTTTTTTTTTTTTTAACAGCATGTAATGACTGCACTTAACAGTTGTCAGAGATAGCATTTAAAAAATGTGCTCTTGAAAAAAAAAAAAAAAAAAAATCTATAGATTTTTGGAATGTAAACAGAAATTTATTGGACAAAAACACTTAATTTTCTTTATATTGTATTAATATAAAGTGTAAAGGGCCAAGAATATACAGACAGTTGATATTTTTTTCTTTAGCTGAAATCGGTCTGTGCATACTGAAATTCAAAACACTGCCTCCAGTGGCCAAAGCTATAAGTGCTATTGGACATATGGGCACAAATGAGATCCATTTTCCTGATATAATGTATCTTCCTAATTTGGCAAAAATCCTGTTTGTTTGGGTTTATGCCTTTGACATAAACATTACAAGATATAAGAATGTTTTCTCTTTGCCCCCTGCTGTCCACAACCCTGTAAGATCTAACCTGACACCCACCAATTGAGAACCAATTTACAATATTATTAAAAGTTATGAAGGAAATTCTTCCATAGAAATTCTATGGGAATAATAAGTAAATATTTACGCAACAACACAATTAGTAGTAGGCCTGGTATTAAAAATTCTATTTGTTGAACAGTGCATGCAAAGTTCAAAAATTAAGTCTGCAATTGTATCCTACAGTGCCGACCGTGATGGGAACATGAACAGTCGAAGCATCAGGAAATTGCAGACCTTCCTACATTCTTCCTTCACCTTCTCCTGTGGCTGCAATGATTGAGGTCAAGCCTAGGATTCTTTACTGGCCTAACTAATGTGATTGCATCAGAGAAATACCCTTAAACCATATCAGGTCCTGATCTGCATACTGATTGGCTTCACTGTCCTTGACAGTGACCTTGAAGAGGCCTACACTGCCGCCAGCGGGGGGTTGAGGTGGGGTGCTAGAGAAATATGCATACTGTCCATCATGAGCATACATTTTCATGCAAAGACATCCCTGCTCAGAGTAACCCCTGTTAGCAGCCTATCTCCTTTTCTATGCATCAATGCAAATTATAACAATAGCCAGGGCTTTATTCAGGGGGTAAGCCTGTGTGACTCTGTGACAGGGAGCAGGGGAGACAAAGGGGCCCTTTCCCTCTGACTGCACATGGCCACTGTCACAACGCCTCACTCTTGGCTGTATACGCTTAAGAAATGAGATACGGTGCGGGGTTTCTGCGAATGCAATTTGAAATCATAAAATGCAAAATAAAAGCATATGTTTGTAATGCCATTTCATTCAGTCCTCTTGAGAAGACCATGTGTTTTGTCAGAAAGTGCTGAGCTATTCAGTACATTGCTTCTGACATTTTTGTTGATGCTTAGTCATCTAAATATGTGCCTTAAGCCTCTAAGTATAGCTGGCGCGCAGAACACCTGTTTGTTTGTTTTGGTACCATGAACAATTTGGTTATTTTCAGCTCAACAGCGTGTAGTGCCTCTGAAGCTACTGGCTTATTTCTGATTGGCTCACTTTCACTTTTTTTATTGTACTTCATATTGTGGTATTGTACAGTAAATGTTGACACATAATTCACAAATTCAGTTAAGGACTATTTAGTTGGAGCCATGTTCTAGTGGTCAATGCATGTGCTCAGACATGTTGAACATGTGCTCATGCGGGACAACTGGGTTCAAGATCTGCCTGGGTCCTGTCAACTCTAAACTATTACTGTGAATAAAAATTGATAACAAATAAATAACACATTTGCACACTAGATTTTTTTAAAATGAAACCACCATCTTTATGAACTCCTTCACACTGATATAACAGAATATTCTTTTCTCTAAAATTATTCTTTACTCATTAAATTATTTTTTCTTTATTTGGAGGTTAGCATTCTTTGCATACTGAACAGTTCAGATATTCAAAATGTTTTCAGATAATGATGAAACTTTGGCATTTAATTTAGTGTGAAAATAGCTTGCTTAAAATAGATTACTTAGATATGGATTACTATAGACTTTCAAGTTGTTTAGTTGCATCAAACTTTTAGGGTGGCTTTTCAAAAAAGAAAAACCCAAATATTTTTGTTAGATGTTTACTTACCATGTGGCTGAATGCCCTTGTTTGACAGGTCTTGTCTAATTGTCTTGAAACTAGGAACCAGAAATTTTGCTCTCTCTCTCTCTCTCTCTCTTATTCTCATACATTAGTGGCCAAAAATATTGGGACCCTTTGTAAATATGAGCAAAGAAGGCTGTGAAAAAAATCTGCATTGTTTATCCCTTTGATCTTTCAATTAAAAATTAATCAATAAAAAAATCGAACATTTATTGAAGTAAAACAATTGAATGAGGGGAAATATCTCATTTTTAAATACATATTTTTCACCTAAACACGTTGATCACAATTATTGGCACCCCTAGGAATTCTTATGAGTAAAATATATCTTAAGTATATTCCCATTCATATTTTACATTTTGTGTAAATTACTTTTGAGTGACTTGGAACATGAAATTGTTCAGACACGACTCATATGAGGTAACACAAAGGCCAAATTCCCTTAATCACCAATCACAGTGGGTTAGACTAAAGAATATAGATCTGACATGTGGCAAAAGGTTGTTGAGCTTTGCAAAATGGGATGTGGCTATAAGAAAAGAGCCAAAGCATTGAAAATACCCATTTTCACCATCAGGTCAATAATTAAGAAGTTTCAATCAACTGAAGATGTTAAGAATTGGCCTGGAAAAGGACGTGTGTATTTATTGTTGTACATGCACAGTGAGGAGGATGGTTCAAGTGGCCAAAGGATCTCCAAGTATCACAGAAAGAATTGCAGAAATTAGTTAGGTGGAAATTAGTTTGAAGGATCTGCAGAGATTCTCTATGGATTCTCCATTGCCAGGTGTTCTCCAACCTCATTAGGCATTATAAGAGAAGACTTAGAACTGTTATCTTGGCAAAGGGAGATTATAAAAAGTATTGAATAAAAGGGTGCCAATAATTATGGCCAAAAAATATTTATTAAATAATAAGATATTTCCCCTTTTTCAATTGTTTTACTTCAATTAAAGGTTAGATTTTTGTGATTTTTGGAATGAAAGTTCAAAAGGCTAAACAATGCAGATTTTAATTTTTTTTCCACAGCCTTCTTTGCGCATATTTACCAAGGGTGCCAATATTTTTGGCCACTACTGTAAAAATCAAATAAAAAAAAAAACAAACTCTCAACATTTTTTATCACCACTCTCATATTCACAGGTAGACCTCTGTGAATCAACAACATTTTGTTGGACAACCTTTGAGATGTTTGCTCATGTTGAGAATGGTTATCATAAAACAGATGCACTTGCACTGGCAGGGATTATTCCAAAAGACAACAGCCAAGGCAATCTGCTAGTCTAACATATGATGAATACAAAGAGTGCATTGGAGAGAGGCAGGTAGAAACTAGAAAAAAAAAGAAAGAAAATAAATATGCGATGGTTTCCATCCTATGTTATGGGTCTGAATGCTCTACCATCATTGTTATTTATTTTTATTGTTTAAAGGAATTCAAAAGGAAGAAATTACTAACATTAAAAGTCATGTTCAGCAAATTTGGGTAACTGTCAGATTTAAAGCTAAGAAAAATCCCTACGTTTACAGAGATCCTATCAATCTACAGTATAATTCGAATTGTCTATTTCAGTGAAATGAAAGCTCACAAACACTCAAATGAGACACCTATACAAAGTTATGCCATATTTACATTATTTTATCTGACAGACACTGTTATACAAAAATAAATTACAGTTCACTCAAAGTATACATTTTATCAATAGCAGTGTTTGGGAAAAACTAAAAGCAGCAACTCTACTAACTTAAATGTTTTCAGTACATGACAGAATCAATTGAATTGAACCTACGACTTTAGTATTGCTAGCACCACTCTTCCATTTGAGCTTCAGGAAATCACATATTTCACCAGTGTTGTGACACATTAAACACATTCTTTCCATGGGATTTCATTTATCCTACTGTCCCTTTCCAGTTTGAGAATGTGTATCCCCCACCTGCAAATTGGGATTATTGTTGAGGACAAAGACAACCCTTTAAATTTGATTTTGTCTGTACAACAGTGTCTAAGAGTGAAATTGACTGCTGCAGTCCCCATATAAGAGATTACCATAAATGATCAAGTCTGACCCCCTTACACAGGAGAGGTACAGTACAGCTTTTCCCCACATGGTTGAAAATGACATAACAGGCACTGATATGGCAAGTGCTGGTTGGTCCCTATGATTGTCAGAAATGGGAGATAATCAACATCTGAAGCCAAGATCATTACATTACAGTTTGCAAGCCAAACATGCAAGGGAATTTGATGTGTTCATAGACTTTTCCTTTCTTTTTTTTTAATCAGCATCAATAATTAAACTTACAATTTATTAATATATCCCATGTTCACAAAGGCTGCTTGCTTAACAGTTAAAAAAAATTAGCATAATACTGTTTAAAAGAACGTTTTAGATGGACTATAGCACATCACACTGCTAGATATGTCAAATATTTCATGTCAGCTACATAACCAAAAATAAATAAACCCTTAAAAGCACGAGAAAATAAGGTTCAAAGGAATTATAATACAAAGCTTTTATTGGCTTTTTTATCAAGATCCTTTTCATTGTTTGATCTTGTGAGACAACACCAGATACTTAAAAGTATTTAGATGTGTTTATACTGTATGCAAATACTTGGAAAAACCATGGCAATTATTTAAATCCCATTTATTTATGAATAGTTGAACTATTCAATTGCATATAATTGTACACGCTAGTGAAAATGAAAGCATTACTGTCATAATTAAGAGAGGACACTCTCTCATACACCCCATTTCTCAGTTTCTCGCTCTCTCCTTCTCATCTATTATATGACTTCAATTTTATGTACCATTAAAAGCTTAAAACATCAAATAAGTCACTCAAACCAGGCCTCATGGGACACAACAACAGCACCGTGAGTAGATCATTAGATGGTGTGAAACTCACAAAATCTTAGTATCAGCTCGCCACTAAAAAGAAAAAACAGCCCTCTTTTCTTGTTTTGTTTCTTGCAATTCCCTCCAAAAATGTTAATACAAAAGAACAGAGCGAAAGCTCGGAGGGATGAGGTGAACTACTTGAAGATATTTAAAACAGAAATGCTTTGTTAAAAATACAAGTCCTTCGAGTTGACTGGGTACTCTCTTCTGTGTGCTCTCTGGTTAAAGGAACACCGCTTTTAACCGGAAAGAAAAATAGCATACCACAGAGGTTTTTTTGGGTCCTGACATATCTATCACCTGCAAATTGAGGTAAAAGTGCATGAAACTTTACTTCCGCCAGCTTTATTTTTCTTTAGATGCACATTTCCCTTTTCTTGCTTACAGCTTATTTTGAATCAAAAAAAAAAAAAACTTTCCTTCTCTAAAACTGAGGGTCGTCATTGCAGAATACTTAAAATAACTGAAACCACTAATAATAATGACCAATGAAATTGTGAGTTTGTGTCACAGTAAAGTCCACTGTGTTTCCAAAAGTACATGTTACAAGATAAGCCACATAAACAGTATTTGTCAGACTTGTGGCCTAATTGAATCTGGCATGACAATAGCAGTGGTAAAAAGGAGTGAATTAAACAAATTGAAACAAAATTTATGTACTATTAAAAAGAGAAAATACTATGCTTTTTTATTTAACTTTAATTTTATATTAACTCTTCACTGCCATAAAAACACCATATTCCAAGGAAATGCACCAGTAATGTCCTAAGAGTTTCACCATATTCCAAGGAATTGGTAACATGTCGGTGATGGCCTCAGCATTTGACATTAAAAAGTAAACAATGAGCCAGCACGTTCTTTTAAAGACACTGTCAGAGACAGAGCTCCTAGATATTATTGAATATAGGAATTTACCACTGACACCGACTGTGTTGTACAGGTGAGAGTGAAGTGGGGTCTCTCAAGGATCCTTTTGTACAGAGCAGCATAAGCAGCAAGTGTTAAATTGTACTAGCCCGGCTCATGTGTATATAAAAATGCCCTGAACAAGATGCTTATCTTAATAGATGAAGTAGGAGCAAAAGAGCTATAATTTTTATCAAATGTCTGGCTTAGTCGTACAAGGCCTTCGAGTGCTATTGAGGTTTTAAATGCATGTTGTTGGGACTTGCTGAATGGACTCAGTAGGGGGTGTCTCTCTCAGTAATTATACCTCACTTTCAGGTATTTCTGTTGCTGTGCTCTTTATCTTCTCTTGTAAAGAGGAAATCAATTTGTACAGATGTATATGAGAGAGGTGATTGCCTTGACTAGAAGGGGTAGAAAAAGAAAGACCAGCTTTGCAAAAAAAGAAAAAAAAAAAAAAAAAAGAATTGTCATAAAATGGACAGGTGTTTTGAAAATTGAGGAGAGTTGCTTTTGAATGTGTTTGTTTGGGTCTTTTGTTAGGTTGTATTTAGTGGCTGACTTAGGTGCACTGTGCTCCTGAAAATTTGTCTCAGAAGAGCAAAAAATAAAACTTGGAAAAATTTAACAACTTAAAAGGCAACTTCTTCGACAATTACTGGAACCCATAAGAATGGGACAAAATAATTCCTCTATCCCATTTTATCACATTTAAGCTTTATAAGGGTTATTGTAGAAAAATATAATTAAAGGGTTGGTTCACCAAAAATGAAAAATCTAAAATAATTTACTCATTCTCATGTCTTTCCAAACCCAAGACTTCATTCCATCCATGGAACACAAAAGGTACAATTCTTAACAATGTTTATGCTGCTCATTTATTTATTTTTTGTTCTAAAATGAAAGTGATTGGGGACTGAGACTGTCAGTCCATAACATTTGGCTTAACATCTCATTTCACAGAAGAGAGAAAATATGTTATTTTCAGAATTATCCCTTTAATAGTTTGATTAGTGATTAAGCAGCACTTTACCAAAATAATCAAATACTCTTAGTATTGTTTTCATGATCAAACTAACTGAGGACACATTTTTATCAGTTCTAATGTTCTAATTATTTCTATATTTAGTTGATAAAATAATAAAACAACACACTATGATTTCCAACTGGAAATGTGGACAACAGACCACATAATAGTAATAATAATGATAATAAACAGTCATTAAAGTTTGTGTTTTTATTCATTATGAGATATAGCAGAGAAAAATAAAGAAATAAAATTGTGTAATAAAATTACACAGTGTATATTTTTTATACTTGAATTAATCAGCATGCTGTCACATGAGCAAAGATGATAAATTCAGAAGAGATTTATATAAGCAGCCAGGCTAAATTATCACAATTAAGGTCATCATCATCCCACTCGAGAGTGGTCAAGTGGAATAATGTGAAGACATTAGGTCCCACGGTTTGTAGCGTGGTCACATAACCGCTGAATGGAGCCATTAGTGTCCAGCTCAAGCTCACCAAACCACTTGTGGCACTTATTAATAAGGACTGAGATTTCATAGTTTAGCATATTCTGCATGTATCACTAGCCAGACTCGTGGGTGTCAGAACTTGAATAAAGTTCTGTCATAAGTATTAGCGCAGCACATAGCAATTGTCAGGGACAATTATTTCTATTTAGAGGATTCTGGGATCCAGGCCTGCCAAAAAGGCTTAGATAGCCCTTGGGGCTGTCCATGGCTGTATTGTGGACAGGAAAGAGATTATGGTCAACCATGGCATGTGGAGGCTCACTGGGAATGAAAAAGACACATGGTCCATAGCTGAAGAGACAACTGAAGAAGCTGAGATGGAAAGGGGACTGATGTTGCATGTATACCCAAAAGGCCAGTCAGAACCTTGGCCGGACACATACACTTTAACTTGATGGGCTAATATTGTACTGTAATCAAAACTGCTGTATTGTTGTTTTGAAGAGACATGATTGGCCAATTAGGTTATGAGATTGTGTCTCAATAAAGCCCATTGTCTATGAGAGACCATATGGGCATTTAAATAGCTTGAAGAATTTAGTTAAAGAAACTTTCTGGTTTCAATAAAAAGCTAAATTGACAGCATTTGTGGCATAATGTTGATTTTAACCATTGTGAGGCACTTGCAATGGATGTGAATGGGGTACATATTTAGAGGGTTAAAAGCAGAAATGTAATGCTTTTAATTTGATAAAAGCGCTTACAATAATTATTCTGTTAAAATGAATGTATTATGTTGCCAAGTGGAGAAATGTCATGTAATTGAACTCTGGTCATAAATTGGACATGGCCCCTTTAAAAGTTTTGCAACACTCACTGTGTGCTGGTAAGAATGTTAGAGCAGATGTTGTGCAAGAGAGCTCCTGGTTTTGTTCATCGACTGATAATTATTTGGGTAATTATTAAATTTTACACAAAATGCTCATAAATTGCAATAAAAGTGTTCAGAAGAGTTGTATGTTAAAGGTGCAATATGTAAAAATTTTCATGTAATATTCACCTTTTTTTTGCCAATGTGTGAACGTCTTGTAACACAACTTAAAAAATTAGCCCTTACCAGACTTCCTAGGTGGCCTATTAAAGCCTGTAGACTGATTTTCATGCGAAGGGAGCGGGTCGCTTTTGCTGGGAAAATCCAAAGGATGTGAACCTTATGTGTGCTCCCGAGAGCCTTGCCTCTGTGCTTCTCTTCCGCTATTCAAAAGCGACAACAAACTGCAACACTAGGTAACATTATCTTAGAGATGGAATCCAGCAAACACCGACTCCTACACAAATTCAGAGTAAAAAAAACGAACTAAAATTTATCTACTGAATACTGTCTGGCTAAGTGGGAACATGATCGTGGTTGAGCAAAAACTAGAGTAAACATCGCCAGGACATTTGATTCCTGGAGGGACCTTCATTGGGACAGGTAAGCTTACATAACTGCAAAGCATGTGAAATATAGTGCCATAAGGATTGATCTGTGTAATTTTAGCTAAGTTGATCTTGCCTGCTAATGCTGACGATTTGCAAGCTATCTTGCTTCGTAACTTTCAAATAATTTAAACAATCTCTTTATACTAAAAGTCAGGTATACAGAATAAATTTAAGCAAATACGCTGGTTTCTTATTCAAAGTACAACATATGGCATACAAAACATACAATAGTACAACATAACTGCTGTCCAGTTAACAGTAAACTGTCTGGTATGGTTCGGTAGTATGTAGCTCTATTTGTGTATCAGTATGCTATGTTAGCTGATAGTAGTTTTAGTTTAGTCTCTAAGTTTGTAGTAAAACAATTATATCTGTAATATTAATTATGCAACCTCATCAGTCAGCATGATTCCAGTGAATCACGTTCAGCCTTTTTGTACGTTCCGTCATTGTTTTGGTCGACCATATTGAGTGTGTGCGCATGAGCAGTTCACTTAACGGCCACAGGTGTCATCAATAACAAAGGTTTCTGAATCTTAGATAATGCAACTTTAAAATGTAGTGTTTGTTATGGGTTATTTTTGAAGGATGCATATGGATGGCATGTGTGGCTTTTGACTGGGTATGCAAATTTAGCTAATTTTATTTAATGATTAAAATAAGGTCCAGTGTTTCCAAATAAGTGTAATATGTGTTATATTTGAAAACATGTAATGAGAATTATATTGTTTTAAACTGTTATATATGTATTTATAGGCTGTTCCGAGAGCAGTCACAAGGAGCGAGGTAAGTGCTTCGATGTCCCTAGACTCAGACCCCGGGCTCCGCCCTGTCGTGAGGCTCGCGTGGCTCGCGCTCCCCAACCCGTCGCGTTGGCTGATCAGGACCGTCCGACTTGACTATGCGATTCAGTTCGCTAGGTGCCCGCCCAGGTTCAACAGCGTATGCTCCACCACGATGAGAGGCAAGAACGCCGCTGCCTTGCATGCGGAAATCGCCTCCCTTCTATGGAAGGACGCGATAGAGCCTGTCCCTCCAGCCGAGATGAAGAAGGGGTTTTACAGCCCCTACTTCATCATACCCAAAAAAGGCGGTGGGTTGTGGCCAATCCTCGACCTGCGAGTTCTGAACGGGGCTTTGCACAGACTCCCGTTCAAGATGCTCACGCAGAAACGCATTCTAGCGAGCATCCAGCTTCTGGATTGGTTCGCAGCGGCAGACCTGAAGGACGCGTACTTTCATGTCTTGATCCTTCCTCGACATGGACCATTTCTCTGGTTTGCCTTCCAGGGTCAGGCATATCAGTACAAAGTCCTCCCCTTCGGCCTGTCCCTGTCCCCTCGCACCTTCATGAAGGTTGCAGAGGCAGCCCTTGTCCCACTGAGGGATGCGGGTGTCCGCATCCTCAACTATCTCGACGACTGGCTAATCTTAGCTCACTCGCGAGACATGTTGTGTGCTCACAGGGACCTGGTGCTCAGGCACCTCAGCCGCTTGGGGCTTTGGGTCAACTGGGAAAAGAGCAAGCTCGCCCCGGTTCAGAGCATCTCTTTTCTCGGTATGGAGTTGGACTTGATCTCAATGATGGCGCGTCTCACCAGCGAGCGTGCACAGTCAGTGCTGAGCTGTCTGCATACGTTCATACAGAACACGTTGGTTCCACTGAAATCCTTTCAGAGGCTCCTGGGGCATATGGCATCCTCGGCGACTGTCACGCCACTTGGGTTGATGCATATGAGACCACTCCAGCACTGGCTACAGACCCGAGTAGAGAGATGAGCATGGCGCCACGGCACACACCACGTCCTCGTTACGCAGGCTTGTTGCCGCTCTCTCAGCCCCTGGTCAGACCTAGCATTCTTACGGGCATGAGTTCCCCTCGGCCAGGTCTCCAGGCACGTCGTGGTTATGACAGATGCCTCCCAACGGGGCTGGAGCACCGTATGCAGTGGGCACTCAGTCGCCGGCCCTTGGACTGGCCCGCGACTGAGTTGGCCAACTGCCTCGAGTTGCTGGCAGTACTATTTGCCCTGAGGAGGCTTTTGCCACTGATCCGGGGCAAGCACGTGTTGCTCCGGACAGACAACACAGCCGCGGTGGCGTACATCAACCGTCAAGTTGGTCTACGCTCTTGCCACATGTCACAAGGCCGAGCCTTGTTCCCTCGTGGGACCTCTCCGTGGTCCTTTGGGGCCTTCGGGGAGCTCACTTCGAACCCCTTTAGTCAGCAGAGCTAAAGGCACTCTCTCTGAAGACCGCCCTCCTGACGGCACACACCTCCATCAAGAGGGTAGGGGACCTGCAGGCGTTCTCTGTTAGCGAACTGTGCCTAGAGTTTGGTCCGACTTACTCTCACGTCATCCTGAGACCCGACCGGGCTACGTGCCCAAGGTTCCCACGACCCCTTTTAGGGAACAGGTGATGAACCTGCAAGCATTGCCCCAGGAGGAGGCAGACCCAGCCTTGGTGTTGCTGTGTCCGGTGCGTGCTCTTCGCATCTTCTTGGACCACACGCAAAGCTTTAGAAGCTCCGAGCAGCTCTTTGTTTGCTTCGGCAGACAGCGGAATGGAAGTGCTTTCTCCAAACAGAGGATCGCCCACTGGGTCGTCGATGCCATTACAATGGCATACCACGCCCATCACATGCCACCCCCCCCTGCTGGCCTACGTGCCCATTATACCAGGGGCGTTGCGGCTTCTTGGGCATTGTCCCACGGCGCCTCTCTAGCAGACATATGTAGAGCCGCGGGTTGGGCAACACCTAACACCTTTGCAAGGTTCTGTAACCTCAGGGTTGAGCCAGTTTCGTCCCGTGTGTTATCAGGTGAAACAAACAGGTAAATTCGGGTCAGCTGGCCGGGTGTATCTCTTGTGCATAGCCCCTTTCCCCTCCCTTGAGGTGAAGATGTGCTCTCTTCCCCTGTTGCGTTCGCAAGAAGTGTGAACCCTGGACGTTCAACCTCCCTAGCCTAGCGGCCGTCAAGTCTTCAGGGAGGCTCGCTGCCGCCCCGGTGCGGGCATCACCAGGCCCCCGTACTGAGGTAAGTCCTCCACATGTGCTGGTTGTCCCCCTGGGCAACCCCGTGTGATGTATATTCCGAAAATGGTTTCCCTACTGGTAAACCGCATCTTCCTTGGACAGAGGGCCCTCTACCCTTGGTCACCATGTTTGTAGTAACTCCTTCCCCCTTGGGTAGGATCTACCATGACGCCGCTCCACACGATGTGCTTCCACTCCTAACCGGTAAGACCGTGTGTGTATTCCACCTAAAATCCCCCCCTCTCACAGCTGGGTGTGGTCTCCGAGGTGTCCTCCTCTTTGGAGGGACACCCCCCAGCTTGGACTATATATTTGGCCCCCAGCCAAACGTTTCCATTCCTTTTACAGGGGAGAGCAATAGAGAGATGGCCCTCCTTATACTTCTGAGCAGTTAACCGTTCCCCTAGGTGCAGGGGACCACTTCATGCCTGCCAGTGTGTTGGGGGTAGTTATACGATGGCTTGCTGCGCTGGCTACGAGGCACACAGAGGTCTGCCCTTCTCACACCGCTAGTCTGTGTAACTCGGTTCAGCTCTTGTGGCATTTTCCATGGGGACCCCTAGAGTCATCTCATCGACACAACGTCGAGTGAGTGACAGACGGGGAATGTCTCTGATGGAGGGAATGATACTTTGTGTCCCTCCGGCCACAACACTGAACCAACCGCTGAAAGCACCGGGTCTTTGGCTTGGCTCCTCAGGGCGATACCTGATGTGGATGTGCAGCGTCACTCCTTTTATAACCATATGCCCGGGGTAGTGGCATGCAAATTCCACACACCAATTCTCATTGGCCTTTTCTCAAGATCAGAGATGTCTGGGCTCCGCAGGTGCGACCCCTAGTGTCAACTCATCGACACAACGTCTCGTTCCCTCCATCAGGGAAAGGAGGTTATGTTAGTAACTGAGGTGTTTTCTTGTTTGTGTTTTCATTTAACATTAGCATCTACCGTATTTCGTTTTCTGTATTTCATTATCATATTTTATTTTTGTACTTTTTCTTGAAATGGCCCCATCGACTGTTTTTTTTTTTCTTTACATTTATAGATTGGCTTCATTTTCACTTCTGTTGTAAAAAGAGAGAAAAGTTGGAATACATTTTTGTGGTAATCAGCATTATGCAACAAATGTTGTCGGTTGAGCTTAACTTGTATTGAAACTGGAATACTCAATCAAAGTCAGTCATCTTCCACAAAAACGTTGCACAAGTTTTTTTGGGGTATCAGAGACAGCTATAAAACATAGAGTATAAAATTCCAATGAATTTATCAAATGTTAAGATTGTGAACTAGTGTTGCAGTGCAATCATGACAGTTTTATTTTTAGTTACTCTATTGTATTTTTATATAATGTGATTTTGTTTGGGTCAAATTGACCTAAAACAGAAGCAATGTTACTAGAATCAGTTTATTTCTGAAAAGTGCATGCCTACTTTGTGGTAAAATACAGGGATAATGCTTCAATAATATCTGTTAAATGGGCTTGGATAATGTCAGAGGGACTTATTAAAGCAATTTTGTAAAATGTAAATTACCAATTAAAATTATAAATACATCATTGGGTGGTCTCTGGGGCCCCAAGTATAAAACAGTCTAGTCAATCTCAACAGAAAATGATGCAATAAACTGATAAAAGTCGTAAAGGTCCACAATATTTGCAAATTATTAATAAGTGAAAGCATACTAATTTCTAGTATGTTACATCTTCAGACAAGCCAGTCTATAACTCTTCAAACACATGAGAAACCCCATGGAATTATCGCAGCAAATGTTGAGGCCATTGCTGGCACATGAGATAGAGCTCCTGAATATTATCGAATATGGGTATTTTCCACTCTGACTCCAACCGCTTTGTAAAGGTGAGTGTGAAGTGAGGTCTCTAGGGAAGAAAACTGATAAATTGCAGCAGGCATAATGTGAAAAGCTGCTGAAGGATGGGTTAAGGAAACATGCCAATCTTCAGCAAAGTTAGCAAGAACAAGGTTTCATATTTCCAGTCTTATGTGGATCTTAACCATCTTATTATTTTCATTCTTTGCACATGAAGTACTCTTGACCCAATTACTAGTTCTTCGAGCTGTGCACTCTTTGTAATCCATGTTATTATCTAGTCTGAAAATTTAGATTTTCTTTGTTTTGATACCTTTTCTCTGCTCCCACGAGACTGTGCTGAAAGAAAGGGAGGTTCTAACACCATATTCTTTTTTGGATTCAGAGTAAATGCTTTTTCTCTAGAGGGAGGGCAAGAGACACTGCTCAAAGTCTGGAAATGTGCAAACGGCGATGCCTTGATCAAATCAGCTGAGCTGAAAAGGATTCAACTGCAGAAATAACAAAGAGTAAGGTGATTAGCGACAGAATCTTACCAGCATGGTGCACTTAGTTCAATGAACACAGAGTTCTGACAGTTTTATTTTGCATCTGGGGCAACAAACTAACTACATATCTACTCGACAACCCAATCATTTGGCTAGCTCATGAAATAAAGTCTAGAATTTAATTAAATGAATTCCCATACTGATCTAAGATGGTTTATGGTAGGTTTGTTGCTGCAGGACCAGCCTAGCCATCCTATTAACCACTGAAACCAAACATTTTCTGGTGGAGCTAGATGACCAAATAACTCTTGCTGGTTTAGCTTGTTGAAAAGCCTTGTTCGAATACCAGCACACCACTTTCCTCAGCTCAGCGGTTAAGGCTCTGGGTTACTGACCGAAAGGTTGGGGGTTTAAGCCCCAGCACTGTCAAGATACCACTGTTGGGCCCTTGAGCAAGGCCCTTGACCCTATCTGCTCCAGGGGCGCTGTTTCATGGCTGACCCCAGCTTAGTTGGGATATGCGAAAAACTGCATTCCATTGGCTCTGTACCTGTACTCTGCACAATGTCAATAAAGTTGAATCTTAATCTTAATATTGAAAAACATTTGTATGCAACCTTAAGAACTGATGCAATCATTATTGTTTTGGGTGTCCTTGGTTAATGACACCATACAACAGGACATATGCGTATAGATCCAGAGCCTGGATAGCTAATCATTTCTCATCAAATAGCAAAGCAATCAAGCTCCACTGCAGAGCCCAAGGCGGCCGTGTCGAGGTTTTAATTAGATGTTTAGAGACACGGCTTGCTAATATAACATTCTGGAGTTTGTCTCCTTAGCACCGGAGCCCTGTACCTGATGAGACGAAGGACATTCTGTGTACCAGGGGAAGAGCCGAATTTCAGATAATCTGTGTCATTCATATTATGCTTCCTGACACAAATGATCAGATAATTCACATCTGAAGTGAATTAACATCTGTTGTTTGAATGGGGCTAATGTCATGCAATTCATCAATTTCACAGGCTAATATTGCTGACCAGAGATTCGTGTAACATTTAACTCTCTTGAGTGTGTGCCTCACACTAAAAGCACTGTCAAAATTACAGAGGTGGTAATAAACAATGTTCTATTATCAAGCTTGGAGTGAGGATACAGTATTAGTGGAAGATGGATGAACTAAGATCCTTCTTTGGAATTAGAGTGTGTGTACAAGTGGTGATTACTGGTAGACTTAACGGATTCCCTGTAAAATGAGGCAATAAAGAGTTTAATATATGTACAAATAATCTTAAAATATCACACATCAATTTAAAGCTGTTCATGTCCATATAATTCAAAAGACGCACAACCCATAGAGCACAACCTAAACTGTGCTTCAATGGGAGTTTATGGCAGATAACTTTACCCTTAGATTTCAGTGGAATAAAGATCAATGTTCATTGGATGAGAGGCTCTAAACACGTCATTTTGGTTCACGACCAGATGCCATACTTTTCTGGGAATTTACAGTACATGGAAGCTTCATGAGCGCTAATTGCATTGGATCTGCATCTGATTGCCAATTGGACATTGAACTTCCAATCAATGTATTTGTGACAGCCTCTCTACAGGATGATTGGTCGAACTCTCAAATGGGTGGGACTTCGCAACAAATGGCCAATAATTTAAACTGTGTTGTACATGATTGCCAGTGTATGAACTGTAAAAATGAGTGCTGAGTGTTGGAGGCTCGTGATAAGGTTGTATATGGAATCTGATGTAGCACATTTATTTCAGCCTTCATAATTGGATATTGTGCATATTTTGTTGCAAAAACATTTTTGAGCTTAATTGTTTTCGTTAAGCCATTTCAGTAGTTTGAACAGCATTGGAAGCAACATTGCAGACATTAAAAACCATGGTCGGTGCTTCCCCATTTTTCAAAAGCATCAGCCATGACTGGTGTGTAACTTTACTAATGAAAGCTTGCAAAAAAGAAACTGGAAATGTAAACACAAATAGTGTAAATAATGATCCAAAAAAAGGGGAATCAAATTCAAGGAATGAAGCCTTTTTGTCTGCGCATCGATTTGTGGTTGCAACAGAATGCAAAATTGCAGATGTTTAGCATACTGGAAAACCAAGATATATGCACCAGAAGAAAATATTATAACAATTGGTAGTAGAATAACAAAACATTAAAGATCAACATTATACATAAATAACAAATACAAGTCCATTAAATCTAAACTCTACATACATCATGTACAGTCTTTAAAGCTGATTTTCACTATCTGGCCAAATGGTTTTTGTTGTTCCATGACAATCTGGAGCAGTTGCCACAGTCTTTTCAAATAATGTACTATCATCATAAAATCATTAAGATATACTAAACATAGACTCATTTTTGTTAACTTTTATTGCAGTTTAGAAGCCAGTGGCTCCTAAGTCGTTTTTTTAGTCTGGAGCCCTGCACTTGGTTTAGTAGTTGTTGTCTAATGCAATGACATTATTTTTTTTGTAAGTATAATTTGTCTTGTTTTGTAAGTCCAAAAAGTCTTGACCACACGGACATTAAAGGACAGATTAAAGGTATAGGGAGGATAATCTATGAGTATGTAAATTAAATTTCCTAATAGTCATAGTGCATATTTAGTAGTATATCCATCCATAGCTTCATACCAGTTGCAGCAATGAGCTCTGACACCTCTCTTCATTCTCACTTCACTGAAATGTTTCATCGGAACATTTCAGTGCCACCGCTGCGTCCTCATTCTAAACTGAGAAGTGAATTTGCTGTGTTTGGTTCATTAGGAAAGTTTTATTTTGTGTGGATTTTTTCCTCCATCTATTGTCTCTCCACCCTCTCAGGGAAAGTCTCAGTGGAGTCACAGCCTGGGCATACCACAGCGAATGATAAATGCGGAAAATGAACTGGAAGAAAACAAGAAGGCGAAAAGCAGCGGCTAGGCGACAGTGGCCGAAAACTCAAAGGAGAGATGGGTATGATTAAATTAAGCTTAATTCTATTTTGATAATTGTGTGTGTCTGCAGCCACGTTTCGCCGAGGGGATGTTGTGACTTGTGTACAAGACTGACAATGAAGTCGGCAACAACAGCTGCTCGGTGCCGGCTAGCTCGTGTACCTTGCCGCTCAAGTCTTGTCAGTCACATTTTCCCTAATTAACTAACATCTGCTTTCCATTTTCAGTTACACTGCATCGCCAGCTTGCCTCATCTGAATCTCTGACTCCTGACCTCCCCTGAGGAAGGTGCTCACTGTCAGAAGAACCCCACATAAAGGTGATTCCTTTAAAGCAGCAGAAATGGATGGAGTGAGGGGGCCGCGCGAGGCGGGCAGACAGGGAGGGGAGCTGTCGGTTGTGTCAGGTTAACCTCAGAGACACATCCGGAGCTCGGCATCTGGGATATGCACCGTCGTTCCATTTGGTGCAAGTGAGTTCTTGCATTAAGCATTCTCATAAAGCTTTCATCAGCTTTTCTCTTTTTTCTTGCTTCATTTTTTTCTCACCTCCACCCTCCCTACCCCACAAAAAAAAAGCTAAAACACCAAACTTTGTGCACTGTCAGTCCCGTGGGCTGTGCTTATTCCCAGATTTTTGTTGGCAGCATTGCTGTGTTAAATGTGCAAGTGTGTGTGAGAATAAGGCAGAGAGAGAGCTATGCATGCAGAAAGGAAGGAGATGATACTGATGTTTGTGCAGCATGTGTTAAGTCACTCACACCACAATAACACCTGAAATTGCGGCAGCTGGCACCATTAAACATGCATTCTTTTGTTACAATCTTACCATGGCAGCAACAGATAGCAACAAAAGTCGCATAAGAGACTTTAAGGTAAATTATTATTATATTAAACTGACAAACACAGAGCACAGATTTCTGGTTTATTTGGTAACACATATTACATTATTATTATTATTATTATTATTATTATTATTATTATTAAAGGCTATTATAAAAGGCTAAATAAAAATACATTGTAAAATATAATTATTGTATTTTATTATACGTACCATGTATTTATTAAATAATCTTTATTAAATTAATAAAACACATAAATTCAGATTAAAGTTTGAAATGCCTTTTGTCTTAGACAAATTAAAGCCACTGTCTGGCATTACTTGTTGACTGCAGTGAGTGTGACTGCACTGTATGTTATTATTTAGAAATCCTGTATTTCTTTAGATTTCTTTTTCAATGCTTTTACTCTTGATCATAAACCTCATGATTTGGGTAGAAACAGAACTGTCTTCCAGGTTTAGAAAACAAAGGGTAAATTATTTCATAAAAAAATAATTATCATAATAATTCTAATAAAAAAATAAAAAAATAATAATTTAACAGATGGGCCTAAAAAATATGATTTCCTACTAATGACTGTATTCTCTCCCCTTTGGTGTGAAAAGTAGACTCAAGTACACTTTTAAATAATTTGTTCAATTTGTTCCACAGCCAAAGAAAAGCGGCTTGGTGGAAATTCAGATTCATTAAAACTTAATTAATATGCATCATTATGTAAATGAGGTTGCAGTTAATGAGTTCTTAAAAGAAGCCTTCCTTAATTAGTTCACTTTTTAATGGCATCATCATTTATCTTTTTTCTTTGAAGCAGAATGACGCGAGGAACTAGCCGTTCCCGAAAGTGCTCAAATTTTCATTTTTTTTATTATTCTTATTTCCTTCATTTTTCATATGATTAAGAATGCATTTAGGGAAGTAAATAAATGAGAAAACTTAGAGATGTTTTCAGACTCACTTATTTCCAGTCTCTGTAGATGGCGGAGTGTTTAAAAAGTTAAAGGGAAATCGTCTTCTAACAAAACAATCAAGGCTATCTCACAATTACCTCCTCGGCTTCTGCAAGTAGCTTCATTTCCACTAAATCTGAGTGGCTTCTTAATTGCTCTCTCCAGTTGGACTGCAGTATATATTACCACACTCCATTACTATTTATGGAGCCTGTGATTCATATCGCAAATATGAATATGACTGTGGTCATTTCCTTATGTATTCAATTTCTCAGTATTTCATTTACATATTCAATCACTTGTATGATTTTTAAAAAAAATCTAATTCATCTCAAATGTACTCTGTCAAAATGTAATGCGATTAAATTAGAAACCAATCTAGTTTGATAGGCACTGTATACTGTATATAATTTATAAAATGTTTAAAATCTTGCACATGAACCTCACTGGAAAAGCATTAAGTTAAACATTTTGTTGTAATTTCTCTCCTCTGCGACTCTGCGATAAAACAGTGTTTTCCAGGTAAAGTGGAGATCAGGTTCATGCACACATGAAGACGATGCGTACAATAAAACCGCAGTAAAATATTTAATGTGGACGTGCAACATAAAGCAGTTGAGAGTAATATCATCTTATTTTCATGCTCACAGACAAGATATCATTAACTATTATGAATTAAAGTTAGTCTATGTTGTGTGTGAACAAGTGCATGTGTTTTTAAGGGAGGGTGTGCGAGTTGTGTGTGAAGGCGGAACACACTGTTTTATATTCTCGCTCCCTAACCATCACTCTGCTCCTAATTGATAACCTCTGGCATTTGATCAGGCAGCCTTCAAACAAGGAATCTGTCTTTGTATTTAGAATAAGAAGACCATCTGTTGTTGCAGATCGACACTCATTAAATGTAAATTCTCAACATAGGAATAAGACTTTAATTGTTCATTGTTACAGGAGGATTTTTCCCCATCATACCGCCATGGGATTTATTTTTTTTTATTAATAATTGATTTATTAAAAAAAAAATTCAAGTTGGTTTTTGGGGGTTGTTGGAAGACAGGTTGTTTATTGATGGTTAGTGTTTGTTTGTTTATTGATACTGGTTGATGTGACCCTGCCATTTCCTTAAAGTGAAATTGACAAGCAATATAGGGGAGACCCGGGCTAGCTGTCACTTTCAACTTAACAATAAATTTTTCTCTGCCAGATTAATTTTCTGTAAATAAATTTCTGTTTACGTACACACTGTAAATACACTCAATACCTTAAAGCTATTGAATATTTCGACCATTGTTGCCCAGGAAATATGATAAAGTTATTTGAACACACTTTGTTCTTTTGTGACAACATGCCCACATAGTGTTGTCACACTAGATGGGGCAAGTTGTCACAAAGGAGCCTATTATAGCCAAATAATTATGAAACACAAATCGATTAATGAACTGCAAAAATCGAAAAGGTAGCATATAAAAATATATAACCTGGTCAACAAATATTGTTATAAACAAATTGTAAAAATTTAAAACATTTAAAACGTGCACACAACATATACACACACATACATATATATACACACACACACACACACACACACACACACACACACATATATATATATATATATATATATATATATATATATATATATATATATATATATAAATGTATGCATATGTGTGTGTATGTATGTATGTATGTGTACAGCAAAAATATAATGTTGGAATAATATAAAAATAAAAATATTATACATTTATATATATTTTAAATCATATTGAGAGAGAGAGAGAGAGAGAGAGAGAGAGAGAGAGAGAGAGAGAGAGAGAGAGAGTAAATATATATTATATATAAATATTTGGGTAATTGAACTTTTGACTTTTGAATGTTGTGTGACAACTTCCCCATTTGACAACTAGCCCCTATTCAACATAGGCCTATATAAAATGACTGTAGTATATTAGATCTGAAAAGAGTATTTATTGTATGTTCTAAAAAGTCTTACAGAAAAGCATACAGTCGCAAGTGAAATCTGCAGATAAAAGTTTCTTAATTGTCTGTGAAGAACAAAATTATTATTTGGACATGTTTATTGCAGGTTATTATTGGACATTTTGAAATCGGAGTGAATGGTTTGGCATTTAGTGTTCTGTGAAGAGAGACGGTGTGCTTGTGTTAACTCCAAACAGGACACTCAAGCAAAAACCAGATGCCCACTGAAACCTTCAGTCTGCCACGTCACAGCTCCAAAGCAATATAAAAATACAAGCACAAAAAAAAAAAAAACAACACTTCTGTCTCACTACTCTTTCAAATAATTATCTTCAAAGTTAAGTTCACTTCTTGGTTGCCTTTACTTGGAAACATTTTACAGTGAGCATATTGTTTAGGAAATATAATTTTATTTTTATTTTTTTCTTTCACCATGGCTGTGTAGCCAATAATCTACCAGTATTAAAATTCAAGAAACTGCAAACGTTTTACAGTTCTATTAAGAAACTAATGAATGTATCTCATGCATCCAGAACAATTGTTTTCATATTTCATTATTTGATAATAAAACAACAATTAAGAAATGCAACAATTGCAACAAAATACAATTAATACTATAGCATTCAGAATTGTTCCGCTACACTTCAAGCACTTCTTTCTTTCTTTCTTTCCTTCCTGCATTTAGGGATGTTTGATTGGGCCGACACGTACAGCTGTTGATGCCAAGGTTTATCCAGGAGATTTGTTTAAAGGATTTGTTTGTAGATTAAAGAATCGCACTACGGCTTATGTGCTATAGTATAAATGATCTGCAACACTATCAATTAAAATAACAAAAAAAGAAGTGATTGTAAAACCACAACTATTTGCATATTTTCAGTTTATGGATTTGCAAAACACAACAATGAACATAATTAATCTAGCAGACAGTTTTACCTCACAACAAATGAAAAGATTTGAATCTACGTAAAAATAGGTCTGTCAGGAATAAGGAAGAAAAAGTTACAATTCTGCCTGAACAAATCAAATCTATGCTTATAATACATATTAAATTATGCTTTTCACCAGTAAGTGTAAAATATATTGTCTTTATATAAACTTGTATGGGGATTCATTTCTGGTGAGTTTTTTTTTTTTTTTTTTACAGAAGTGCGACTTCATTTACCCTGCCTGGCCTAACAGAGAGAGGAGTAAACTACTGTTGTAATTGAATGGTTTATTTGGGCTCGTATGCTTAAACAGAGAGCTTTTGACACAGAGCAGCCTCAGGTTCGATTGGCATCACAAGATTCTTCTGGGGTTTGCATGATACAAAGTCTGGTGCTGCTGTATACAAGCATTTTGCATTAACAGTTAACTATGCATGAGTGTGAAACCCTTGTGGTTTCTGAGACCACTATGAATAAAGAATAGATGCCTTGCAAAATGTAGCTTAATAGAGCCACCAATATGAAGTAGAGAGCTTTAGTGGTGAACTCTGACTCCAGAGACAGGGGGTGTATAACTCAGAACAAGGTGTGACGTGATGTGTGTGGTACGGTGAGGTGGTTTACACATGTATGAGCACAGTTCTCAGAATCAGAGAGCACTTCCTGTTGAGTACTTATGATTTCTTGTACACAGGATTTATCCTTACACTGACTTCATCCAGCAAGATTTTAGTCAATCAGAAGATTTGTAATCATGACATTGGGCCTTACAACAGTGATGAAAAAAAATATGTTGTATAAGGAATGTGAAAATAATTCCAAAAATATTTAGTTCACACAAATCAAATAGTGTCACACTCATGCCATTCCAAACCTGTATAACTTTCTTTCTTCCATGCAAGATAACAGGCATAATACTAGTCTTTGTCACCACTCACATTAAAAAAAAAAAAAAAGATGCAAGTAAGGCTAACATCCGCAGAAAGTCAAGTCAAGTCAAGTCAATTTTATTTGTATAGCGCCTTTCACAACACACATCGTTTCAAAGCAGCATTACAGAAGTTCAGCATTAACAGACGATAAAAATGTAATGTCTATAAAGTCGATAAATCATCATCCTTGTGCAGGGCTCCAAACTGCGACTAAAAATGGTCGCATTTGCGACCAAATAAATTTATTTGCGAGTGTAATTTCTGTCAAGGTCGCCATTGGCGACAGTAAAAATTTACTCCCTTTGATTTTAAAATTTGCATTACATTTCCCGAAATACATTACAAAAGTTTATATCAAAAGAAATAGCGGGGCAAACGGAGTTCATTGCAGGAACTAACCATTTAAAAAAAAAGAGACTGTGAGAAAACACGGTGACAGTAACGAGCATAAAAATGCACGTGATCACATAATTGCGAAGAATGCTCCACAGACTACACTGTTAGCACGTGCAGTTTTTCTTGCATGCGAGCTGCGGGACGAAAAGGAATGGAAGGAGTTAAAAATGAAAATATTTGGCGCCTGTTTTTCCCCCTATAGGAGCCAATGGCTCCTTAATTGATTTTTTGTTTGGAGCCTTGTTGTGGAATTAGATAAGATATGATTCTTTATCGTGTTTAAAAATAATTAAATAATAATTGTATTAATAAAAAAAATATTATTTTTATAGAAAGTCAAATATATATAGGTTAGGGAAAAATAAATAAACAAAATACATGCATTACAGGCTACTCAATTCATTATAGGAACACAATCCAGCTCTTCCTTGTACTATTATATTGTACAATTGATTTTGGAATTAGGCACCACTATAGAGCTATACTGTAATTAACATAATTGGTCAGTTCATTTAAAAAGTATGCTGATTTTTATACTGACAAGACAATCAGTGATAAGAATCTGTAAAATTGAAGTGCTCATTTTTACAGTCAATATGTGTGCGCGTTTGTGTTTGTGTGTTTTTTTTTATTATTTATTATTACAAAGAAATCAACGACAAAGAAATTGCTAAAACATTTTCTTATTCATAAAATTTGTGAAACAAACTGGGATCATTTTAAAACACTCACTCCTTTTTATATGTATAATAACAAAGTAATTATATTGTTCAAAAAGAGGTTAATGCTGATACATTATATTTCTTACATTTATTCAAATAATATTAAAAAAAGGAAACTTTCAAACTCAAAATTATCATAGTGCTTTATTTAGATGAGAAATATTTTTGAATCAGTTCTCAAAGAAAACAATCTAATTTATTTTAAAGCAAATCCACATGTGATGAATTATTTAAAGCAACTGGGATTGTACCGCCATCAAACTGGAGAAAACAAAGCTTTGCCCCGTGCTGAAGGATTTCTGTTTGAGGAGAAAGAGATGTTTAATGCTAAACAAAGAGGGAGGGCGAGCGAGAGAAAGAGAGATATCTCAAACTGCTTATGCAAAAATAATTGGTAACCTCATGTACTGTCTGCACTGTTATTCAAATCTTGCCTTTGTTGGCCCTGTTTACAGGATGTTAACTGGCGCATTTTCACCCCCAGAGTGGACCCCTATTTTTCTCTCTCCCACTGTCTATTCTCACAGCTGTTTGATTTCCAACTGCCAATGCAGTTTATTTCTGTCTTTGTTTTTGTTTTAAAAAAACAAAACAATTTCTATTTGTGCCTACTTCTCAAAGTTAACTGTAACACATTGCAACAAGATTCAATAGTTAACAATTATCAATATTGGTTAATATTTAATTTCTACATACAAAACCATTTTTTTTTTTACATTAAAAGTTCTGTGTATAACATTAGTTAATGCTAAGGATGTAACCAAATATTCAAGAATAGAGGGGACCAAATATAGAAATTTGAGAGACTGTCATTCAATAACCATTATTGACCAACATACATGTTAAGTTAAAATACAATTGTACCATACACACCCATGTACATAACTGATTTAAAAAATAAGGAGAAACAAATAATTGAATTCAATATAATCAAATCTGAACCCCAACAAAAGTATAATTTTTCAACAGTGATCTTATCAATGGTGTACCAGAAAAGTAAATGTATTGTCTTGATAAACATAATATATATTTTCACTGCCGACTTCAAGATCAATTATATTTTTGTACTTTTAAAAAAACACATTTTATATTATATTTTTCTTTAAAAGTAAATGTATTGTCTTGATCAATAATTAGAAAAAAAATCTCCTTAAGGGTCACCAATTGAAAGTTTTTTACTGTAGCATTTTTCCATTCTTTTCCCACTAAAAAAACCCTTTTTTTTCTTTTTTTTTTTACAACAGTAAATCTTTTCTCACAACTAATTTAGCTTAAAAAAAGGGCATGCTAAAGTACTCATAGAAAACAAAGACAACACTTTTTATTAGTTATAGAACTTTTGAAGGGTTTCCTATAACGGTTATTAAAATATTTATCACACATGTAAAATATTCCACTTAACTCCAAATCATATTTAAAAAATGTATGACCTATTTATGAATGTTTATACATGTTTGCATCTCTGCATGTTGTCGTGGTGTTGTGTGTACAGTATCTGTGTCACAGCCAGGCACAAGAACCAGATAAGGATCACTGTCAGTCGGAAAGCAGGTAGTGCAACCAAAAAAAAAACACCGCTATAAATACAGAATGTGGTGTAGCAGGTAAAGATTCACCCACTCTTCCCCAGCTGGAAGCAGCGTAGTGGCAGAGTGAGAAAAGGGGGGTGGCAGCGGGAAGTTCCTGCCATCCAGCGCTGTGAACCTGCGGGTTTGTGCCGGGCTGAGCACAGGTGGGCGCACCTCCACACTCGCCTGTTGTCGGAGATTGGTTTAGGGGGGAGGAGAGCGAGCCAGCCCAGGCAGGCTGGGCCGCTCAGGCAGGAAACAGCAGAGGAAGCCACAGGGCAGGCAGCAAAGTTTGAACACATACGCAAACACACAAACACACTTTCGCTGGGAAACATTGCCTTGGAAGTCACATCAGACTGTCTGACAACAGTGTCCCAATTAGGATGCCCCATAAACAAGGGGAAGTGGTGTCTCTCTTGGGACCAGCTTCACCCCCTTCCATTCCTTCCCATCTCCACTAATACATGCCATAGATTGCAAGATGCCACTGTATATCAAGAACTCTAAAGTGCCAAAGCCATTTACGATAGAGTAAGGAATCACTTATGAAAGAAAGGGTCCCCTCTGAATAATTGCTGCTTGTAGTGGTTAGGAAAACGTTACTTTGTGCATTAAACAGAGGTATACCATCGCTGCACCCTGCTTCAATCCAGCCAATTATGCCTACCTTCTCTGTGAGCTTCAAATCATGAGAAAAGGTAAAAGTCAATGCTTAAACATTGACTTTAATTTATGGGTTGTGATGTAAGCTAATTTTATTTATATTTTATTTATATGGAAACAGTAATCTGTGTAGTATCCAATTTAAGCAGTAGATTTGAATGGTGATCCTGAGATTTTGAGTGAATATTTAAAAAATGTTGAGAATCTCAACACTGTAAAAAGTGATAACAAGCAATTGTTACGTACCTTTTAGGAACTAACCCTTTAAGTTAGATTAGCTGGTGGAACCTAATGTTTTAAGTTTGATTCAGGGATCTTAAGTAATATTTTTAAAATCAGTTAACTTAAATGCTACCTCATGAAGCACATTTGTTTAGGTTAACAAAAGTGCAAGTATATTCATCCGTCAATCCCTCCCTCCCTACGTCCATCTGTCCATTCATTCCAAAAACCATAATTTTTTAAATCATACATTGTTCAAGTTTTCTTCGGGTTATACCATTTTACAATTTAAAATCCTTTTTCAGAAAAAAAGGAAGAAATCTGACCTTAACACACAGTGTTGAGGGTCTACATGGGTCTTTTATGATATATTATTTCATGTTTTCTAGTTTTCTATTCATATAACAACAATTTGACTTCCTGTTGCCTTACTTTAATGTTGGTAATACTTTGATTTAGTACACACAATTTTTTCAAATATAATATTTTAAAACAAAACTGCTTCAAAGCCAGTTACACTGCGGAGCATTAATTCATAATTCATAAAATGAAAACATTAAATCATAGAAAAAGTGTATTTAAGTAATATGGCAATATGAAATTCAAATTCAGTGCATTTTTTGATTAACTAAACAGACAGTAATATGTAGCCAAGTGGATAAATTTAATGTAATTTAACTCTAGTAACAAAGTTGACATGGCCACTTCAAGTGTTTTGCGACACCTGCTTTTTGGCTTTCTCTCATACTCCGGGAGCTCTCTTGTATTGCGTGTTTGAGTGTTTGTTATGGATTATTTTTGAAGGATGCATATGGATTGCATGTGTGGAGTTTGACCACATTTTGGTGCACATGCAAGGACTGGGTATGTAAATTTTAAATTTATCATATCTAATTTAATTATTTAAATGACACAGAGTTTTCCAGTTTAGTGAATAATTGAAATACTTGTTGTATTTGAAAATATAAAAAAAAAAATGTTATTGTTTAAACTGTTATACACGTCCTTAAAGCCAGGTTAGAAATACATGGAATGCTTTGAGTGAGTTAAGCATATGTTAAATGCATAAAACACTGTGAGTGTTTAAGCATGTGTTAAATGCATGGGATGCTTTGAGTGATTTGGGCAGGTACTTAAATGCATAAAATGCTGTGAATGATATAAGCATGTATTGAGTACGTGTTCAGGTATATGGTTTAGCTAATACTCTCTTTGTATTTTCTTTTGAATATTAGCCTCTACCATATTTCATTACAGTATTTATTTTTTGGTATTTTCTGTATTCATTTAATATACTATATGACCCCATCAACAGCTGTTTATTTTTTTTTTTCAACAGCCATCAGAATAAAACCCCCAAAAGTTATTTGTGTATCCTGTGTTGTTTCTTTACAATCCAGAGCTACAAATAGAAATCACTTAATGTAAATAGAAATTTAAAAAATATAAATAAAATTAGCTCACATCACAACCCATAAATTAAAGTCACTGTCATACTCTTGGCACGAGCCTTGCTAGAACCCATCTAATGCTTATTGTATGTTCTGTTTTAGCTTTGTGTTGCCTTTTCTGTCAACAACCTGCCGGTCTCCTTTAGAAAAATGCTACAGCTGCATGCTTAACGCATTTATAATATGCTGCCATTGTTTCACCGGAATGTATTGGAGATCAGTCATTGTGCCACAGCGACGAAGATCACATTTACATGTAAACCATGCATCACTCTGATGCGCCAGACACCTTCTCTAGCAAAATGAAGAAATGACTTGTTATAATTCACAAAGAAAGATTAACATACTTCTGCTGATGTCATAAAAGTGTGCCATGTTTGGTTGCCTCTGTGAAGGAGCAATGCAAAGATCAAATTTACTAGAAGCCTTAATGCAGTTCCACTCCGAGATGTGTGCCAAAGTAAGAATGATTGCACTGTCTTCCAAATATTTGTGTGTAAGCAAAACAACAGCGATCATGTATGAACAGGAATAAACAAGAAAAGAGGACACATAGAAATGAGATACATGATGTATATACAGAATGATAAAGATACAGAACACTAAAACTCATATGACCATGCTCAAAGCCTGCCATTCAGACTTCTATGACTCCATCAAATGCATCCCCTCATGCACAGTGAATTGTAAATATTTGTACAGCTTGAGAGGTGATAATATGACATAATGGAGGTTTGAACAGGCTAAATGGCTGTTTTAAGGGGCTGGAGAGAGCAAAAGCTCTATAGTCAGTCGGCATAAGTGTATTGAGCCTTGCTCAGAAAATACAACCTGTCTGTCATGTCTCCAGTGAAGTATCCAAGAGAATGAAAATTAAAACAAGACTCTGAACTGTGATCACACTGTAAGTGTGAATTTTAAATGAATCTTAATTTAACAAGCCTCAGCGTAATCGTATGCAAGAATATATAATACAGAGTGGCTAATTGAATATTTTCACAAGTGTCAAGATGTTATTTCACTTTTTATTAATTTAATATTTCTAACAATAGTGGTGTAGGGATATAATGGATTTATCCTTAAAAGCGTTATATAGATACATATATTTGTTATCAAATTATTTTTCGTAAAAAAAAAGCAGTGAAATGCATTACATTTTAAATTCTTTAATTAGATTTTTATTAAGACTTTCAATTAAGTTAATTTATTTTAAGTCCATTACATAGGTTACACATATTTCTAAAATAATATTATTTAGAACACATTTAAAATATAAATTATGTTCATACGTATGTCTGTTTGTGTTTCTGTGACAGCTAAAGGGTGTGCACGTCACAGAAACAAAAGGAGTAAGTATAAGGGAAAAATTAATTGTATGATTTGTGTGACAACGAACAATGAGAAAATACAGCCATTATTTTGAGTCAGTAATAAGTCAGTAAACTGATAACAGCTTTAGAGAAGTAATAAGTCATTTTTAGTGGATTACTTTTAGAGTATCTTTCCCAACGCTGATTGTTATACAAAATTCTCAAAATCCAATTGGATAAGTGGTGTTCAATCAGGATTGCTGGTATTTAGAATAACAAATATAACAAAAATAGAAAATTAACTGGCCATGTTGTGTCTAAAATCTAAAGGTACTCAATATTAACTTATATAGAACTCTAAAATTAAAGCAATATCACATTCACAATCGTGCTGTTTATTATGTAGCCAAGTTGAGAAATTTTATGTAATTTAACTAGTCATAAATTGGACGTGGCCCCTTTAAGAACCAGAGTTTTACAACACCAGAAATTTGCGACACCCACTTTCCAGAACACTCTCATACTAGATATGTGAGAGCATATATTGTGCAAGAGAGCTTGCGGTTTATTCATCAGTTGATAATTATTAGTAAATATAAAATTTTAAACAAAATTCTTATAAATGACATTAAACGTGTTCACAAAAGACATATGTTAAATATGAGTGTTTTTTATGTATCATTTTTGAAGGACACATATGGATTGCATGTGGAGTTTGACCACATTTTGGTGCACATTCAAGGACTGGGTAAATGTAAATTTAGTATTAATCATATCTTATTTACTGATTTATAGCCCAGAGTGTTTTTCAGTTCAGTGAGTAAGTGTAATACATGTTATATGTGAAAATATGTGCAATGAGAATTTTATTGTTTAAAATGTTATACATGTCCTTAAAGCCTGGTTAGAAATGCATACAATGCTTTGAGTGATTTAAGCATGTGTTAAATGCATGGAATGCTTTGAGTGATTTGAGCAGGTGCTTGAGTGTGTAGAATGCTGTGAGTAATATGGGTATATTTCGGGTGTGTGTGGAGATATATGTTCAGGCCATGGCCGTAACTACCATTGAGGACACCAAGGTCATGTCCTCTGTATTTTTTTCTTGAAGTGTCATTTCATTGTGAAGTGAAAATAGCCGACGAGACAATTATCCTTGCATCAATGGACCGTCACGTGACACGTACTTGCAGATACCGCTGTCATGTCAAAACGAAAGTTGTTGGCTGTAGCGGAGTGTTTCCGAAACCAATTAAAGAAAGCAATGCAGTGTCTCGCACAGCTCACATAAACTTCAATACCCACAAATCCATTGTTCAAAATAAACTTGATGCCATGTTAATTTCTGCCTGTGATTTTCATTCAAATGACTGAAAATGAAAAGGCTGCAACAAACTAAATTATCGTATAGTACAGGTATCAACTAATGACCTCGGCATTTGAAAAATCCTGGTTATGGCGTTAGTTCAGGCCAATGCCCTGTTGGTGTTTTCATTTAACATTAGCCTCTACCGTATTCCAGTTTATATATATATATATATATATATATATATATATATATATATATATATATATTTTAATACAATTTAAAAATTACAAAAAATATTTTTAATAACCAACCATCAGAATAAAACACCAAAATATATTTTTGTATCCTGTGTTGTTTCTTTACAACCCACTGGCTACAAATATATTTTGTTGGACTGATTACATATTTAGTCTATCTGACCACAAGGGCCGACACCCCAACCTGCTGAAATTTAAATAAACATACAGAATGTTTCCCAAGTGTTGTTGATAACGTTTGACAATCTCCAGGGGGGAAAAAAATGCTGTCCTCATTATGATTCAAAAGTACCAAACAGTACCAAATATACACAAATGAGGCCACTGACCTTTAAAATGAGCTATTGAACCGCTCATTTTGCACCACTGGAACCTGGCTTTCCACACAGTCTAAACTGACACACACCCCTAATTTGATTGGCATTTTCCATTTATTATCATGCAACCAGATCTCTGCCGCTATTTGTTTTCGGGGTACCAAATAAACACCCAGACTGGACCATGTTACAGTGATGTCTCTGGCGCAAGATAAATATACACAAAGTGTTTTTGTGTTTAAATGAATAGAGCTCCACGGTTGTCGTCAGGCAACAATCTGACGGTTGTAATTTCTATTTTGAGCCTTTTCTCTTTCCTGACACATAATTTGGTTGATCCAAGTGGCAAATGCAAGGCAGCATAATGCAACATGCCTCTTAAGTGCCGGGCGTCGAGGGGAGGCATAGATCTCACCCAGTCTCCCTTTAACGCCACTCAAAAAGACTCTGTCTCTGTGCTCCACAGCCTGGGGATCATTAAAGACATTTACGGCTCCGTAGAAGGCTCCAATTATCTTTGATTCAAACTGATCTGGGTCTGGAGTTTATCTGTATATGTATGACAAATGTTGAAATGAAAACAAATAATCTGGCAGCATAAGGAATATATGCTTTGGGGTCAGAGATGTTGGCCCTGAGGTCTCCCCTCTCATGTCATTATGTAAAATTAAGACACTGAGTTGAGTTAAGAGCGAGTTAATTGACATATACAGTTATGTTAAATGTGTACTTAAAGAGACAAAGGGTTTTTTAAAGGGGAGCATGTGACACGGCGAATGGTTACAGTGTTCAGTCTCATCAGCAGGCCCTTGGTGTGTATTTTAATTTGAGCGACTGGAATTATTGGCTGTTACGGCTGCGTATCCTTTAGGAAAAGTGTCGGGAACTATACTCAATATCAACAACATTAGCAGGAGAGCTGTTCTCATTGCATTTTAATAAACTTTGCCGAATGGAATTTCAGAAATGTAATTCTGCCCTCCACTGGCACAAAAAAGGTGCACACAGAATGGCAGGCATTTCCTGTTACCTGTGTAGATATATAGTAGTGCATGTGTGTGTTTGTGTGTGTAGGTGAGTGTGAGGGTATGTGTGTGTGTGTGTGTGTGTGTGTGTGTGTGTGTGTGTGTGTGTGTACTTAGATATGGCAAACATGTCCGCAGATGTTAGGTAAATACAAGAATAAATGTTCCCTTTGGAGTCATTTGTGAACATCCACGTTTGAGAAAAAAAAAAAAAAAGATTCATAACTAAATATCTTAAGCGTTATTATTTATTTTCTTTTTTCATCTTAAAATGGAAAAAGTTAGCTATTATATCCAGGGAGTAAATAGCAATTATTTTGTATAAAAAGTTTAATATACAAAACAATTACAAATTACGGTATGTCCCCACAAATTTCATAATCTATGAAAATGGGGGTGACATAACTACATAAAGAGTCATTTCAAGCAAGTAATATTTGGTTTGAGCATCATATACACAAAGTGTATGCGTGTTTCTTCAACTTTGAGCAATTTCTTTTCACAGGGCTGTTTTTTTTTTTTAATTAAACCTAATAAATGTAAACTTTTTTCTTTGTTATATGAAGGAAACTTTAAAACTAACTTAGAAATTTTAACCATCATTTATTTTTGGTACTTCTAAAATGACTTAAAATGACTAAAATGACAGTATGTATAAACCATAACTTTGTTTTAGCCTTGTCCAAGACCCAGACTTTCATATTAAATCATGAAAATCATGAACATGGTTTTGTTAACCAAGTTGACAAAAGTATCAGTGAAGAGCATGCTTGGGATGAAGTATGAAACAAGTGATCTATGAAGAAATCTATCAAGAAAATACCAGATAAATATCACTTGTGTCATTGGGTGTCTTTCTCAATCAAGCTGTAATTTTGCCAAATTATGCAAAAGTGTAATAATATTATTTATTTGTTTGTATTTAGGATGCATAAAGGAGTTGGCCATGTTTTTTGTTTTGTTTAATTATTTTATTATTATTAAAATGTTATTTATATCACAATCATTTTTACTACAGAATTCTATTAAATCCAATACAGAATTTGAGATGTGCTGGAAATATATTATTTATTCATATAATATGTGTTCACTCTAAACAAAGTCCTTTACATTTTAGATGTTAACGTAGAGGTGAAGAAATATCATTACAATATAATAAAAAGCAATATATTGGCATGCATTTGACATAATTTTACTAATTGCAATAGCATACAAGTTCCACTAGTTTATTTTTAAAGACAAAGCGAAAGATAATAACCTTTAAACTGTCAATTACTAACACATCCCCTCCTTTATTTCATTCATGAATGACTGTCCTGACACATTTTTTTTAAATTCCTTTCATTTTACTTCTTTCACATGCGTGCAGCTTTACCCTGCCCCGGTTGAACATAAAACAAAAGCGTAATGCCTCTCTGTGAGGTGACACAGCCTCTCCCAAGAGGCATCGGCAGTGCCCATGTCACCCGGGGTGTTGCCAGGAGCGACGGGGCTGGTGCTCGGGGAGCATGGGGGATCCAGCACAAACAATCATCCTGGTTTCCACCCCCACCCCCCATGCTCTTTGAGCACCTTCAAATGCCTGCTCCTCATTGAAGAGCCTTGCCACTCCAGGTGCTAAAAAGCCACATGTTAATCCAGGCTTGTCTGATAGGCAAATGTCTCAATGAGCTAAAGCATGAATAATAATGTTTATAGAGACATATCAACTACAGTTAAGCAAGGGCTGGAGTGCAACTGTAAAAATCTGAAGATTAAATATAACATACTGACTCGGTAAATGCACAGAAATAAAGTACGCAAAGTGACATCACTTACATAAAACTTGTTATACAAGTAGTTCCGTGAAAATAAGAGTCTCAGAGGCATTCGACCAAATGTATAATTTTGTTTATCCTACTGTGAAAGAGAGGGAACATGTTTATTGGGACTCCTGCTGCAAGCTTAAAAAAATATTTTATTTGGTGTGCTTGCCAAAAATCTTTTGGTAATTACACATAGGAGTGGCTTTTCTGACCACCATGCATTTCTAACAAAGACACCTGCATTTCCAGCTGAAAGGGCAAATCAGAAAGCATTTGTCATTCTGATTCAAATGCTCCTACTGAGAGACCTCGGTTACAAACGAATCACAGAAATGCTTGACACAGAGTTTTAAGTGTTTCTGGTTTTATGTGTAAGCATACATGTAACTCAGGTTAGCAGAACTGTTGTTATGGCTCATTCAGAGAGCATTCCTGAAATCCTACTAGGAAGTGCTCATTAATTTGGCCAATACCCTCCATATCACAGTATTTGTCATGCTGAGATAGAAAAGGAGACTAAAAATGAGGCCGTTGTGAGAGGCCTAATTTACTTTCCATCAGAAAAGGGATCTCTCTATCTTACCATAAATGACTGAATACTCAACACAGGAGGCCAAAAGTTTTTAACAGCACCCAATTTTCTAAAAATGCCCATCGGAAATGTGTGACCACATTATATAGTAAAGGCATGGTAGAAATAAACAGTTTATATTCAAGTTCTATCCAACACAAATGGGGTATAGACAAACAGAAGACCAAAAGATAATTTTGTGGATTAATTTTGGCATGAACAGCTGTACAGGCCAGCCCAATCAACTATCCCTAAAAGCTAAGATAGAAAGAATATTTGATATATACTCTATGCTTCACATGTTTCCACTTTACATTAAGGTATGTTTACATAGGTTACCATGTTAAATAAGTTTTAATAAGCATTCATAATTCATAATAAGTTGAAATGCTCAATATTTGGCAAGTTGCCCTTCTATGCATGCTACTCTAACCACTGTTCGAGGGGTTAGGGGGTTCCGGACCTCCCATTAGAGATAAGGTCCCCTGGTGTTTCATCAAAACTATAGATTTATTTCAAATGTTTCCGGTGACACAACGCAACATTGTCCATTATCTGCCCCAGTTTCCAAATAAAAAAAAATTACGGCAGAAAATTCTAAATCCACCCGAGTGCACCACGGACAGTGACTTACAGACAGTGACTGAATGATACTGGCAGAGTGAATCCTCATTTTCACCTCAAAATAATGGTAAGATCATTTATAATTTTCCTTTAATATACGATTGTTGGTACTTCTAAATTATTAACATTAAATAATCTTTTATTTTAGAACTAATCTGTTGCTAGAGGTTAATTAATATAGAAACAGTTAATATGCATGTAGCTTTGCTGGTATTTATCTAACACTACATTTTAGCTCACGATAAAACAGTTATGTGAGCGCAGCTTAGTTCTAGCGGGAAGACTAGCAGCTGTACATCATCACACCATTAGCTGGGTAATTCATAGCCAATCGCAGGCAAGCCATTGCTTTATAAGTCTGCTCACAATCTGTCACATTGCTGTTTCAGTGTGCTAATGCGGCAACCTCCACCACCCAACCACCACCTGTTGAGCCCTGTCCCACAAGGGGGTAGGCTCCTTGCCCCTGCCTCCTATCTCCGGCAGGATATGACGGTTCCGAGTACAACTCCCTCGGACTGCCAGACGGGGCCTACGCCAAAGAGAGACAATACTTTTCTGTTTTACATTCATAAATAAATGGCATCTTAAACCTCACTCAAGCCTGCGTGTCTTCCCGATAGAAGTAAAGTTATTGCATGGATGCTATGAGGAGAAATATCTTTGTCTATTTATTTAGTTGTGTCCAACGATGAGCGGCCCTCCCTCAATGTCTTAAAATATGCAAGCCATGCTGACAAACGATAGTGACAACACAGAAACCAATTCAACAAAGCAAAGGATAATAAATGATGATGATGTACGTAAGTTTGGTGCAAAAGTATCCATTTAATCTCATTTAAACTACTGACTTTGGTATCTTGATAAATCTGTGCACAGTTTGTGACATTGTTGGGATCTCTTTAGAGTAAGAGGAAACATTTGAGATTACTAGGGTATTTTCTCAGGGGGAAAAAACTATAAATAAATCAAGGAAGTGAATAGAAACAACTGATATTTAAGAGATCTCATTTGTGATTTTTCTTAATTGTTACTGTAGGTCCATTTGTCATAAACAACAATGGCCGCAGCTTCAAAATTCTGCCAGCAAGAGCTTTCAAATGTATAGATATGCTTTTCCTGTGGGGTCAAGATAAATACACAAGAATCTACCAAAGAAGCAGAAAAAGACATACTGCAAATCCATGCAAATCAGGAAAGTGGCATGAAGGGTTTTTTCTACACAGGCAAGCACTCTTAGCTTCCCCTCTCAGACCGCCATCTTTTGTTTGTTCTGAAGTTACAAATATAGACAGTGTTGCTATCAGAAGCCAGAGAAAATGAGGACAGACTGAAAAAAAGTGGGGAAAAACAAGAAAAAAAGTGATATGTGTTTCAAGCTATTGCTGAAACAATCCAATTACAATGCATATCAAACTTCACAGGTTATGGATTCTAATTGCCTGACAAAAATTGACACTTCAGTTGCAACACTGCAATATAATAGAAGGCCAAATTAAATTTGATCAAGGGGCAAAGAACGACACTTTCATTCAGCCACGCGGAAAAGAGATCAACTGGCATGATATAATGTATCAAAAATAAAATTATTCATTAATCGCTTTGAGTTTTTCAATAATGGAAATGACACAGTTCAGACGCTGCTGTAAAAACACCATTAATTAAAGGGATGATAGATCTAACAAGGCATGGAGCAGAGAGAAGTCTTCCTTCATTCCACTGTGAGGTGAAAGATTGTGGGAATGGGCAGACTGGCAGGTCATTTGGTGTGAGTTCAAGTGGATTGTGGTGAACTTCAAAAATGAAGAGACAAATTCCCCTCTCTGTGTTTGGGTTTGTTTGTCCAATGTAAATGCATGTTCTTATTCCATTTTATGTTTAGACATTGTTCAGGTTGAAAACATATGGAACAACATTTATCTTCCAATTGGGACAATAAATCAAACAATATTATTTATTTTATTCATATGTTGTATGCTTATATCATCATATTATTTGTTAAAGCAACAAAGTCTCACATTCATATGATCAGACCCATTTGTTACAGCACAGATCACAGTCTTACTCTGAAAAAAATCGCTTTCTTACTCAGTATTTTTGTTGTTTTCTAGAAAGAAATATCTGAACATCCTTAAGCAAGATCCATTTACCTGAGAAGCAAAATGACTATAGATATTATTAGTGATATTAAGTCTCTGTAATAAGTTTGTGCTAAATGGTGTAAGATATATGAACTCAGTTTTGTCATGTTTTCAGATGTGAACTTATGAGTATTTTTTATGTGTTCTTATGTGAAGTGTGGTTCTAGCACACATACCTTATATTTTCACTGAACTGTACAATAGACATTTTGACAGCATAAAATATTTAAACATTTTATGCATGTGAACATTTTTTGAGAAGTACACATTTTTTAATAATTCATGGAATTAATATATTTTTTTGTGTGTGTGTGTGTGTGTGTGTGTGTGTGTGTGTGTGTGTATTTATAATCTATAAAATTAATTTAATGTTCAATGCCATCACATTTATTTAACACAGCCTGATTTACACATTTACCTGATTTGACATTATAACAGTTTTATCCATTCTCTTCTGTGTGTTTTCTGGTGTGTGGTCTATAAAATAGTAAAAATGTAACTTTACAAATACATTTATAATATAAAGGATTCATAATTATTTATGTTACTAAAGTTTCAAATACGCATACGTTCTGGGTTGTCTATAAAAAATATTTAAAAAAAATTCAACTATATAAATGCAGTATATTAATAATATAAAGGATTTGTCAATATTTTTGTTTCTAAAGCTGTAAATATGAATAAAAAAAAAAATACAGTTTAGATGCTTTCAATATGCCAATGCTGTGCGTTCCAGAGTCTATCCAAATGTATGTTAAATGTTAAGTACGAAAAGCTACAAATAAGCTGTTTAAGAATAAATATCACTAAATATTCTTAGATTTCTCTGAAAACAAGACTTAATAACTCAAGTCATTTTGCTTTGTTTATGGATGTTTAGGCATTTTTATTGGACAACATACTGAGTAAGAAAATTATTTTTTGCAGTGTAGAAACCCAATTCCAGTCATAACTAAATTTGACCAAAATTGTTAGTAACTGCACTTTGTAAAAAGGTGCACAATATTCATCAGCAGATTAGACGTGCACGTGTGTCTCTGAGAAAGAGCGAGATAAATAGATAAGTGAGAGATGAGAGAAAGACAGAAAAAAAAAGAGATGACAGCACATAAAGGCTAAAAGCAGCGCTTTCTCTCATCTCCTGACCATCAGCTGACCTCGAGACTGAGAACTGAGAGCCAATGCAGTGACCCGGCTTCCTGTGAAGTGGCTCCCCAGTCGAGCCCACTGGAGCTCCAGCCTCACTGATCTCCAGCCCTGTAATTGGGTCAAAGCTCTGCATTGCCTTATTGATGTGCAAATACCAACTGTCGAGGCATGTCACTCTCAGCCATATTAGAGAGCACGTTGAGGATGACAAGAGGAGATCAAGGGTACCCAATGCACCATTTCATATCAAACACCAAACATGAGACGGGTACCATTCATTAAAATGAAGGCCAAAATAATAATAATAATAATATCCAATTCAAAAGAAATATTCAATTTAAAGTGGTCCTTGACAGCACATAACCATATCTTAACCAATTTTGACATGAGTAATGACACCCAAAGAAGAATGTTTTTGCAAATTATGATAAGAAAAATAATGATGGGGTGTATGAACATGTGCTAGTTGAAAGATTCATGTCTGTGCAATTGCAATCCAAAAGACATGTGATTGCTAAGCAGGACAGGGTACATCAGCCAAGACGTCAAAAAATGTCATTCTGTCATAAACATGCATCTGTTCTAAAATACTCACACGCTTTGAGTTTTTAAATGCATCAATATACACACAAACCAGTGTTTAGATTCCCAAGCAACAAGCTTCTCATAATTTAAAAAGAAGTTAAGTGACAGTCATGTTACCCCTTTAAAAATGTATTAAGCTAAACCACAGGCTCCTAGCAACATTTGTTTACTATACAAAAGTTATTTAAAGGGGCAGTATTTGTTTATGGTAAATAATGTTCAAATGTACTTTTACAAACGGAGCAGAAAAAAAAAACGGAGAATTTTTTTTTTTTATGCAGTTCTCATGGATAGCTTGTTGTAAGACCTCACTGCAGTTTTTGCAGTGGATTCAATTTGGTTTTATGGGAAGCATTAGGTTCAATTAATTCTTTTTATTGTCTTGACATATCTAGTAGACTGTTAATATGTTCCTCTCGGTTGATTGTACTTGTGCAAGCCGTGTTCCGAGGATCAAATCATCACAGTGCTGGGACTGTCGTGCTGTGAAAGAATTTTAAAGTACTGGTGTCCCGGTCTCATAATTGGGTATTGATGGCCAACGATTCTCTCAATTTCATAGTTTTTCCACTTGGACAATCTGGTGGAACACTAAGACAACCTAATTATAACCCCCGCTGAGGAGGCCGGCCCTGAGTGAGGTTTCATAACTGTCTCAACTTTCTCATCCTCTGCAAACTTTAACAGGGACATGACACCGATACTAATCACATCAAGCCTGTCAGACAATACTGGTGTGAAGAGTTAATCACAGTACTAATGTAACGCAAATCATTTAATGCTATTTTTATATTATTTTTACAAAAACTTAATCATCGTCCCATCCAAACAATAGAAAAAGAGGTCTTCATTAAGTCAGTGTATTGCAGCATGTGTAATGTTATTTATCTATGGTACTAGAACATCTAACCAATCAGATTTTAGAGTTATTCTTAAACTGTGATCCATTTCACTATGTTGGTATTTACAACTTGCAACTTGGAAAAGTATGATAGACCAGCAACTCAGGAACTTGTCCAGAAATCCACAACTCTGGTTAGATTTTTTTAGACTGCCTATTCAAACTGCAGGTTTTATGTGGACAGATCAGATTTTTTTTCCTGTTCAGACTGCAGTCTCTTTTGCTAGCACGTCCACATTAGTTGTCATAGCAATGATGCAAACTTTCGTGGGACGTCCCATATTTTTGGTCTTTTGTCCTGTATTTTAGCGTGCAGTGAAACATCCTGTACTAAAGACTTTGTGTCCCACTTTGGAGCAAAAAATGGTTGGACAGTGATAGTCTTGAAGCGTCCTGCATTCACAAACATTCAGTACCTTATGGTGTTGATTTTTGGATGGGTAAAGAAAATGTCTGTATTTTTTAAAAGATAATTGCAATGCTTTGGCTAGCCACTGCCTTTTCTCTCTATGTTTTCTCTCCACAGAGTATTTAGTAATGCCACGGCTGGGGCATTTTAATGCTCATTATATGTGCTGGGGAAGGTGTTCTTTTCCTATTCTATTCTTTTAAGGGGAAAAGACCCTGCGGAGACCACATCCTGCCCTGAGGGGGAGGTTAACATATGGCAAATATATCACATGGGCTCACAGCCGCACATGGAAGAAGCGTGGCGGTAGGTCCTGCCCCGGAGGGAGGAGCTCTACAACACAGTGACCGGGGCAAAAAGGGCTCTGCCCAAGGGAGACGCGGGTCTACCTTTAAGGAGACTGTACCACGGAAGATACATCTCTGGGGGCTACTGGGGTAACCGGCAGCTGTGAACCACCTACATGGGCATGTTAGCACACGTAATTGTTCTGACTACGAATTCCTCTGCCGAATTTGTGAGTCAGAGGGCTTGGGAGGAAGGACATCTAGGGTTCACAGCTCATGAACTCGCATGGGAGAGAGAACGCACGTCTTTGCCTCATGGAAGGGAAATGCGCTATATGTAAGTGGTACACCTGGCCAGCTGTCCTGCATTACCAAACGTACCTGTTCGTACCTGACAAAACACAGGAAGAGACCGACTCAACCCGGAGATTGTAAAATCTTGCAAAGGTATTGGGTGTTGCCCAGCCTGCTGCTCTGCAGATGTCTAGTAGAGAGGTTCCATTGGTCAGTGGATACAAGTGTACCACACTTCTTGTAGAGTGAGCTTCTATTCCCAAAGGGGCAGGCACAGCCTGGGCATGGGATGCCAACGTGATGGCATCCACGATCCAGTGGGCAAGCCTCTGTTTGGAGACATCGTTCTCTTTACGCTGTCCACCAAAGGACAGCTCAGGGGTGTTGGAGAGTTCCACTCCAGCCCGACACTCGCGGCGGCCCGGGCAAGCATGGCGTCAGCCTGAGCCGGCACACCCGAAGGCACTAGCCCAGTTGAGTCCTCAGCATCCAACATCGCCAAGGTGCACTCCTATGTAGCAAAATCTCATCCAACTCACGAGCTCCGAAAGAGACATTAGGCTGTCACTAGGCTCATCCCAGAACTGGATGGGAGCAAACAAGCATACTGGGTAATGACCAGCCCACGGGGGATTACCCAGTGGATCCAAACTCATTGGAGCCCCCAAATCACCTCCAGCATCAACCGGGCTGGCCTTGTACCTGCAGGTAGAAGGACCAGCGCGGGGGACGGATAAAGTGGCTTTCTCCCGGAAGAAGGAAAGCTGCGACCGCAATTTTGCCATGGTCTTGTTCTCGCAATGAGAACATGAACCATCCGCAAACGATTCTTCAACGTGATTAAGGCTCAGGCACGTGAGGCAGCGATCGTGACCATTAGAGGTGGACAGGTAACGACCGCACCCAGAAACTACACAGAGACGGAAGGGCATCTTTAAAAAGACGCATCTTTAAAAAGATGTTCACTTCAATGTGTTTGCTCAAATAGAAGAAAATATACTCTTGCTCAGAATATATACCCTTTTTCAGCACTGTCGAAGTGCCCAGGGGCGCAGGCTGCACTATATGTGCAGATGGAGAGTAAGCTGCTGGAATGCACTGTATATCCAACAGCATACGCTTCTTGAGAGTTTAATGGACCGGCAGGGATCAGCTCGCTAACACACAACCGCTCAGCTCAGAAGAAAAAATCGGAATAAATGGATGCATTCTAGCTATTTTTATACCTGTATGTCCGTGGGAGTGGCATGCAAATTCCACTCGCCAATTCTTATTGGCCTTTACCCAAAGATCTGTGGTGTTTTGGGGCTCCCAAGAGCGACCCCTAGTGCCAAAACATCGACACAATGTTGAGACATTGTGACAGGAGGGGAACTGATCTGACTGTTCAGACTAAGATGCATTAACAAAAATCTGATTTTAAACGAATTCCAATCCACCTATGAGTGTGGTTGGATCAGTCTTATAAAAATTTGATTTTAAGTGTTTTTGTCCTGTTCAGACTACAAAAACATAAACGGATTTCAGCCTAAACAAATCATATTTTTTCTGCCTGTGTGAACATAGCCAGATATGCGGGTGTCTGACATCATCCAAACATGACAGCAATAAGGGGTATAAACAATTAATATAAACATTTCCTTTTAAGTAAATAAAAAGGCATACATTTGTCAATGATCCTCCATTACATGATGATAAGCCACATTTAAAAAAGGTGTGTAAAACACTTTAAATGGGTTTTTCTTATTCTGTAAAAAAAATTCTGTATTAAGGCTTGCACAACTACAAATTTTCTTCCTGCCATCGCTATAGGGAATACATGCAACTAAAATAGGAAAGTAGGAATATCCCACATCCAACCTTAAATGGAATGGATCATTAGGGTCTAACTAACCTATCATTTCCCTTTGATTATAGTGTTAGGTTATGTATGTGGTGGTGGCGTAGTGGGCTAAAGCACATAACTGGTAATCAGAAGGTTGCTGGTTCGATCCCCACAGCCACCACCATTGTGTCCTTGAGCAAGGCACGTTGCTCCAGGGGAACTGTCTCTGTAATAAGTGCACTGTAAGTCACTTTGGATAAAAGTGTCTGCCAAATGAATAAATGTAAATTTTTTGGGTTGAATTTAAGGTCAGGAATAAGGTTTGGCCTATGATTAGATGATAGAAAATTTCTTCCAGGACCAACAAAGGATACTGATATAGGCACATACCCTACTAAATTAACTGTATATTGTAGCACACATTTGATAACATGTTTAAAATTACTGTTAAAAATTCCAGATTACGATCATCTACTGTTAATTAGTATCTCTAAAATGGAAGCAAGAAAAAGACTTGCATGCTGTCGAATTTACTTGCACACTCGTCTAATCTGAATAGGGATTAGTGACCCTAAAGCCACTGGCATCACCCTGCCCATCCCATACCCGGTGCGATGAGGGATATTTCAGACCAGACAACAGGTGGATACAAGTCCAAACAAGACAGTTCAGCAGCCAGCTTGCCCACAAACAGGGGTCAAGGTGGGCCACACGTCACATAAATCAATCTGACATGTTCACCCAGGCCTGCATTGGCACAGGCCTATCCGCAGCCCGAGCCACACTGAGCAATTCGCTGCGCTGCTGTTTTGATGCATGGTTCACGGTTGCATTTGAAATGGGTCAGCTGATTTTGATCCAGGACCTGGCTAGAAAGACTTCAGGTGCCTTCTTGTTCCACGGATATCGCACCAGTGATATGGCTCAACTGTAGAGAAATCGGGCACTCTAAAAAATATCCTGTTGTGCAGTAGAATGAGTGTGCAATGGCATGTGCAAATATCGACGTCAAGCATGTCATCTGAGTTTTATCATGTCATATATGCCCTTCACAGAAAACATGTTTATAATACAGTAAATATGCATAATTATTTCTTAAAATAAATCAGGGCAATATTATATTTAACATTTTTGATTAGTTCTGTTAGTTTAACAAAAAATTGTGTATTGTATTTTTTTACTCTATATTTTCAGCCTGGTTCACGTAAATGTAATGAATTTAGAGACATGACAACATTTTTAAATTCAAATTGTACATGCTGTTTAACACTTTTGACTGCAGTTTTACAGTGAAATGTCCAGCTGGGGTCGCCAAAAGCAAGTAAAATTGTGTCATATTCAAAGGCGGTTTTATGGTGAATTTTTATGTATTTTTTTTATTCTTTAAAACCTCCCTAATCTAAAATGTTTGCCTAAACATAACCAATAGCGTATCCCAGCATTTTGTCACAAACTGACAGACACAAATGAATGGGTTTTGTATTTTTATTTAAAATCAAATATTTGAACCCTGGTATGAATAAACTTATCAATGATAATCCATGGAAATGAGCATGACTTGAAGTGAAACAAAATGAAAATAATACAATAAACAAAACTATGATAAGACACTTAATCAGAGACACATGAGAGATATGAATGAGCATAAATCAACAGAGAGATAAAGGCAATGATGACAAAATGAATAGAAAAAGACTTATCTGATCGGTTCAGTGTTGTAGCTGAATGTCCATGTTTAAGTATGGAGTGAATACGCGGCGCAATGGAATAGTCAATGTCTATGATGATGAAATGTCTCGCTTATGATAACAAATCCCATAAGTAAAAGAAAAATATATAATCTAAACTGGTAACAGTCCTTCATGTGCTCTTCAAATAATCCAACGAAAAAGAATAGTCCACCACGATAATCCTTGTATTTGGGATCTTTACTAATCCACAAGGCAATGAGGTGATAAAGGAATTAACTGAAATCTACTATTTCCTATTTTTAATCACTACTACTAATAAAGAGCACTTCTACAAATGCCATTAGCTAGAGAACACATGCATATATACAACACACGATATGAAGATAATTACCAATCGTCATGAACATAATACAAAGACATAAGAAAGAATAAGAAAAAACACTCTTACATTGATTGAGCTAGAAACATTATGTTTCTCAATCTGGACTCTCTGAGCTTTGCTGACTGGTTTCAGGTAAGACTATGCTTCTGTTACTCTATTACCTGGCAAAATACATGGGACATTACCGCCTTAGCGACACCTTGTGGTGAGTAGTGGAAAATCTTCACGATAGAAAGGGTAACAGTATCAGTTTGAGTTTACAGCTGGTCTTGATCCGCAGTCCTCCGAATCAAAGTCCAATGCCCTATCAGGTGAGCTACTGTTCAAGTTATTCATATTGTAATAAGTGTATATGTATATGTAGGTGGGTTTTTAATACAATAAATAAAATGCATTTTTGAGTAAAAGTGTGTCCATGTCATAAAATAGCGTGAAAAATAAGTCATAAACAGCTGTTAAAGTCATGATTTGATTGAAAGTGAATAAAACACGCAGTTGTTCACCTCTAGTGTTAATTTCACCCGAAAACTGCAGGGAATTGTACCTGGTGACACATATAACAAAAAGCAAAAAGCAAAAAAGTATATAATAATAGTGTATTGTATTTTGTCACTCTATTTGTTCAGCCTGGTTCACATCAATTTAATGAGACATGAAAACATTTTGCAATTCAAAATGTACATGCTGTTTAACATGTCATGCTTTTAATATGAGACCAGGTTGTATTTTTATTTATTTACTTATTTCCTGAAATGGGGCATAAAGGTGAAGTGTTAAGCTGGGATAAGAGAAAGCATTTTAACATCTCAAACAAATGAATTCTATACATTTTCTAGATGCTCCTTATTTGGTCGGGCGTGTTGATAATGTTTTAATTGTTCTTAAGATTCTGAATTGTAAGTGTGAATGTGATTCTAACCATCACAGACAGTCTCACAATCTGTTCCATAGTGCCACTGTAAGAAAATAACAGAATAAAAACCTTTGTATCTCCAAAGGATGAAGGAAATGAGAGAAATTAGAAGTCTGCATGTCAAGATAATGTTAAATTTGGCCAAAATTCTTATGGGCTTTTAACTTTTCTCTTTGGTTATGTTATTCGTGTTTGCATTAAAGTTTTTTTAATCAAATAATTAATTAATGGTTTGCTAATCTCAAGAGTGGATGAAAGGACCAACTAAATGATTTATATAAGAGTCTTTGTAACTCGCCCTTATTAAATGAATAGCTCCTGCCAATAAACTGTGTGTGTCTGTCTTTTAAAAAGTTGAGTGGACACCTGAGAATTCTGCAAGAAATATGAATAATTCCTCCGAAAAGAAAATTGCCTGACTAAACTTCTGTGCAGGATTAAACGTAATTGTAATTTCCCAAACATTCATTTTGGAAGTGCTGTTGTCTGTAAAAAGATGATAAAATACTCAATGCCCCCTGTCTCTTAACTGCAACAATACTCAATCAGACCAGCGGTTTTACCAAACCACTGAAGAAGCTCTATATCAGAAATTAACTTCCTGTTCTCAGAGGCCTAAACAAAACATATGAACAAGGAAAGTTGCTCTTCACCAACTGTTGCCCATTTGATTTCCATCATCACCATTATATTATAATATTTGCTCTACTCTAGGTCATGGAAAGCACAAAATTACAGGTCATTTGTCAAAGATTGTTGATTATGCATATACTGTAGTGTTCCGAATGGTTTTTGGCATGGAACAGAAGCAAACAGCTTGTATGCATTTTGGGATCGTTGCTTACATAATGTGCACAATGAGAGTGAAAGGTAAAGCATACTCTGTGTTTTATCTGTATGTTCACAAGGCTTTAAAATGTCATTATAGACTGAGACTAAAAGAATGGTGGTGGCATAGTGGGCTAAAGCACATAACTGGTAATCAGAAGGTCGCTGGTTCGATACCCACAGTCACCACCAGTGTGTCCTTGAGAAAGGCACTTAACTCCAGGTTGCTCCAGGGGTATTGTCCCTGTAATAAGTGCAGTACAAGTCACTTTGGATAAAAGTGTCTGCCAAATACATAAATGTAAATGAGACTACAGCTTTAATTATATTAAAGGTGAGGTAAGGGACTTGTTTAAGTCATTTTGCAGACTCTATTATCCAAAGAGACTTACAGTACATTTAATAAAGGGACAGTCTTCAGGTGCAAACTGGGTTTTGTACCTCATGGCTTAATCCATGAGAAGACTGAAACTGCAACCTTCTGATTACGAGCCCTGTGCTTTAACCACTATGATACACCATCCCACCACAACCCTCTGGATAAAAACAACCAAGAAAAAAACCTTAAACATAGCCTCAGGCACAAGTATTTGAATCATCCAACACAATCTCATGAAGCCATAAGTATAGTATAGAGGTCTCATCGGGCATTCAAATTAAGCCAATGCCCAACGCGTACCCAAGAACATGTGACACGACCCGACCACTACTGTCAGATTTTTAGCCCGAACTGGGCTAAAGTTCTATGATCTTTACTCTATTTCTGCAACTTGGTATCGCTCTAAATTACATCAACTTAAAGCTCTTGGTCATCGCTTAGAACGTCTTTACATTAAAACCGGTCTCAAAATCCATAAAAGCATGTATGATGACCATATGTTATTATGTAAGGAATCTCTTCTTAAGGCAAAATCAGACCACTTTACTAATTTAATTTGGTCTACTGAGGGTAATATTAGAACTCTCTTTTCTACTGTAAAAAACTTTCTTCGGTCCCCTGATACTCTTACAGCTCACATGCATCTACACCTTATTATAAAATTTTTCTGATTTTTTTTTTTAGGATAAAATCTCTAAAATTCATCAGCAATTGAAATGAGTAATTTAGCTTGCAGTTCATCTTATCCCATATCCCATTGAACTCCCAACAGACATTGAAATATCAAATTTTATTCGTAATTCCAAATCATCTACCTCTCAGCTAGATCCCCTCCCTACATATTTGGTTAAAGCCAATTTACCTTCCCTACTCCCAACTATAACTAAAATTATACACTCATCTGTTATTTCAGGGTGTGTACCGTCATCTTTTAAAACTGCTGTGATCTGTCCTATGCTGAAGAAACCTGGTTCAGATCCTCAAATACTTGAAAATTACTGACCAAATTTTCAAGCTAATAACCTTTATGAACAGTTTCAATCAGGTTTCTGTCCACATCACAGCACTGAAACTGCTCAAATAAATGTATTACTATTATTTGCCCAAGGTTTTTTGTACATCATTTCACTCACAGATTATTCATTTTCAGGCTTTCTATCCTCCCTCATTTGAGTCGGAGGAGCATGCAAGATTTCATATACTTTGCCCAGTTTGGGCGTTGTGAGTTTATGTTGACCATACTAGTCAGTGGCATAAGTCAGAGCACTTTGGTGGACGCAACAGGGGTACTTCATTGTCAAAGCAAAGACTGTCTCATTGGAAATTTGATGCAAATTCAAGTGCTTACGCAGCACATGGTGTACCTTGCCTTAGGGTATTCAAGCTCATTTTATAAGGGAATTGGCCAGAGGCGAATCCTTGGAGGGCATTTGTATGGTGGCAGGATGGTCCTCTCCACATACATTTGTTAATTTTTATAATCTGGATGAGGGTTTGACTCCTGCTTCTCAGGTTCTCTCTGTTGGAACATGAATAAACTCATAATTCCCTCTGTTATTCAAACGCTTTAGCTCACTTGTACACCGCTACTGTATATGCTTGCACATGGACACAGTTGGCAGCTACTGTTTGTATGGCGTGAATGTATATAGTTCCCAATGTGATTACGCTCGAGTTCCTACGAAAAGGAAAGCTGTGTAAAATGGTCATATTCTCTAGCAGCTGCGCAGGCTCATAATTTCAGAATATCTGATTCGATGGTGCAAACCGAGTGCATTTATGTAGACCGTGACATAGCTCCCTAGGGGCGGCGCTTAAGAGCCATCAGCCAATATGTTGGCGTGATTGTATAAGGGCTTCAGACCATGTGACACTCAGGGTGTGTCCCAATGCAATTGCGCAGTGTCTTGTTCCAATCAGAGAATCAGGGTTATGCTTCCGAGACGTTTACTGCGGAAGAAACAGAAACTTCTGGGTTTTGAGCACATGCTCGTGAGATTTGTCCATATTATTACCCCTAACCTAAACCCCATACCTGAATCTTATCAAAATATGTTTTGTGTACAATGAAGGAACAAGTCATACTTTTTGGGACAAAGTAAGTCGTCTGATATTGTACAATTTCGCCATCTTGTACAAATTAATACAAACTGTCATGAGACTGTGTTGTAAAAATTGGGGCAAGACATTTTAAAAAGAAAGTGAGAGAACCTGGAAACATTTTACAATTATATTGTATTGGTTAGCATTAGTAAACTACACTATGTTAGTTAACATGAACTAACAATAAACAATTTTAAAGCACTTGCTAATCTTGGATAATTTTTGCTAATCTAATGTTAATTTCAACATATACTAATATATACTGTATAAATATTTTTTTCATTAAAAATGTGTATACAGTATGTTAACATTAGTTAATGCATAATAAACTGATAAGAACTAACAATGAACAATTGGATATTTGAAAATGTACATTAAAGCTTCTTTTCTTCTATATGCAGAGACAACACTCGTAGGCTACATTTCTTGAAAACGTTAAACACTGTCTGTGGTGCTATAAAATCTAGTTTATAGTACATAAAAAGCTAAAAAAAAGAGTTGAGGGCTGGACAATCTATTTGTTCGACCAATGTCAGTCAGAAGATGTTAAGATGGTTGAATTATTACTGTATTATTATTGTTATTATTATCATTAATATCAGAGGAGTAAAGTAACAAATTACAAATAATCAAGTTCCTGTAATTAACTACTTTTTTCCAATAATTGTACTTTTTTTTAAGTAGTTTAAAAATGTTATACTTACTTTCTCTTGAGTATATTTTAAGTGCTGTGACTATACTTTTTACTGTGCTATTTTCCCCACCATCTGTGTTCGCTGTGTTCGCTACTTCCCTGTCCTGAATTTATTTTTATCTATCAACGCGATTGGCTACGAGAGTCTCGTGAATCCCGTCAAATCAAATCACACCTAACAAATTTGAACAGAAGCTGCAGATCTGGCACCATCTGTAATGGATGTGGAGAACATCTCAAGCGCACAGTTCAACACCAGAACATCGCGGCCGCATCTGAAAGGGCTTTTCGCAGTGATAAAAGCCAATTGCTTGATTGTGTCAAGTGTGCTCAACTTTCTCAAGCCACCAGATATCATAATTAATCCTGCATATTGAGGTAAATTTCATATTTCTGCTTACTAGATTCTGTGTCTATAACGTAACCTGTAATTGAACTATCTATCACTGAGAATATTGGGCTTCTGTGTGAGATTAATGCAATGTTATCAATAGGGCTGGGCAATAAAATGATCTAGATGTTTATCGGACAAAGGAGAGATGTCCTCGATCAAACTTTTGAGTAATTTTCTATATTTAGCCATTTTTCTACATCTAGAATAGTTCATTACAATAATCGCCATAGCAAGACAAATATTGGTTGGTTGATCTAGATCAGAGGTTTTCAATTGGTAACCGAATTGAGCACTGTCTAGTATGCAATGTCATATAAAGGCTATTAATCAAACAACAATAACAAGAAAATTAGAAAACCACTAACTACATTTGGCCGAATACCTTGAGTAGCTTTAAAAGTATTAATGTAACAGAATAAAACACAAATATTTTTTAATAATAATATTTTTTACAAATATTGTTATTTTTTTTAATAATAATGGCCCATTTTATGTATATAATATGACACACAGCCCATTTTATGTATATACTATGAGAGGTACTATGTGATTGATGTGAAACAATATATATAATGGGAGAGAAAAAATGAGAGGGACTTAATTTTATCCATTGGAATTGAATGGATTGTGACAAGTGAATTTCACACACAAGAAATAAAAAATTAACTTGGTTACACCAGCCAAAAGCAAAGTTTTAAAAACTTTTAGAGGTGGAGCAAGGTGTTGCATTTTGATGAGATTATGATTCTGAAGAATTTTCTCTTTTAATATGCACAATAAGAATGTAATAGGAAAGTAAATAGCATCATTTTTATTTCATGATGACATGGCATAGGACCCCCCCCCCCCCCCCCCCCCCCCCCCAAAACAGTCCTTTTATAAATTATACAAGTTTAACCTGTCATCGCTGGGAAATTTCAATATGTATACACATTTCTGTCAATTTAAATCCTGTGTCACTTTCCACTCGTTGGGATGTGAGAAGCGAGATTATGCTGGGGCATTCAATTCCATGCCACTGACCTTACTCTGGCCTCTGAGCGAGAGGCCTCATGCCATTAGTGTGAGGGAAAGGCTTTTAAAGGAAATCTAATCTCGTCTGCATCTGATCTGTCCACCTCAGAGTGGAGGAACCTGGCCTGGGTATTACAGCAAACATCCTCTGCCGCTGTATCCCTTTCTTCAGCGTTCAATATTCGCCTCCACTGTAGGACCCATTTCTGTAACAAACTCCCTGCAACAGGTCTGACCAGCGGCTGTAATTTCACTCAGAGCAGTTGCCCTCCGAACCCAGTGTACAGCAGCACTCTACTGTATCCACACGCTCAGCCGAGCTTAACACAGGCGCCAGTGTTGAAGAACTTGTCTCTGCTCTGCTCACGGTTTTCTCTCTTTATTTTGGGTTATTGTGGGTATAGTGTCTCATGACAGGTTGTGGTGAGGTGTATCACCAGTGATCATCCAACATTCATTTGGATATATATGCAGAGGCTCGCAATATAAACCACGATCACTTCAGCCTAAATTGTAGAAATTAATATGGAGAGTTTACCAAAGATATAAACATTGTTAAGAATTATTTGGGCACCACTGATTTAACAGATTTGCATTAGGTGATACTCCCTCTAACTTTACCAGGTGTAGTTATTGGAACAGAACTTTTCTAAAGTGCCCTCATTTAGCTGTGAATTAGTATACAATAATATGAGCTAACGAGGGTCAACACGCAAGAGAGTTTGACCTTTTCATATTTTAAATTACTTTTAAATACTTTTTTTTGTGAAAGAATAGTATGTTTCCATCAAGTTCACAATTAACTGTGGACATGTTTCAGTGATGTTTGACAATAAGAAAGTGACCACATATGTTTGTCTTAATTTTGAATGATAAATCTATTGTTTTATCATTTAATTTCTATTTTGTGAAATGTTTTGCCTCATTATGGTTGTGCTATATTTTTTTTAAAATAGAAGCATTTTAGCTTGCCTAGTTATCTAATGCAATGGCATTTACACATTTCTAAGTGTGGCTTAAGTTACCAAATATGTTTTGGACATATGCTAGTAAGTGAGAGGAAAAAAACAACAAAAATATTGAATATTAAAAGTTACGAGAGAATACAATCATGCAATTGGCCAAATTTGCAATATATTTATAGTCCACATCTATTATTACATACAAGGATTTTAAGCTGTTATTGGAATATTGTCATAAAAGGGCAAAATTCCCAATGCTAAGGATTTATAAATAATAATAATAATAATAATAATAATAATAATAAAGCCTTACAGAAAGTGCAGTAATAACAATGTTATTACTCATGTGCTATTTCCCTTTTCAAAACTTAAATCAAATAGCAATTTTGAGCAGCGCATTTCAATAAGTGAGATAAATGCAGAAAATAGAGTGAAACTAGTGCACGTCTCTTGCTGAGATCATAATCAGTTATTTGCTGCTCTCGTTTTTTTCATCCCATCCCTCTCTCTCTCTCTCTCTGGTTATTTTGGGAGTCATTTTTGGAAGCTCCTTGACCTGTGCCAAGCGGCACCTCCATATTAAAAAAACCCTCCCTTGCCAACACCCCTCATTTACAACCCATTACTCAGTTCAGCTCAGCTGAACCACATCCATATATTCTTCAAGGCCTGGTTAAACTTAATCATTAGGTTAACAAGCTCCCTTCCCTCCAAATGATGATCCTCTGAATTCAAGGGATTTGTTCAGGAGGATGAACCAATAACTGGCTAGGCAAAGAAGGCAGCAGCCATCGAATTAGCACAAAATAATCATCAAAAATTGCTTTGCATATTCAATCACTTTGCAGACTGCCAAAGTGAAAAAACACAGAAGCGTTCTCTCACACAACATCACCCACAAGTACAAAAAAAAAATTTTTTTTGTCAAAAAAAAAACATTTAGTCAAAAAAACAATCAGTTGAATATCGAAATACTGACACTGTTGTGAATCGCAGTCAACCCTGACAGACACATCAAAACAAAATATGCACAGAGATGGAAATCAAACATTTGTTTCTTTACTATCTTAGAGGTATGATGTGTGAGCAATCAAAAAAAAAAAAAAAAAAAAACATTGCAATGAAGTTCTACTATTTATTATCCATTGGTTTGTTGCCATACTATAAAGAGGCTGGATATATATAATTTTGTATTTTTTTGCTTTAAAAAACATCTGCCTTACATGTATGGCTGGCATAACTTGAGTAGGCTAATTAATTACAACTGCTCAAGAGGCAGTTACATGCAACTGTTATAGCACATCAATGGCACTTTAAAATACTTCATTAGCTTGACGTTGATATGTGAGATGGTACATGGATTTCACTGAAATGTCAGTTTACCTTTGCTCTAACGGCTGTTTAAACCGATTTCCATCAAAGACGTGTGTGTTTATGTTTCTAGGATCCCTGTTCATGTGGGTCATCATAAAAAAAACACAAAAAAAAACAAACAAATCTATTAATTTAATGGAACGTTTTGCTTACATTACAATATATGGGATTTGTTAACTATCCATGTTTTGCTTTATGTAATGAATAGTAGTAAAAAAACAAAAAGATTACACAAGATTTACACCCAGCTTTTCAAACTTTTTGGATACGGTACCATCATAATATTATGGTACACTTTAAAAATACCTTGCCATGAAATCCTATGGTATATGAAAATGCTAATTGTTACTTATTAAGTTTGTACACACAATAATATGAATTTATGATCAATTTCAAAAAACAGAACGTAAACCTTATAGCTTATATTATTTGGAAAACATATAAAGAAATTTGCAGGTTTGTTATTTACGTAATGAATATACAGTATATATATATATATATATATATATATATATATATATATCAAAACCAACCAAATTATACCATCACTGTATATACGCACAATTATATGATTTTATGATAGATTTTAGAAAGCATAGAACACAAACTTTACAACCCAGTATACTTTATGCAATTTAGAAATGATGCAAGGTTTGCAAGGTTTACAATATAATTAAGAGTAATTTATTAAAAATAAAATAGAATGATTTCTCACAAGTTGCCACTAATAGGCAACACAGGCTCTGATATTAACACCCAGTTTTACTTACATTTTGTGGACATGGTACCATGGTAATACCATGGCATTTTTGAAGAATCTTGTAATGAGCGTTGAGTGCAATGTAAATACAAAGTATATGATTGTGGAAATCATTCAGTATTTATCAAAGTACCATTGTATAAATTTCTGGTATTACATGGCTTACTTTTTTTTTTTTTTGGAAAGGTTAAAAGAAGACTATATGCACTGTGTTTGTCACACAAGTTAGTAAGCACATACACATATGATTTAATGATAGATTTTAGAACTTCTGTGCATCTGTTGGTTATTTCTTCTGGTGGCCGTGCAGCTGAACAAACAAAAGCTAATTTTAATGTGCTACCTTGCCTTCCTGCCATGCATATTCATGATGAGCCCACGCCTGCCAGTGACACAGAGGTGCGGCAGGGATGAGGCGTGCTTGTCAGAGTGTGTCACGTTTCCAGACCAGCGAATTCTTTTGATTAAAGTCCCTTATCCGTTTTATCATGCATATCCCTTGCCTGATTAAAGTGATCTGATGCTGACACTCACAATGTCAGGGTGAACTGAGGAGCTCTCTCCACCTCCCAGAACATGCCTGGAATCTCTAATCCCCTCAAAATACATCCGTCAGTCTGTCCTTGCATACAGTATGCACACTAGCACGTGATATACAGCAGTACACGCAAGCCTGAAATATATGGCAAATGCTACATAGCTGCTTTTGATTGTTTACTAAAGTGTGAGAGAATAAGTGGAGATGTTTATATTTGAAGGGTTAGTTAACCTTTTTTCTTCAATTGTAAAGTGTGTTCTGATGATCAGATATAGATTAAGCTACATGCACTATAAATATACAGTAAGCTAAACGATGTTGCGTAAAGAACATTGTATGCATCTGTATGTTTAAATGCCTACCAAAGACACATTTCAAATACTTGCATATTAATCCCAGACTATACCTTTGCAAAGTTGATGTGGAAGGGGTACATTTGTAAGTGAGAGTAAATCAGGGATGCACCAATAGTCTGAGAGAGAGAGAGAGAGAGAGAGAGAGAGAGAGAGAGAGAGAGAGAGAGATATTTCCCAGTATAATGTTGGCCTAATGAAACAGCTGGGGATGACACAGTTGAAACTATCCAATTGGAAATTATAATTAATGGCATTAGGGCAAAGCACAGTTTGGTGCCGCTAAGGAATAGAATGCTTGAAACTGTAAATGTTGAGATTTATCATAAATGTATGTATATGTGTCTCTTTCTTAGCACTTTCTATTTTGAGGGTATTCCATATAAGAACTGACAAGGAAGTCACTTTAAGGCAACCACCAGTTTTAAGCCAAAATGTCTAATTGTTTCCAAAGCTCATTTAAAGCAGCACTAAGTTCATAACAAAGGCAATTAAGCAATATCACACAAGCAATTGTGCTGCTGTACTGAATATCAGTATTTTATCAGAATGTGCAATTGCTTTTATACAACAGTTCTATAAACAAGAAGTTAAAGGGTTAAAAAATGCAAAATAAATCATAGTCATAAGTCATAAGTCATAATTCACTCACCCGCATTTTTCCAAACTTTATTTTTTTTTCTTTTATGGAACATAATGTGATTTTTGGCAGAATGTAAGTCTTAGTCACCATTCACTTTCATTGTATGGAGAGAAAAAAAATGCAATAAAAATGAATGGTGAGGCTGACATACAATGTTATTTAGGTTTGGAACAACATGAGGGTGAGTAAATAATCACAGAATTAAAATTTTTGGGTGAACCCAAAATATTAAGTCACTCATTACAACCTGTTATTTTGTTGATATTTGCTCAACTAACGAAAATATTTCCAAACCAGTTAATTAAAAAAAAAAATTTTCAGTCATAGACATAAAATGTCCTTTAAATACAGTCCTTTAAATGTCCTTTAAATATGTCATTTTAATGTCATTTATTTTAGTCAGTTTTACTAAAATAGCATATAATTTTAGGCAATAAAAATAATATTTTAGTAAATGATAATGTGCAAAATTTAAAAAAAAATGTGTCAACCTGTAACAGAGCAAACTAATCAAATTTTACCAAACAATTATTATTATTTTTTTTTTTACATTTATCAGGTGAAACATGATACAGTACGTACAGTGATACAAAACATTACAATTAAATAATAATAATAAAAACTTCACTAACAATCATTTTTGTCAGTAATATTTTTTGATGAGATTAACACATTTCCAAACGAAACCAAAGCAGGATCATCTGTTGCATGTCGCTGAGCAAAGAAAAGACTGACAGCCAAATTTTGTACTAGTTTTACTAGTCTTCCCAGTTGGAATGTCTTGGAACAGCGCTTTTCCAATCAGAAGACATACTTCAAATTGTTTAATAATATTAGGCCATATCCACACTAATACATTTTCATTTTAAAACTCCATTTCCTAACATCTCTGTCTCTGGCTTACACTCTATAGAACTACAATTCCCATCATGCACTACAACTCCTTGCCAAAGTTTGCAAATTTTTACTCCTGATTTATCGCAATACAGGGATAGTAGAGGTATACAAAAGCAACGTGTTATTTTATTTATCAAGTAACTCTTATCAAACAACTATGTGTTACTTTACTCGTTACTCGAAAAAAGTAATCTGATTATGTAACATGCATTACTTATAATGTATTACTCCCAAAACTGGTAATCATAGTGCATGAATTGTTAACAGCATTTATAAAATATAAATAAATACAAATTTCCAACATTCTTTTGAATGTCCATGTACAAAAATAATATACTTGATTCCATGAGTGTACCTTCATTTACTATTACTAGTATTTTGAATGGCCAAGGAAAATGAAGCAATGTGATAACAATTTTACCTGATTGCAAAAAGAAGTCCGTTAAATTACCTGATGAACTTTCACCTTTTGCTGACCCTTTATGCTTCGCAGAGCTAATGTGTGCTTCTAAAACACTTGCACCTTTATTAGCACCTGACTAATAAGTGCCATCTTTACATGTCATACATTCTGCTTCCCATGCATCTTGACCTGGATGAAAGCATGGAAATTGTTTGTGCAAATCTTCTGTAAATTTGCAATTTCGTTTGGGCATTGTTTCCGATCAACTGTCATTTTCTGCTACTGTTAAGCAACTGTTTGATGCCGAACACAACAGCGATTTGCGCATTCACGGAGAGATTGACAGGCAGGAATTTGGCCAATAGTTGCTGCAAGCCTCTTATAATCAACCAATTGGTGTGCGGGAAGGCGGGACTTACAAAGATGGGTTAAAGCAATGCATATATGCGTGCACACACAATTAAGTTTTGGACCAGATGCACATCATAATGCAACTACAGCCGAATTCCGGACATTTTCGTAAATTTAGTAATCCTGGCCAGATGCTTTTTTATGGTCAGAAAAAGAGGACATGTCCTGGAAAAAGAGGACGTATGGTCACCTTACCTTATAGTAGTTCCTACAGGTAGAGTTTCTAATCTCACAAGAAAAGGTTTCATAACTACACAATTTCTGAAACTAAATAAAATCACTGCATTAAAATAAAGATTTTCTTGATTATACATTATACACTCCACCAAAAAAAAAAAAAGTGAAAGGACAGGGGCAAGGCAGGTTGGGTTAGTATTAGTTGTCAGCCAATGCTCATAGAGCATCAACGGGAGGCAACTACAGAGTGCCTTGCTGGCAAAGAAATATAACGTCCAGATTTAATTCTGATAGAGAGAAATAGAATTTCAAAGCTGGATGTCTTATCGTTGGCATGTCCCTTTGCTGGACTGATTTCCCTAGCAAAACCCTGTCACTGCTATTATGTTGAACATGGAACCAATTTACTCCAGCAGCTAAACAGGGTTACTTGGTGCTCCTGCAACCCCCTAAATGTTTGAAGTTATCACAGGCGTGAGGGGGAAAAAAGCATTTTGAATGTTTGGTGAAGGAGGGGGGGTTTGAAGAGACTGTAATTGAAAAGTATCAATCAAAAACAAGGCAAGGGGCAGACTGGAAGCCATAATGTTAACCCGGTCTGTGGTGCACAGGGACCAAAATGCATTTCCTTTGTATAGGTAATTCACTTGCTCTCTCTCCAGACCATAAGCCTCAAGCCTGGGGCGTGGATGTAAAAAAATAAATAAATCCGATCTGCGGACATGGCTTTTGGATTATCAAATGGAGCATGTGCCTATTACAGGACGGTTTTGTGATGGTATCTGGTGGCAAAGATAAGGTAAGTTCTGGTCAAACGTTTGCAATTTCGATACATGCAACATAAAGAGCTTGTGGTGGGAATGTTCTTTTTTCATCACCTTTTTCAACTTTGGTTTAAATACAGTCCATATTGTACATAACTCACATAGGCTGCATATGGGCTGTGTTTTCCAAAAGAAATATTATTTCTGTCATTCCTTAGCTAAAGGAAATATGAAATTATCTACAACATATGGGTAATTATGCTTAATGAATAATATAAAATTTTATATTATACATACATTATACTATAATTATAAAATATACTGAATTTTTTAAAGATGTGTAATTTCTGCACCATTAGTTTATCAAATGGAATTGCAAATATAATGACTGATTTTAAAAAGGTTTCCCAAACATCCCCCGCTTTTTCAATTATCAAATAAACAGATAGTGCCACCCCAAACTCACACCAATGGTTTAGTCAATGTTGCTTTGTCTGGTAGAAGGGGACACTCAAACAAACAGCACAATGTTTTGATAGTGCTACAGAGATGATCTTTTACATTTTATCGTACAAAACATTGCAAATGTTGAAAGGAATCTTTTACTATTACTTCAAAAAGTCAACACCCAGCAGTCAGAAGTACCATTTCAACTTTGATTAATAATAACCAAACCCAAACTGCAATCAAATTGAAGCATGCATGCAAGGATCAAATGTTTTCATTGAGTAGATATATTCTGCTATGTGAGCCTCTTCCATGTTTCATGTCTACCATTTTCCACTTCTTGAATAAATTCTGAATGATTTAGCATTAAACAGATATGGTTGCACATACACTAGTTCCTGCAAACAGCCCTTAGTCTAGTAGTGGAGGTCACACATATAGACCTACAGATTATGCAGCACCAATGTCTTTGCAACAAACTGAGGGATGCCATACATTACAATAATTGCATAATGTTCCATTCCAAAATGAGAACATTTAAGCAGCTTTCTTTATGTACTCATTATCAAATCAAATCAAATCACTTTATTGTCACACTACCATGTACACATGTGCAACAGTAGGTGAAAGTCTTGTGTGCAGTTTCGAGCAACATAGCAGTCATGACAGTGACGAGACATATACCAATTACAATAAACAACATATTTACACAACACAATTTACATATCAAGTGTACACATAATTACACAACACAATAATAATATACAATGTACTGTACAGTAAACAATACACACAATAGAATACACATACAATAAAAAAAAATAAATAAAGAGTATATAAAAAATATATATACAGTACTTGTATTGAGGAGAATATATTTGACATTCCAGTGTGAGATAATAGATAATAGATTAATAAAGTGCAGTGCTAATTATTGATCATGAGAGATCAAGTGTTCAAAAGTCTAATTGCTTGGGGGAAGAAGCTGTCATGTAGTCTGCTGGTGCAGGTCCTGATGCTGCGATACCGCCTGCCTGATGCTAGCAGTAAGAGCAGCCCATGACTTGGGCCCATGACTTGAGTCTCTGATGATCCTCTGAGCTTTTTTCACACACCGCCTGTTATAGATGTCCTGGAGGAAGGAAGCTCACCTCCGATGATGTGTCTGGCAGTTCGCACCACACTTTGCAGGTCTTTGCGGTTCTGGGCGGTGCTAATGCCGTACCAGGCGGTGATGTAGCCAGTCAGGATGCTCTCTATAGTACCGGTGTAGAACCGTGTGAGGATGTGGTGGTTCATTCCAAACTTCCTCAGCCATCTCAGGAAGAAGAGGAGCTGGTGAGCCTTCTTCACAACAGCCTCAGTGTGGACGGACCATGTGAGTTCCTCAGTAATGTGGACACCGAAGAACTTGAAACTGCTGACTCTCTCCACCAGTGCTCCATTAATGATGATGGGGCTGTGTTCTCTGTCTTTCTTCCTGAAGTCCACTACAAGCTCCTTGGTTTTACTGACATTGAGGGAGAGGTTGTGCTCCTGACACCAGTGTGTCACAGTGCACCTCCTCTCTGTAAGTTGTTTCATCACTGTCAGTGATCAGACCTACCATTGTCGTATCGTCAGCAAACTTAATGATGACATTGGAGCTATGTGTTGCCACACAGTCATGTGTGTAAAGGGAATACAGGAGTGGGCTGAGAGCACAGCCCTGCGGGGCTCCAGTGTTGAGGGTCAGTGATGAGGAGATGTTGCTGCCCATTCTAACCACCTGACGTCTGCCTGACAGGAAGTCCAGGATCAAGCTGCACAGCGAGCTGTTTAAGCCCAGAGCTTCACATCATGCTTGGAGGGCACTACAGTGTTGAATTCTGAGCTGTAGTCTACAAACAGCATTCTCACATATGTGTTTCTTTTTTCCAGATGGGAGAGAGCAGTGTGTATTGTAGATACAATGGCATCATCAGTGGAGCGGTTGTTGTGTTAGGCAAACTGCAATAGGTCCAAAGAGGTGGGCAGAACAGAGCAGATGTAATCTCTTATTAGCCTCTCAAAGCATTTTCTGATGACGGGGGACAGGGCAACAGGACGCCGGTCATTTAAGCAAGTGATTTTGGCTTGCTTCGGTACAGGCACAATGGTTGATGTTTTGAAGCATGTGGGGACTACAGACAGGGAGAGGGACAGGTTGAAAATGTCAGTAAAAACACCAGCAAGTTGGTTTGCGCACGCTCTGATGACGCGGCCCGGAATGCCATCTCGACCCGCGGCTTTACGGATGTTCACCCGTCAGAAGGATCGGGTTACATCCGCAACAGAGACCGGAGAGTGAACTAACCTCTGTAGCGTCGACCGCGAGTGCTCTCTCCACGAGGGCGGTGTTGTTGTCCTCGAAACAAGCATAAAATGTATTAAGCTCATCCGGGAGAGATGCAGCGTTGTTCACGGCGGAGTTTTTATTCCATTTGTAGTCCATGATGATGTCAATTCCCTGCCACATACTTATAGAGTTGGTGGTGTTGAACTGTCCTTCAATTTTGTGCCTTTACTGGCGTTTGGCTGCACTGATAGAGTTATGGAGGGCATAACTGGCTTGTTTATTCTCCTCCGCATTCCTGGAATTAAAAGCGGAACATCTCCCAGTCCGCGTGATCAAAACAGTCTTGTAGTGCTGATTGGTCTGACCAGCACTGGATCGTTCTGAGGGTGGGTGCTTACCGTTTTCAGTTTCCCATTTCAGAAGCAGAACAGAAGAGTGGTCTGATTTGCCAAATGGTGGGCGGGGGAGGGATTTGTAGTCAAAAAACTGTAAACAAAACAAACAATAAACTGCAGTGTTGTATTGGAGCTCGCAACGCAGCAGCCATACTAGGTGCCATCTTGAGTCCATCTTGTATACCATATGGAAAATAAAAATTATTTTAAAAAACTCAATTTAAGAGACCAACCTCATCATTAAATATGCACTCAATGTACTAAGCAATTTAGGTGTGAAGCCTTGTAACTGTTACCATACAACCTCACATGATCTCATGAAAAGTTTGTGATATTGTGGCGATATTTATGCAAAATAATGTTACGTGGTTCCTACCAAGTATTGCAGCAGTCCCGAGGTGAAATGTCCACTGAGTGCCGCTAAAAGCAAGTTAAATAGTCTCCTAAACAGATTTGGTTTTAAGGTTAATATTCAAATGAATTTTAAACAAAAAACCTACCTCTCGACCCTAAATATTAAACCTAATCCTAACTGAGTGTCATAAAAGGCAAATGTGGTATGAAAAAAGATGAGGTTTTGAACCGATGATTTGCCATTTTACTCATGATCTGTGTGAAAGGGAATAAATGACATTGTTGTTTTAGCACCTCTAGTGTTTATTTCACCTGGAAACTGTTAGGATATGTACAACGAGCCATGTAAGAATCATTTAGCAAAAACGTAGGTATAGTAATGTGATTCTAAGGTTTCACCATATAAAACCCCCAGCAAAGAAATGTACAGAAATAAAAAGAACTTATCAGATTTTGTGGCATTGTAACACAACAATAAATAATAATATATAAAAAAAAATTGCAACATAATATACGCTCACTATGACTTCATCAAAGTTGCTGGTCAGAAAGTATAACCAACAGGCCAGTTCATGGCAAACATAAGTCAAAATCACACCCAGTTAAGATTCACAGTGCCTCCCAAGTGGTCCATCCAGCTTCCGCTGTCCAGTCATCCATCTACCCCCCCATCCCTACCTGTCTATCTGTCTCCGAGCTCAATGCCTACGTGACTCCCCCCTTTCACACATGAAAAAAAGAAATAAAAAACAGCATGGCCAAGGTTTTTAATTCAAATTTCATCTCCAATGCTGTGGCCTGTAAGCTCACTCAGCAGCCACTGGAGTCTAAAGTGACTCTGGGGAGCCCTCTCACAGTTCTATATGCAAATAGGCCTGCACCTGGGCAGTGGAGCAGGCCTGCTGAGAGCTTACTTATGCAAATCTGATTGAGCGAGAGCATATTGCTGAAGCGCGTGCGCAGGCCACAGACGCTGCAAGTTATATTTCACAGGATCGGCTGCTTTCGTGTTCTGATAAAGAAAGAGAGGGATGGAGAATGGAAAGAAAGTGGGAAAAAAGAAAAGGTGCCAGCCATACCAAAAAGGCAAGGCTGTAGATTTGATGAACATCCCTTTTTCTCTCCATATTCTACTCCACCCTTCTTGGTTTTATAGCATTGGGGGCAGATGGAGTGTAAATGACACAGGACCTCTGTAATTTCCTATGCACACTTTGTAAATGGGCTGACATCTCAATATGTCAACTCACCACCATCACTGAGTGTGGTATTAACCCTCTGATTAAGTGGTAAAGGTTGGCTGCATTACAATCTCCAAACTGGAGGAAGGTCTTGATGTAGATAAATGAGAGGGAGAGAGAAGAAAAAATATAATAAACTAAATGCAATGCAAATCAGTAACTAACTACTGTAGACGATCTTATCAAATCGTATAATTAGAGCTGTCGATTTAACACGTAAAAAAAAAAAATCGCAATGCCCCCGGACAGTAATAAGGAACATTCCTGAGCAATGAAAGCTTGTAGTACCACCTGTTTACTCCAGAGGGCAGTAATTGAAACTTCAGCTGTATGGCAATGCACAGTTTATACAGTGAACAAAACAACCCTTCAGCAGGCAGAATTACACAGACGTTCTTGCATTCAAAACACTTGATGGAGCACAAATTCGAACTAAGGGATCTCATTTACATTTACATATTTGGCAGACGCTTTTATGCAAAGAGACTTACAGTGCACTTATTACAGGGACTATCCCCCCGGAGCAACCTGGAGTTAAGTGCCTTGCTCAAGGACACAATGGTGGTGGCCGTGGGGATCAAACCAGCAACCTTCTGATTAACAGTTATGTGCTTTAGCCCACTACGCCATCACCACTCAGTGACCTAAAAAAATGTATGTTTATGATGCAACGCACCTGAGACACTACACAAGCATGTCTGATGCAGGTGTACATTGATGGGTCCTTAAACAAGCCCTCAAAATAAATCTCAAACTGATTGACAAATTCACTTGTGAAATGGATTGCTGTGAACTGTATGCCAATGATTGGCTTATGTTCAATAATATGGTAGTAAACAATACATTGTACTCTAAAGCCGCTTTTTGTATTGTTTTATCAATGATTAACTCTTCTGCCACAAGAATGTAATGCATTTTAATTATCTGAATATATATATATAATTGTTAAATATTTAAAGATAACTATGTATAATTATTTCATCATTATATATATAGAATTATTGTCATACAAGGGGCTTTTTCATGCATATGAATGCGATTATTTGCGATTAATTAATCAGGGCACCATGTAATTAATTCGATTACAAATTTTAATCGACTGACAGCCCTACTTATAATGACTTGGTAGGGATGGGATTATCTCATGATTTGATTCTATTATGTAATACTATTTTGTCGTGGAAGGGGGAGTTTTTGCTATTCGGGGGAAGACAGGGGAGGAGTCAGGGGACAAATCAGGGAAGCTTTTGGATAGATACATAAACCATTCCCTTAGTGAAATCTGCTGGTGGAGAAATATTTGCAATTGATAATAATAATGCTTTTAAAGAATTTTCTCTTGATCTCTAAAGTTCCACATCTTCGTCTACCGATGAAGATATTAGAAACTTTGCGGAACCATAAGAACTCCCTAAACTGACGACTGAGCAAAATAATTCTCTTGATTCTGAGATTACCTTGGAGGAGTTCAGTGAGTTAATTAAGGCCTTGACTACAGGCAAGGCTCCTGGGCTGAACGATTTTGCCACTGAATTTTTTAGATCTTATGCTACAGGATTGGCTCCAATTTTGTTAGAAGTTTATACAGAATCATTAAAGAATGGAAAGCATCCGCCAACCATGACGCAAGCCTGGATCAGTCTGATTCTTAAAAAGGACAAAGATCCAAGCAAGTGTAAGAGATACCATCCAATTTCCCTGATCCAGCTAAACTTAAAAATATTGTCAAAAATTCTGGCTAACCGATTAAGTAAAGTTATGACATCTCTTACACATATAGATCAGGTGGCTTTTATTCGGGGCCACAACTCTTCTGATAACATTACGCATTTCATCAATATCAGTTCGGGAATACTTTTATTGGATGGATCAAGTTACTATATAGACACCCTGTAGTGGCGGTACAAACAAATTGATTCATTTCAGATTATTTTACTCTGGATAGGGGCACCTGGCAGAAGATCCTACATGAGATTGGAGTGTTTAGAGCTTCTGAAAATTTGGTTCAAGATTTTGCGGTTCCCAGATCTCAGTTCTATATGTATTTAAAGCTGCGCCACTTGCTCTGTATTGTTTTTGGGAGCTTTCGGAAGAGTCATGAGGCATCAGTGTATTACTCCCTGCTAATTCAGAGTCTGGGGGATGGAGCTTCAAATCCTCTCAAGAGATTACAGGAGAAAGATTTAAATTTGGTATTGGAGGAGGGTGTATGGGCTAGGATTCTAAAAATGTCAAGTCTGCATCTAGAGATGCAAGGATGCGCCTAATGCAATTCAAGATTTTACATTGGACCCCCTCTAGATTGTATAGGCTTGGTCTTAAAGACACACCCACCTGCTGGCGATGCTAATCAGAAGATGGAGACACAACCCATGATTTTTGGGGGTGTGTTATGATCCAGGAATTTTGGTTGAAAGTTTAGATATTTTGTGTAATGTTTTAGGCACTTAAATTTCACTATGCCCCAGACTCTGTATTTTGGGCGATGGGGCGGTCATACATTTTGGGGATAAACATAAAAAATTGAGTTATGACCAGCATTAGGGTTGTCAGGCTAATTATTTTAAGGGGATGGAAGTCAGATAGGGTATCCTCATTCCGGAGTGGTGTGCTGAGATTTCAAGAGATGTCAAGCAGAAGGCTGGTGGTTTAGTTTGACAGGAAGTGGGGCAATTACTTGGTGTTTTTGGGGAATTCTCGGGGAGGGGTTGGGGAGACAGACTTTAAGATTTAATTATATATAAATTATTATTATGTTAGGTTTTTTTGTGTGTGTGTATATATTTGTGACCACAGTGGTGTTTGTTGGGGGTTAGAGTGGGTTTGTTGATGGGGGGGTTAATTGTTAAATGTTGATTCAGTGTATATATGTTGTGTTTTTGATTTTGTTACATGTTTATGAATCAGTAAAAATGTTAATTGAAAAAAAAAGTGCTGTTTTTGTAAATGAGAACCTCATCTGCACCTAATAATTAGACGTGTCTGCATGCTTGTCATATGATGGCTGTACATATACAATCTGTGAACTGTTATTGTGGTACTTTGTTGATAATTAGGCTATTTGTTACATAAAATAAACATATTATATGCTTGAAAAGACTCTTTGAGTAGCTGTTTGTTTAAAGAATGTCAACCACTACTAATGTAAACAAATGACAGTACGCATCAGAGGAAGATCGAGTTTGATTTATTGACTGTAAGAGCTGTATGATGCATGTATCAGGATGAGCTGTAGGATGTATGTGTATAAATACATTTCTGTGGTTTAAAATATTGTGTGAGAAACTGTTTGAGCGAATATAAATTACAGACTCTTGACCTTTTGGCCTGTGTCAACGAAAAATAAACTTTAATCTGACAGCTTGTAACGTAACTGTCTGTTGCAAAAACATATATGTGTGACGCTACTCTGCAGGGCCCAGTCATTAACCGTCATATATGTGATGGTACATATGAAAGGTTTAAGCATTTATTTGTCACTATTATTATTATAATCACATTTTAACTTTGTAAAAATAAAAGTAAATAAAATATAAAATATTTTTTTTAAATAAAAAAATTCTACATTCTACTAATTAATATATCATGAAACTGTATATATAATAATTATATGATTTATCACTTTTTGAAATAATGTGTACAATTTACAGAGTTTACAATCATTTTGAAAATAAATGCTAAAAAGTAGCATCTACGCTGCACAGTAGGCGATTTGCTCTCGAAAATCAAAGATTACAATTTTCAAATACATTAAAATGACATTTTACAAAAAAACATCAACTAAAAGTAACACCTTCGCTGATGATTTGGCTTGACATTTTAACCATAAGCAGACACCTTGAATGACATATAAGGCCAAGCGCGAGTGGAATATTCTGTCTGATGTTGTCACATGATCATTCAATCACAGTAGTGGCTCATTTATGCAGCCCATCATGTATGGAATCACACTATATTTGTACCAGGTGTAGGAGCATGGACCAATTTGTTAAATACATATGCATTGCTGCATGCACTTTCGGTATCACAGACAGTACATTCAATCAAACATACATTTTTGGACAAATGAATTCACTTCACCATTAAATAATTATTGGAGCTTACTGTCATGGATGTTAACATATCAGTTATGAACATATCAGGACTCATGGATAATGACACAAATAATTTGCGCTTAACCTAAGGGGAGTGAAAGTAGCTCAGTTTTTAGAAAGCATTGGAATAAAAAAGGAATTTTGGACCCCACTCTATGGTCAAATCGCAGAATGTTTTTATTGGAAGCCTTTGTGTTATGGTCTGCTGTTTTTCTCCATACAATTTATAATAATAATAATAATAATAATAATAAAAACAAATGTTTTCTTGTATAGAAGTAGAAAAGCAAAGGAACTGAAGGGAAAAGAACATGTTCCTTCCAAAAGTCACTGACGAAAACATTGCTTTTCTCGTTTGTCTATGCATCATGCGCTTATAATAGCCCAATTAAGAAGAGATAATGCTTGTTTTCTTTAGGTATGTCAGAAATTGATTATCTCACCATGAGCAGAAACACCAATGTTCAAAGATTACTGCTGTTAAGCCAAATCAGGCCGTTTATTCACACTGTCAAGGACTCTCAAGCCCAAATTGCTTCTAATAAGTGATCATTTTCACACTTGTTTAGATTTTAAAGTGCTCATGCAAAATACAATACAAGGAAAAAAGGGAATTGGGGGTAGGTTATGGAGAGCATAATGCAGTTCCATTTAATAAGGGTGAACATGTCATCCATAGCAGTAATTTTTCTGATGTGGTTCCTGTTCAAACATGCCTATGCAGCTCTGCATGAGCTACAATATAATTTAATAGGATTAGTAGATTTGTCCCTCACTACCGTCAGTGCATTAGCCAATCACAGCCCTGCAATGATGAACCTGACTGGGTATGAAGAACGTATTACCACATTCTCCATTAAAAAAAGCTGAGAAAAGGGAGAGGAGACCAGATGACCAGATATGGAGAAAGTAGCTGATAGGATCATGTATGTGGATCCTGGGAAAGGTCATTTTTGAAGCTGACCCATAAGGCCCTGCCTGTCACAGATGAACAAAGAGTTTCTGGGTTTCTGACTGACAGTTTCTCTAATAGTATCCAGTCATTCATGACGATTTGATTAAAATATTACGCCTATTTGTTCCATTGCTCCAAATATTATTTTGATAAAAAAAAAGAGAGATTACCACCAAAAGCGTGACTGAAGATGCTGTTTACTTCTACATAATGGTTACTGATGTGATTTTAACATGTGTATACATTTTGTTTCACTTCCATTTTTTTCTTCCTTTATTTACAAACTAAATTAGAAATTGTGATATCTATATATCTATGTCTATGTATATCGATTTTTTAAATCACTGCTGTGCTGATTTAGGGCAATATAGCATGATTGCAAGTATACAACAGTTTAATGAACTAGTACATTTCTAAACTGAGTATGGTCACAAAAATGTGCATTTGTGCATGGAACTACTATATGTATGTGTGTATATATATATACACAAAACCGTTCAAAAGGGTCACTTACTCATTCTTAATTGTATTCACATATTAGAATAATAGTAAAGTCATCACAACTATGGAATAATAGAAATGGAAATGTGGAAATAATGTTGTGACTTAATAAATCCAAAATAAATAAAAAACTATGTTTTAGCAAAGTGGCCACAGTTTGCCTAGATTTTGCAGAAATGTACTCTTGACATTTTCGCAACCAACTTCTTGAGGTATCACCCTGGGATGCTTTTTAAACAGTTTTGAAGGAGTTCCCATCTATATGCTGGGCACATAGTGGCTGCTTTTCTTAATTATTCGGTCCAAGACATCCATTTGAAAAATTTTAGTTTTGCATGTAAATAAATTAATATGTTGACATAATTATATTTTTGTCAACAAAACTAATTTCAAACATTTAAAGGGTTACTTCAGGATTTAGCATTAAGCTTTGTATCAGTAGAAAACCAGTAGTATTTTCGAATTACCGAGCTCCCCCCCCCCCTCATATCCCCCTGAGACGAGAGATTTATGTATTTTTAGTCTGGAAAAAATCCTCCGATGACGCAAAAATCGTCATTTTGCGTCATCGGAGGATTTTTGGGCCAGAGGCTTAAAACTACAGCCAGTATTCCGCATGTTTTCACCACACCCATATGGGGCGGGATCTCACTCACAGAATGTGAAGATAGTGTCAGCCATCTTTCTGTAGAAGCTAAGAAAACAGGCTCTTGCTCTGTGTAGAAAGTTTGTATACAAGTAGGCTAATCACGATGGCAGAAGGTAGTTTTGAAGTTGAAATGGCAGAAGGGGATTTCGAAGATCTGTTGCGAGAATCTGATGCTTGCGGCTACCTGTACGAGCCGCAATACAGCGATGAACAGTTGCGGGAGATGGAGGAACAAGAGGCAGCTGGAGCAGCTGCTGTAGCAGGGGAGCAAAACCTGCTTGGCAGGCAGGAGGAAGAGCCCGGCCAAACTCGAGTTGGGGCGGACTGGTGGTGTCAGTGCTCTCGCTGTGCGCCTATGGAAACAGATAGAGAGTCCTATTGCTGTCGCGAATTTCAGCGATGCCATTTTCTTCTGGACGAGATCGCTGAATCCGCTGATGAAACTGCACCGCTAACTTGAGCATGTATAACTGAGCACCCAAGTTTTGTACCACACATGGACAGGGGAGTCCTGGAAACTTATTTTAGGATCCCGAAGATAAATTGGAAACGCCAGCCAAAGCCCGCAGGGACAAACGGACGGCTTAGTGTAAAGTGAGTATTTTGTTTGTTTTTCTTTTTGTTACTAAGACATCATGTACAGAGTTTGGACACCCGGAATTATCATAATGTTCTTCCCGCGTAGTCAGTCAATTTATCAACTAACTCACGATTTATAGAGTCACGATGTATCAAAGCAAGCCTAGTTGTATCAGATTTTCAGATACTACCGCCTGTAACCGGTAGGCGTGGTTTGGGAGTGGCCTCGTAAGGGCAGCAAAGCAAGTGCATTCTGGGAGTTGTTGTCTTTCAGCCACATGTGTAAAAAATACATTTTCTGCCTTTTCTCAGTCTAGAATGCTTCAAATTCAAAAATAATTTCACATTTATACTATATAAATAACCAATTTTAAATACACATTCATCTTCCCAGAGGTGAAGTATCCCTTTAAGCATACGCCTTCAGATCAAAAGGTTTTTAAGATCAATAGAAACATTTCAGGAAAGTGACCCCAAACTTTTGAATGGTAGTGTGTGTGTGTGTGTGTGTGTATATATATATATATATATATATATATATATATATATATATATATATATATATATATATATATATATATAAACTCAGCAAAAAAAGAAATGTCCCTTTTTCAGGACACTGTATTATAACTTTACAGATCTTTATTGTAAAGGGTTTAAACAATGATTTCCATACTTAACCATAAACATTTAATAAACATTTAATAAACATGCACCTGTGAAACAGTCATTTAGACACTAATAGGTTACAGACAACAAAGAGACCTTTCCACTGACTCTGAAAAACACCAAAAGAAAGATGCCCAGCATCTCTGATCATCTGAGTGAAAGTGCCATAGGCATGCTGCATGGAGGCATGAGGACTGCAGATGTTGCCAGGGCAATAAATTGCAATGTCCATACTGTCAGACGCCTAAGACAGCATTACAGGGCGACAGGAAGGACAGCTGATCATCCTCGCAGTGGCAGACCACGTGTAACAACACCTGCGGGACAGGCACAGGATATATATATATATATATATATATATATATATATATATATATATATATACATTTTTTTTTTTTTTGTTGCAGAAAATAGAAATTAGGCCTGTGTCACCATGGTCAACTAATTGACTAGTTGATTAGTACGGTTGACTTTATTTGTTTTTCTACATGGCTTGCTTTGTTTAGTTTCAAGTTTATTTGATTTATAAAGCACATTTAAAACAACAGTCGTTGGTCAAAGTGCTGTCAAGCAAAATATCTAGAAACAAAAACACAAATCAACACTTTGAACATAAAAACATAAAACACATAAAAGGACGATCTCAGGCTGAATTAAAGGCCAGCGAGTAATATTGAGTCTTAAGCCTCGATTCAAAAAGAGTCAAAGTAGGAGCCTGCCTTTAGCTGTTTGCAAGAAAAAAAAAATTCTATATAGTTGTCTTTCAATTCAACCACTTTAAAGCATTGCTGCTATGGCCAAACACATTCAAATAAAATGTATTTAGCCTTGTTTTTGACATCCCGCCGTGAGCATTTTTCTTAAGTTAACAAATTTTGTCAAGCTGTTTTTGAAAGTATCGCTACATCAAAAGTAAATGGCACCTAAAAAATGCACCGTATTGTTGCCTGCTGAACTTCAGATTACCCTAATTATATATGGCTTTCTTAAGACCGATAGTCGACTAGTATTACAGGCAACCGATATTGAAAATATGTAGTTTTGCATATGATAATCTGAAAATTTTATGCAGCACATGACATCATTATTCATTGAAATCCTTAACATACAGTGGGCATCCCGTGATTCTTTCAAGGTCCTGCTCATACCATATCAAAACTTCATCTAGTTAGGGATTTAAAATAGAGGTACAACCATCTGAGGTGTGACCATTAATACCACAGCAACCTATTCGCCAAGACACTTGAATCATCATGAAATCTACATTACGGTAAAATCCATTTATGCCACAATTGCAATTAGGTGCGCCGAGTACTAAGACAGAAGGATATTCCAAAGAAGGGATCATTGCCTCAGTAACTCAAAGTTTTATTTCAACCAGAGCACTAACCTATGTCATATGAATGAAATATGGCATTCCATCATTCTGATAGAGTGATCTCAGCAAAATAGAGATTGTTCGCCCTTGTTTTAGGTCATCAATTCAATTAACTCATCCATGGTTAAGACTACAATAAATCTGAACAATTCAACCTCTTCCTACTGTTTGAACACCTCCCATTACCCTCATTCAGCCCTCCTGGCTCCTGCCCTTCCCCTGAAAGAAAAATAAATCCATTGTAATATGATAGCATTGAGCTGGGCTGATTGGGAGGGGGGGGGGGGGTCTAACAGCTAGGAGGATTTCAGAGCGAAAAATACATGTATCATTCACCTGATTTGAATTGTAGCTCCCTTTTTTGAACCTCTGCCAATTCATTTTGTACATTAAAAATTGGTCAGGGTTGATAAGATTCCATTTTCACGGTTGGCAATGCAGAACTGGAGAAAGAATACAATTACAGACCCCAGAGTAAACTCTCCGAATGTCAACTTGATGTAAATGATCAAGAGCGGGTGCACAAAAGAACAGGCTTCAACTTCAACGTCAAACACCCATCCAACTTGGTCTTTTCAGGCTCTATCTGCCTCTTATCTCATACTTTAGGGACCTTTTCACCCCAGTGATCATGCCCCCACAGAGCTTTTACAAGAGCCACCGATGTAAACCAAATCTCTAGTAAAGTCTGTTCTGGAGATATTGCTAGAAAACTGTGAATTTTTAAATTGGCTTACACTTACAATTACTACTGAGTAAATGACATATAAAATATTGACCCACTAAATAATCTCAGCCGTTCAGAGGTTTTGCACAAACATCTTCCACTAGTGCTCCAAGAGTTAAACAGATGTACATGACAATTGAGTAGTTGTTCTCAACTGGTGGGTCACAACCAATATATATATACACCACAATATATATATATATATATATATATATATATATATATTTTTTTTTTTTTTGCATTGTTAGGATAGCAAAATAAATTACATTTACATTTGGCAGACGCTTTTATCCAAAGCGACTTACAGTGCACTTATTAAAGGGACAATCCCCCCGGAGCAACCTGGAGTTAAGTGACTTGCTCAAGGACACAATGGTGGTGGCTGTGGGGATCGAACCACTGACCTTCTGATTACCAGTTATGTGCTTTAGACCACTACACCACCACCACACCACACCACTCCCAAATTAGCTTTAAAATGTTGACCAGTGAAACAATATTTTCAGATTCATCCATTACTTTGTAGATACTAGCAAAATTAAGCAGATTTAGAAACATGCAGGTTGCGTAGTATGCCCTCCTTCTTGAAAACCAAAACAAAACTACACAAGGAAATAGGAAATATGACTAAGACTACATTAAATACAGGTTATGTTTGGCACTGTGTTTGGTCACAACTTGATGCCCAGAGTAAAATCTGGGTCCTGAAGCAAAACCAGTTGAGAGTCTATGCTTTAGAGCAAAACACACACACAAAAAAAATTCAATAATAATAATCAAAATAAATTAATAAATGTACATGCTACAAAAAAGTTGAGCCATGATGCTCTGATGAGAAATGATTTGATTACAGCATGCATCACATCCCAATCAAATTACCCCTTTCCACTATGATTTCCTGAGTCTTCCTTACTGTTCTATCAATAAAAAGTAACAAAACCCAAAAAACTAAAAAGAACGATACACACTCATGGTATTTATTTGTCTTTCAATATTTAACTGTAAATGTTGATTCTTACTCCATGTTCTCTGAATGTAAACCCATACTGTATATAAATGTTTGGTAATGCAATTTAAATGTCTCCGGGCACATCAGAATTCAAATGTCAACCCCAATGGCACTAGGGCTGTTTGGAGAGACCTCCTTGCTATATTACGCTATATTTTCGCCAGCCAGTGTGGAAGCAGCTGCATGGGGAAACACCTCATAATTACAGAGTTGTGATACCACGATATTATCAGACAATATTGGCCTTTTTCTATCACTCACCTCTTATACTACAGTCTCTGTCTAACTGTTACAGACAGCTGCCCTTTTTCTTTATGCAAATGCTACGTATTTGCACCCTGGTGCAAATAATCGTAAATGCTATTTACACCACAGTGCAAATAGTGGCAGATAATATTTCCACCCCAACCTTGGTGAAAATAATGGACCTATTACTTATTGCACCTATATTTAAATACTAACATACAGCATGTGCATCACTGCAATGTGTTATTGTGTTAATTTAGAGTCCCACAGACACACTACATTCACTTTTACCCCAAAACCTAACCTTACCTTAGAAAAACATTCATGGATTCACACGGCGATCGACTGATCCCAACTCCGGAACAAATCATTCTCTGCACTCCTCGACATTGGCATTGACCAAATCTCTTTGATGAATTCAACATTTATATACATTTTTATCTATATTTTAAGTAGTATTAAAGGAAATAGTGGGAACAGGAAATTGAATGGGAAAAAGAGTGGGACAACAATACACAATCACATACTGTCTTTACTCCCCACACATCTACCTGTTATTTTGTTGTATATTTCTGTGGTTCCACCAGACTATTGGGGTGCAAATAGCTGCACTGTGTGGCAGTTGCTATTTACACCAGGGTGCAAATAGACACTCCGTTTTCTTCATCACGATTTATGCATATGTCCCCCTAACCAAACAGATTCAATTCCGACAATGATCAGCGTGGCCCCATTAACAGGAGCTGGATGTACCCCAAATGGACATCAGAAAATGGGATGGAAATCATCCGGGGGTAATCAAGGTGCAACTTGCGTACAAGGCTACCATTATCATAGGTGAGAGATCCTGATGAATAAATGCACGAAACACTTAAATGGCATAATATGTTGCCCCTTGGGTCATTATCATATTGTTAAATTGCTATGGAGACAAAATATGTGCCTCTTTTCTGTGGCTGAAGAAGGTAATGGGATAAAAGCTAGATGTTTCATCTTAGTATAATTTCCACATATTTGTTTTGCATTTCCCTAATTACCCATCAGATTTCGTAAAAAAAATATGCATATAGAGCAGCAATACATGAGCACAACATTTCCCTCAAAACAGAGCATACCTCATTGGACTCGGTGTCAAAGACCTTAGGAGACTAAAAATAGAGCCTCTATGTGTTTTACTGCATAAAATACCATGGAAAGTGAGAATCACAAGCCGCAAAATGGGTAACCTGGTCTCATAGAATAAACAATACTCTATTTACATTTTTGCAAACTGACTTTTACATGCTGCTTTCACTGCACATAAGATTCACTGAAGTTTCCTGGTGAAATGAACACTAGAGGCACTACAACAACTGTGCTTTTTATTCATTGTCACACAAATCACAAGTACAAATGCTGATTATGACTTTATAAAAACTTATTTTCCCTCTATTGCTTAACCCCCGCTTTGTTGATATCAAAACACTTACTTTAAAGCCTGATTTGAAAAACTATACATTTTAACACTTGTTTTACAGACCCACCAACATATAGACACTTTTTCCTATACAGTTACCTTGGATTCGATGACTGTGGTTCAAGTCTAGCCAAAGATGCACGAAAGTAAAAGTGGTGATAAAGTGATGACACAAAATGACAAGGTTGCTTCAGTAAATGTGTTTGATAGTTTCTTTCATTTCGAATTACAATTGTTTAGGGTTAGGTCTTGGTTAAGGGTAAGGATATATGTTTTGTTAAACTCTCATTTATCTTTTCGGACACTATTAGTTAGGTTCAGGGTAAAGTATTAGGTTAGGTAGGTACGTTTTACTTATTAAAACCTTGAATCTAAAATTCACCTTAAAAACATTTCTCTTGGAAATTGCAGGCAAATGTGTAATTTGTTGCAAAAACATTGCAATGATCATGTAAATTTCATGAGACCAGGATGAAAATGGGAATATGAAGAAAGAATAGGAGAGTCCAAATATCTGGCACATTCCAAGGACTTGTTTTCTAGATACAGTGGTATCATTGTATCAGAGAAGTTTTGGTGACTCTCACATCTGTTGCCTTGCAAAGGAAACCAAAAACAGCACAATCGTAGACAAATCATGTTGCCTGACAGGCGGTTTGATGCATGGAAAGTTCTCTGAGATTTATCTTCATGTAGAGGCAGAGAACATTACAGGTGGCTAATGGCCAAGCTCCCTATGAGCTTTGATCTAGAATACTACTAACCTTTATGAAAATCATGTGTAATAGGTGGCAGAGCATTTAGATGTGTTAGGATTTTAAAACATCTAGACTCTGTGAAAATGATAATCTGCTATTAAATCCGAACACTTACCGGAACCCAAAAACTTTACCATAAAAGTTCCAGAGTGCCTCGGTGTGAGATGCAGCTTTGATGTGCTTTAAGTGGGCTGATGAATTTCAAGCATAACATCCTGCTTTCATGATGCTTAAGATCATCAATATTAATTCTCCTCTGACAGCCCCAGTCAACTTTGTGTAGTAGTAAATGCTTTAAAGACCACACAGGAAAATGTTAGGATGTCATTACATCTTTGAGATGTGTTCACCGAGCAAATGCTTGTACACAGCGTACACAACTTAAGCTGGACACAGGTCCTGTGACTTGATGTAAATGAGAGTTGACACCATTTGCAAAGTGGAAATGAGGGTAGGCATTGCGCATAGCTGGAGTGGATGCCAGAGAACTGACAATCTCTCACCCTGACTTGAGAAACAGCCTTTACCACACGCGTGGCAATGCTGTCTCTAATGACCACATGGCCATTTCTAAGAGATAAAGAAACACGCTCCGACAACCATCTGATGGGCCTAAAGCCGCAGTGCGGGAAGAGGAAATGGATCGGAAGGGGTTACTTCATTATGCAGCAAATTAGAAAAATTCATAATTTATCATTACACCCAGCCGAAATGCCACCCGACTGAGCCTCACCCTGTGAAAAACATCACGCAGAAAGAGAAAAAAAATGACTGTCAGAGGCCTGCGGCAGCCAACGGGCAAAATTAATATGCAAATGTATGCAAGAAATTAAAAAGCAGAATTACACAGGCAAATGAGGTAGCTACACTTGAATTGTTAGGATTATGAATAATTACTGCGAATTTCCTGCGCCTAATATAACTTGTTTTTTGATAAACAAAGACTTAATTATCGAGATGCGCTGGAGAATTTCCGCAGCACTCATTAATCTTGCAGAAAAAACAAGTCCCCAGTGGCTGGCGGTAATGAAGAGAGCGTGCCCTGAATCGGCAGAAAGATCAGAGGCACCAGGGTACCAGGGTAGCAGGAATGAAATGACAGTGCCACTGTCCCTCATGCATACCCAAGAGTGTCATAACTTCTTCTCCTAACTATCAAAGGGACTTATTCATGCTGGCAACCAAGCCATAAGTCCAATTTTACCAGGCCTGGAGCGCTGGAGGGGCAGCATGCTGATGCGCTCAGGAAATGCCACTTTTGTCGGCTCCCCCAGCTTGGTCCCTGCTGATAGTGAATGGTAAAGGACCTGAAGGTTGCTGGCAAAGAAAGGGAGTTGGCACACTATGGTGCCAACCTACAGGGGTCCTTTGGAGGCCAGGCACTTTAGGGACCCATGCCATAGGTCTTTGGTAGGAGCCGAAGTCCGTTGCTGCTGTGGGGGGAAAGAGGCTTCCCTGAGGACGGGAGAGCAGAAAAACATGAACGTACGCTACAGATGGCTTTAATGGGGCCTGTAGGTACTATTTGTTCTACAGGGAAATCAGCAATCTTCCAACATTTCCAAACAGTCTGAGACAGACAGGACTTACACACAAAGTGGAACCAGCAGATGATAAAGAGAGGATGAGTGAGTGGGAGAGAGCAAGAAAGAGAATACACACATAAAGACACAAACACAAGTCAAGGGCACACTCCTTGGATCATGTGGTGCCATCTGATCTGCTGTGCTGGTCCCAAAAGTGAAATGTGAACATAGAATAAAGATGAATCCAGGGTTAAAGTTTTACAACATCATTCAATTTATTTATTTATTTGTTTGTTTGAATACTCAATCTGAAATATATACTCTATAGTTTTGATGCAAACACAAGGCACTTAAACTTATGTGATGGTGTCCATCTCTATACCTCAAAACAAACGCAGAACAGACTGAATAGTTTGAAGAGGGCAGATTGCTCTTTGCCTCTGCTTTGATTTTAAAATGTATTATAAAGGCCCTGTACACTGATTGGTCAGTATTGCTAAAGTTGTGCTAAAACACACAATCTAGTAACAACTATGACATGGAAACAGACTGATCTCATAGCAAAATGAGTTCACATGTTCATGATGTAATAAAGTGAAGAGGAATGCATATGTTAACTGTACCCCCAACACAAACCCCACAACAAAACCTAACCATTAGTTGTTTAAAAGAGGAAAATTGCAACCTCTGTATCAAGCTCATCACTGATTATGCAAGCGCTATTATTTACTGGTTTCAAAATGAAATCCGAATCCGGGTCTCCCATGCTGCTGTCGCAACATGATTCTGGTTGCTCCACAAGGGAAGGTAAACACACTTGAGCTGAAATAAAAATATCTGATGGGATGTCAGCATAAGATGTCTGATCCAAGGGTTGTGGAAAACTCACAAACAGCATGCAGACTTCACGTGTAGTCATGTTGCATGAAACACCTTTTCACCATTTCACTGCATTCACATGTGCCTTACCACAACCTTTAGCTGTGACTCATAATTGCTTAAATTAATGTTTTGAATTTAACACAAGTTATCTGAATCGACAGTATTGGTGGCATAATGTTGATTACCACAAAAACGTATTTCGACTTGCACCCTTTTCTAAAAAATAAAATAAAATCTAGGTTACAGCGAGGCACTTACAATGGAAGTTAATAGGGCAATCCATAAACACAAAACTACTTACTATTTCAAAAGTACAGCCACAGTTAATGTGATAAAATTACTAAGTTACTTTTCTCTGTAACTTTATATCCATTGTAACAACTTCATTGTCATGACTACATAACACAATATAGCTACCATTACTCAGAATAACTTTATTGCTCATATAATACACAAGTTTAACAGAAGAATTAATGTAAGTGATATTTTAAAATTAAAAGCTTTACATGTCTACCTTTAAACCTTCCAAAAATTGGCCCCATTCACTTCCATTGTAAGTGCCTCACTGTAATCTCGATTTTTGATTCTTCTTTTTTAAGAAAAGGAGGGATGAGTTTAAATATTTTTTTATGGAAATCAACATAAATCAACATGCCACAAATGCTGCCAATTGAGCTTAAAGGGATAGTTCGCCCAAAAATGAAAATGATCTCATCATTTACTCACCCATATGCCATCCCAGATGTGTATGACTTACTTTAATTTATTTAAAGAATTTCTCAGCTCTTTTGGTCTGTACAATTCAAGTGAATGTGTGCAAAAGTTTTGAAGCTCCAGAATTCACAAGTTTAATTTTATGATGCCTTTTTATGTGCCTTTTGAACCGTCCCATTCACATTTTGGCACCCATTCACTTACATTGCATAGACCTACAGAGCAGAAATATTTTTTGGGGGGGATGGGGGGGGGGGGGGTTGGGGGACCATCCCTTTAATTTGTGCTGAACCAAAAAAATTCCTTTAATTATTGGACATCAACATATGAGGCTAAACTAGGGTTTCCTGCTTGTGGAAAACAGGACAGCCCCCTCCCAGCAAAAATGAAACTGACATATCCTTACCTAAGCGCAGATCAATGCAAAGTAGAGGATGCATCCTGATCTGTAACTGTTGCCACCTTGTACTTTTCGCTGGCAGTTATTTTTCTCAATGTGCTCTTACTTTATCGAAAAATGTAGAGCAGTCCAGTCCAAATTAAGACGTATGAAAAGCATTGCCTTCCTAACTGTTACACTGAGTCAAGATTCATCCGGTGTCCATGCTGCTTTCATTATTGAGAACACACGCTCCACAGATGCAGATGTCCCAGGCAGGCATAAAAGTCTCCGAAGTTGATGGTCTTGCTCTAAAGCTCCAACATCTGTCGATATCGTGGTCACCTTGCTCATGTTCCACTCAGACTTGCAAAGATTGACAATGTTTTTTCCGCAAGCCCACTCATCAATAAGTGTGGTTTCGTCAATCAAACTGAGAGCTGGGATTCTGGAGTAGAAGTGTTCGAGGCTGCTCTGAATGTCTTTCCACTCTGGGATGTCTCTCAGTAGGTCCCACTCAAGTTTTTCTGTGTTCCCCAATGAGCGGCTCCCATTTTGGAGGTAATCCACCGATGCTGAAAAAAGTTTCTCACTGCACAAAAGAAATCATCTGCTCACATGTCACCAGGTTCAACCAGGGCATCCAACTGCTTTCTAATGTCAGATGGTATGAATGATTCCTCCAGCCTGGCCTGTAAGACTTTTTTCAGGTCACCAATGTGCAAAGCTAATTCTGTGGCTGATATGTGGTCTTGCTCTACTATATCCAGTGCACGGTTAAAAGGGGCTGATTGCTTGAGTGCGAAGCCAATCCAAAGATTAGTGCAAGGATCCCTGAAAATGTCTCTTAGAAACATTGGGCATTTTTCTTGCGTAAGAAAGTATGCACGCACGCAGACCATTGAAAATGTGTAGTATTCTTTCAAGAGCTGGACCAAGAAAGAGGAAATGTGTGTTTCCATGCTGCAGTAATTTTTCATATAGTGCAGCTGCACAAACGCAAGTATGTTGCATATGACACTTTCGGATCATACAATTTAATGATCAATTTTGCAGTGCAGTCAGCTAACCGAAACCTATGGCTGTGCACCTATGGCTGTGAATGATAAGCAAAAAGTCCTTTACTTGCGTACACCTTTCAAATCCAGAAATTTGCATAACAAAAAAAAAAAAAAAATGTTAACACTTGGTGTCTCACACTTACTCTTAGCAGCATACACATGCTTTTTAGCATGAACATGCTACGTGATATCTGCGCGGACTCCATGGGCGATAGAAAAGCGAGCTCCACAAATCTCACACTTTACTTTACTAGGCTCTGTCTGTGACTTCTATTTTAGAAATGTAAACTCTTTTTGAAGATCTTCCTTAAATGTATATGCACGCTTCCTTGACAATTTTCCAGTCACAATTTCATCTGTGTGCTCTTTCAAACTGAATTTTCAATCAGTTCACTAACTGGACATCTATTGATAGGGGATTGTGATTGGATAGTTTAATCCAGTTATGTACTTCAAATAACATGGTGTGATTTTATTGGTTTTACAAGACGTATCCTTGGCTACCTTTGATTAAAATACTCCATGTGACTGAGAAAGCAGCTTAGGTGATAGATACATTTTAGGATAGGGGAAATACAGGACAGAACAGGATTTATTCTAAATAAGTCAGGACACTAGTAAAAGTGCTTAAATATGGGACTGTCCCGGGAAAAACGGGATGTCTGTTCACCCTAGGCTAAACACTATATTGTATATGCTGACTATGCACTTAAAGCTCAATTAATTAAGAGGAAATAAGGAAAACAACAATATTCCTGGTAAAAAATAAAAAATAAAAAAGACAAAATAAAGATAATTTGGTTGGTTTTTAAAAATGCTCTAAAAACAAAGTAATGCTATGAAGTGAAATAACAAATATGACAAATTCCGCACCATTTCTAGGTCATATATACAACAAAAGGTCTACCTGTTTTCTTGCCTACAAATACAAATTATCTTAATGAAAAACTACAAAAATTACATTTCAAGTTGTTACATTTTGTAGGCCAACAATAGATACTTTTGTATCAATTAGACAACACTGCTGTCACACTGGCAGCTCTTGTCTGTTGTGTAAAAAAAATGTCTATCTCAGTGATGTCTACCTGTAAGCTGACAGGTAGCTTTGATACAGAAATGCAGCTCTCTCATGGAACACTTCCAATCAGCACTCACCTTTCACCACAAAGCCAGTGCTGTCTGAAGCCGGCCTGATCAACATGAAACGCAAAATATATCTTTAAGGAACCCCTGCCATGCCCCATAAATTACCTCTGAAATATATGAAAACAAGCCTTTCTACAGTTGTCAAAAGTATCAGCTGAGAACAAAGGGGGATGGAAATTAAAAGGCATAAGTTCTTTACATGTGATGGAAAGCAATATGGAGGAAAAGAGGGTACATGATTCATTATCTTCAAAAGCTGTTCCACTAACAAGCATTCCATGGATTCTATTAAAGGGATAGTTCACCCAAAAATGAATTTTCTGTCATATTAATTCACCCGCATGTTGTTCCAAAGCTTAGATTTTTCTTTCTTCTATGAAACACAAAATGAGATGCATAGCAAAATGTTGTTTTTCTATACAATGAAAGTAAACGGTGACTGAGACTAAAATTCAGTATAATGTCTCCTTTTTAATCCATGGAAGAAAGTAATTCATATGGCTTCTGGAATAAAATGAGGGTGAGTAAATTACAGAATTAAAATTTTTAGGTAAACTATTCCTTTAAGACCATCTACAATCAAGTTCTGCTTTTGTACATATAAATAAAACTGACTGTTGCTGCAACAGAGGTCCTAAAGTATATCATGTAGTCCCTCTTGTTTTGTGCAACCCCATGCACAATGCCGCTTATTGACTACAAAGTGGCCACAAGAGGTCCTGGAACCTCTAACAGTTATAGACCACTAAGACCCAATTAAACGCCTGGTTACCCAGAGGAACGTGGCCCTCTGTCTTCAACTGCCCTCTATGGAGCTTCATTACAGGAAAGATGCACGGATCTGATCTCAAAGGACATTTTGGACAAACCATCAGGGCTCGTCATCCTCTAAACATGCGCACACACACACACACCAGTATCACAACAACCAAAAAACAACAACCACAGTTTATGTCTGCGATGAGCTGAGCATGCATGCAATTATGTGTGGTGGGAAAAGAAATGACAACAGAGGGTGACGTGTTGAACATGCCATGATCTGGTCAAGCAAGGACATGGAAAGCTTGTGATTATATCAGCAGCCGAAACAACAACTGCATTAAAGCTGTAAACGAGGTGATAACTGTCTTGCTACATGACAGATAACATTATGGGAACTAGCCAGAGAATGGATTACTGAATAGTATCTATGCTCATCTATAAGCAATAATAGGGCTGTCAATTTAACACATTAATTTAGTAGAATTAATAATAAAATAAACAGTAAGAAATCATAACAGAAAAACCATTCTGGTAACACTTTACAATAAGGTTTCATTTGTTGAATACATTTGGTATCATGAACAAACAATTAACAATATATTTGTTACATCATTTATTAATCTTTGTAACTGTTAGTTAATAAAAATACAATTGTTCATTGTTAGTTCATAGTGCATTAACTAATGTTAACTAATACAACTTTTAAACTCCTTTAATACTGTTTAAAAAGCATCCCAGGGTGAAACCTCAAGAAGCTGGTTGAGAAAATGTCAAGTACAATGTACATTTCTGCAAATTCTAGGCAAAGGCTGGCCACTTTGAAGATGCTAAAATATAACATAGATTTGATTAATTTTGTAATTTTTTTTAGCCACAACACAATTCCTATAGTTCCATTTCTGTTTTTCCCTAGTTTTGATGCCTTTACTATTATCCTTAAATGTGAAAAATTATAATAATAATGAATAAGTGACCCTAAACTTTTGACCAGTAGTGTATGTGATTAATTTGATAAATTAACCAGCATACCATGTAATTAATTTTATACATTTTAAGTATCGAATGACAGCCCTAACCAATAAAAAAGTACAAGAAGCCTAGTGATGGGTAGCAATGGACTACATGCAATCTGGTTTATGTAATTAGATTACAAAATCCAAGTACTTGAAATTTGATTAAATTATATTTCCATATTACAGTTATTCTACTATTTCATGGATTACATATATCTTAAAAGAGGCACCATTTGATTTAATTTCCTTTGATTTGTTTAATAAAAGGAGTGCAAATTGGAACTTAAATGCAATTTAAATTTGATATTCATCAAAACATGCAATAAGTAATCCAAAAGGATCAGAAAGTATCAGAAAAAAAACCGATTAGATTAACAAAAAGGTTTAAAACTGTATTAGTGTAATTTGTAATCTGTACCAGATTACATTTCAGAAGTAATCTAATCAACACTGGACAAGCACCTTCCCAAAACAAACATCTTTCTTAGAGAGTTTTAGGTTGTATGAAAACAGCAGCAGAATGTCCTACATTCACCCAGGGCTTGCCAACAACGTCCATCACTCCCATAGCATCTTAAAGAGCTGCTTTCCAACTATAAGGGAGCCCTAAAGACATGCCTCTGGATATCCTGGCAGAGGAACACCAGTTAATGTGTTTGACCAAAGATCTGGCTCTACGTGGCAAGAAATATCTTGTTTCAATTAAAGCCCAGTACACACGCCAAAGCACCACACTTCCAAACACATGAATGGGATATGTAAGAGATGTTCTGAGAGTTATAAATGGTAATTTCTAGCTCTCGTTTTGCCCGAAATGTGCCCGTTGATTTTTAAAAAGCTAAGATTTATACCCTCAGTGCAGTGGACACTGTTTGATGTGATGCCAGCTACCGCTGGGCACAGGAGCATGTTCTTCACAGAGTGAAGAGTTCTGCTGGGTTGGAGCTGTGCTAGATTTGCACAGAGAGCGTGAGCGTGGCTGTTAACAGATGTGATTGCACTGTGAAGTGAGTGGTTTGTGTGAATAGGTGATTAACATAGGTGAGAGATCACACATGTAAGTGTCATCAAGAGGAGCTGTTGATTCTAGCCTGGGGACCAAAGGAAGAGGTTTCTTGTCTAGTGTACTATATGTGTACCACTCTGTGTGTGTGTGTGTGTGTGTGTGTGTGTGTGACAGAGAGAGAGAGAGAGAGAGAGAGAGAGAGAGAGAGAGAGAGAAAGAAAGAAATAGAGAAGGCGTGTTTGATTGTTCTCAGCAGGCCAAGCGCAGAACTAGAGTGCAAAATGATAAGCAAGACAGTCTTTCGGTTTCATTTGAACTTGGCAACGATATATTGGTATTTGTGACACTCATTAAAGCAACGATACAAGTTCAATTAAAGTTAAGCTTTTTTTTTGTGTTAAACTTTTCTGTGGCATTTTGTTGATTGCACAGAAACAGTGAACAGCAATGCTCATACAATGGACGACAATGGGGCAAAGCGTTGCATGGGCATAAACATTGAAATACACAAAATTAAAAAAATGTAGCCACAAGACTAACACTATGTGAACATGACAGTAGTGTGATGCAATTCCTTATTGCAATTCTCGATTCTGATAATTCAATCGCGCCATCTTGAAACTGTAAGTCCTCTTTCCTACTTCTCATATCACTCTCATATCACTCTGATCTTTTGCTACAATTAAGCTAATAAAATCATTTAAACAAATCAATATTTAATGTCAATTTATTTATTTTTGTGGCAAGGGGTCTTGTAGTAAGCTGGATAATGAGCAGTCAGACAGTCATTTTTGCAATAAAAACACCTTACCGAACACAGGAATTCAGCTGTTTCTGGAGACTCTGTGGTCTCTATTTGACACCAGTTCAACTCAATCAATATTTAATGTCCATGTAATTACTTATTTGGTAAGTATCTGTGTAATAAGCAGGATCATTCACAGTCAGCCGGTTACTATCGCAAAATAAATCCCTACATATAAAACCCTCTGTTCCACGCTGATCGTCCTGCCTGGGTTTATTTTGCAATAATGACCGGCTAACTATAGGTTATCCTCTACAGACCAACCATGTCTATGTAAAGTCGTATTCAATTTTACAACTCATGTCATAATATGTAAAGCCGGTAAACCACAACGCTTCGCATGGTGTACAGAAAAATATCAACAAGGGACTGCTTACATAGAAAACAAAATACTAATAGAAATTGCATTGGTAACGCATTACCAGAAGATTATCTGACTACTGAACTTTATTGTTCAAATTACACGTATGGTAAAACAAATTCTGTTTTTTATTGGAAAAATTAATAAAAGTGCTTTTTACAAAAATACAAGCTGCACATGCCTTTAAACTTCAGAATCCCCATAAACTTCCCTTTTATGTGCAATACTATAAACACATTTTTGCTGGGGTTTTTTTTACAAACTGAGAGACAAGAGAAAATGTATATCTGTGGTAATTGACAAAATGCCTCAGATGCCGTCAAAAGAGCTTACCTTGTTTTGAACCCAAATAGTTTCATTAATATATAAAAGGATTCACGTGGATAGCTATTCTTCCAATGTGAAAATATGCTCTCCTGCATTTTCATGTCATTAAAATTAAAACAGTGCAAATACACCCACTCGTATTTCTAACTCAATTTCAGAAAAACATCTAAAGCAGTTAGCTAGGTGCCCTCAGTTGCTCAAAGCTGATTAGCTGATATGTGGTGAAGGGAGGTAAGTTCAGAAGGCTCAGAGTAAGAGTAAGAGTAAGCTCACAATCTCTGAGGAGTTCCCCTCAAGGCAGTCTTCAGGCAAGCTTCAGGACAACACCAACCTGCCATCACCACCCTGTGGAAAATCTGTCTGGAGAAGACACCGCTATCCGCAGCTAAGAACCCATCTAATAGTAAATTTATAGTCATTTTTAAAAAGTTAATGTTATCCTGATAACTATTTCCAAGCCGAACATGTAGAACACCAGCAGTTCGTTAATAGACATTTCAGTCCCCACAATAAGAGATTAGTAAAATAAGGAGATATGAGCAAAGAACACAAGGCATTCCATCACTAAGTAAGGAATTTAACATAGTAATAGAAGTACAAACATAAAATCAAGAATTCTAGTGAGCTCTGAAATGCTTTACAACCATTGCCATCACTTTTAGCTTCAATTCAAAATAAATAGCAACTGGCTGGTCTTTGTGACTAGACTGCCTTTCATCCTGTGTGACAGCAACATTAAAAAATGTAGTTCATTACAGTATACAGCATGCTGTTTTGCGTCAGTGTCAGTGTCCTACTATCCCTAAAATGAAAAGACACGTGAGTCACAAATTATTTTGTGCAAACCTTGTGCCTGACGAATTTATGAGTAAACTACAACCTCATCAGCACAGAAATAGACAGAGGGAGAGAAAGGGGAGGGGTGCGAGAGCCAGAGCGAAACGATTTGAGACCATATGCAGAGGGCAAATTCAACATGCGTTTGACACTACAACACACCCCACCCTCTTTGCTACAGTATGGATATCATGTAATTTGGAATGCATATTGATTTTACTAATCAATTCCAAATATTTCACAAGAGTGCAAAACAGGTAGTGTGTGTATGTAATAACTTCTCTCTAACCCTTACTCTCCAAATACTTTAGCCCGTTCATGTGAGCTCTGTCACTGGGCTTTTGTATTTACTATAAGCCTGTGTATGACACTATCCTCTCTCTCCCAGAGGATATTGCAGCAGTAGCCATCTAATGAAGTCCCAGAGAAGGGAACTAAACCCGTCTTGTTTTTTCATGCTGTCCTTTTGGGCCAAGATCTTAATTGGGGACTGAGTATTCAATTAAGACAGAACGATTGAGGGGACTCATTTGGAGAGCACAAGGTGGAGCGGCTAATATTGTTTGGTGCTGCCTTGCATGGGAGTGGGTTTTAAGTGTGTAGGAGAGCACTTTGGGGAGGGTCTAAATAGAACCATCGTTTAGCTAGTGGACAGAGGGATGTTTAATATCTGGGGACACTGATCGTTTACAATAAGTGCTCACTTCTTCTCCACCCCTGTCCAGCTGCCTATGTGAAAAACCCATTAGAGAGCTTATGAGTGTGGAGGACACTAGATGTTCTCAAAGACATTAGTCTTTTAGTCTAGTAAATATATATATATATATATATATATATATATATATATATATATATATGCACTGCATATAAATAAATAGTTTTGGCATTATATTCTTGTTGTTTTGCCAGAGGGGAACTGGCCCCTACATTGAGCTTGGTTTCTCCCAAGGTTATTTTTCTCCATTAACCAACATCTTATGGAGTTTTGTGTTCCTTGCCACAGTCGCCATCAGCTTGCTCACAGGGGTTCTAAATACAATTGTTATATAATTATTTAATTTCTATACACAATTTACAATCATATTTAATCAAACTACACAATGATCACTCTAAGACTTTATAGATGTTACAGTTAAATTTTTTGTTAATTCATGATTTCCAGTAAAGCTGCTTTGAAACGATGTGTGTTGTGAAAAGCTTTATAAAAATAAAAATGACTTTACTTGACTTGTTCACGCAAACAAAGCCGGATGTCCTTTGCTGAGACCAGCGCAACTAGGTCAAAAACAAATGTGAGGACAGGCGGGCGTTTCTATGGCGAGGGAAAAAAATCACATTAATGCCACCGGGACAGGGAGTCCCTCAATCCCTTCTTCATTAAAACTAAATAAAAAAGCTAGGTCATTTATCTCTTTCCCTCTAAAGCCATAAACACAAATAGGTTCACTCTTCTATTTTTCTCTCACTCAGCACTACAGCATATATCATTGACAATAAAAGTCCAGTTCTTGTGATTTACTGTACTAAATTGGAATGTAAAGAAAGAGAGAGAGATTACAGGGGTAATTGGAAGAAATATGGTAAGGATAATGACAGTTGGGTATCCATTAATTTGATAGCAGAGACCCACTAGCATTACTAGTCAATGAATATAATCCGAAAAGAATAGCACTTTGCTCTGCATATTGCACACAGACAGATAAGTGACCGAACAATAGACTGTGCGATGGGTGTTTCGGGAGCCCTCGGGGGCATGAACCCTCAAAGGCTTTTTTTTGCTGGGTCCTCAAATGTCTGTTATTAATTAGATTACAATTACCCAGATTTAACCCTTATTAATGGAACTCCTATTAAGTGATGTGGCAGTCTCCATTACCCGAGCACTGGAAGAGTCTCAGGTAAGGGTAGGAACCTAGTGGATGACAGTGACAAATCATAACTAAATTGCAATAACTTCACACCATGCAAGGTGCAGAGAGAGGGGAGAGGAGGGAGAAAAAGAAAGTAGGAAAACAAGCCATATTTTAGAAAATGTTTTTAGGAATATAAAACATATCAGACCATTCTTTTTTAGGTGAATCACATTTAATCCTATATAAAAGGAAAATTTATTTTGCATAAATAAAATGCAGCACGTTCATAGTTTTTTTTGTTTTTTTTTACATTGACACATTTTGTCAATTCTCATACAGTAATGAGAATATGATTTTTTTATAGTAATGTCAATTGGGATAGAAAAAGTGCTAATTGTCAGGAAAATAATGTCACAATTCATAAAGTCATACAAGACACAAAATAGGCTTAATTTTATTTATTCCAAATAAAAATATATATTTCTTTTATTTTTATTTTATGGTGAAATATGACTAGGACATGTTCTTGAGAGATTTTGTGAGATTCACTATTTGTATGTCAGAACCAGATATTTTGTATAAATTTACTTGAGACAAAACTGTTGACATTATTGAATTGTTTGTATCTTTTGTTTATTCTGCTTGTGTTAACCAATATGGTCATAACAAGTGTGGACTAAATGTGCATGTTACCAAGGGGACAGTAACCAGGGCACACTCTGGAGCACCATGGGAGAAGAAGAACATTATTACTGGGGATTCAGCTCAAAGCCACCACAGGAGGCCACCGTACCACATGCAGGCGGACTTATCATCAAACATGTTCGAAATGGCTCATTCATTACATTTGGTGATGGGGTTAGTCGATCGCACAAAGCAATTTCGCTTATGACGACATCTCTGTTTCGGATAGTGTTCCCTTAGATTTTCATAACGCCCTCGGCAACTTTAGGTAGCAAATAGACAGCATTGAGACATGAGACATTTGAATGGCTTTGCATTTTAACTTGCTCTCAACCCATGTGTGAAAAGAAAATTCTACAGGGTTCCCACACCTTTTGACCAATGCATTTAATGGCTTTGATTACTTGATAAGACGTTTTAAAAATCAAAAAGAGCATTTTTTGATCTTTTTTTTTTTTTTTAGCTTAGCTAACTAGATATTTTCATAAGTTTGTAAGTTTATTAATTTCCATGTCTTTTGCAGTCATGATTACTTGATTATGACAAAAATATAAAATCATAGATTGCACTAGAAGAGTAATTTTAGTTGACTTTTTTAGTTTTGCATACAGTAACAAGAAAAAGATATATGAACTGTAGAAATTTGCATGACTTCATCCGATTTAGTCATGATTTCTTGATAAGAAAAACAAGATTATTTTAGAGACTGAAAAAAGCAAAAAGTTATTTTTATTCAAGTAAATATTTTTTTAGTTTAGCAAAACAAGAAAACAGTTTTCACTGCAGAAATATACATGACGATGTATGATTTGATCAATTTTCATGACTTTTTTCACTCTGTTATGATTACTTAATAAGGATTTGGTGGTGGCGTAGTGGGCTAAAGCACATAACTGTTAATCAGGTCACTTGTTTGATCCCCACAGCTACCACCATTGTGTCCTTGAGCAAGGCACTTATATCCAGGTTGCTCTGGGGGGATTGTCCCCGTAATAAGTGCACTGTAAGTCGCTTTGGAAAACAGCGTCTGCCAAATGCATAAATGTAAATGTAAGGATTTAAAAAAATTAATAAATCCTACAAGCTAACTGGAAAAAGGTATATTCAGTGTTATATTATTTTCCATGACTTTCACTATTTCCAAAATCCCTGATATTTCCAGGTTTTCGATGACTTTTGGAACCCTGAACCATTGATACTGAATATATTCACTGACACGGCTCATGTTCCCAAAGCTAGCCTCTTCTGGTCCATTGCTGAACTTCTGCCTCTGACACCATGCCCTTAGTATGTATAAATGGTTTACTTCTTCAGCCTCAGCAGCACAATGCATGTATAACTGCTATTATGCTTAAATTGTTTGTCCTCCCAGCAAAGAACCAGTAATGTTGGGGATGTCCTATTTGAATGACACTATAAGATGTGGCTGAGATGGCAGTCCTTTGGACTTTAACTTCAACTTGACCTCCTTGCCTGGATCAGATATCAAAACACATTGTCATCCGGCCCAGTGTGGGCTCAGGAACGCAAGGTTAATATCATACAAGGAGCGGAAAAGAGACTCAAATTATCTTTATTTCCAGGACAGAAAATCCTATTATTTGATCCTTGGTGAGCGGCAGACACATCCTCTCCCATTCCTGAGCAAACCAATCTGGTAGCTGGAGCCGTGGCGACAGAGAATGAACACAATGGTGGGAGAGGGATGCTTCATGAAACCTGAGCTGGTGGCTGCTTCACCTCCCTACAAGCTGGACACCACAATGGAACCCGCAGGGCTGTTTAAAACTCTCCAACAGTAACTGTTGCTGGGAGAGGGTGAAGCTGACGGCAATATCTTGTGGGAACTACTCAGAAGAATATTGGAGCTTGATGTTTGGCGATAACCATAAATTTTATGAAAAGTTATGAAAATCAGCAACTTTTTTTAATGCATATCTATATTGAATAAACATTGTAAAATTCTGCAAAGGATTTAAATATTACATATTTATTTTCATGTCTTTCTTGAATACTTGTGATTAATCAATTGCAGGTGCATATATTTTTTAATCAGACTGATCACACTGTAAACTCGACAGCAGTAGGTGGACAGTTCTTGAGCAAACTGTCTGTGCATACTGAAATTCGAACTAATGCCCGTGCTTTGGAACATATGGACATGCGCGAGTACCTTTTTCCGTAAGAAATGCCCACAGAGGGGCGCCAAAAGGAAGTTGCAAAATGAGTTGTCTGTAGTTAAAAGTGATGTAATACAGAGATAACAAATGTATATTTTATTAACCATATACCCAAACACAAACCCTTCAAATATAAGCTAAGAGGGAAAATGGGACCTCCAAATCTAGATTTTTTTTATTGTGTATATGGATGGCCATTATCGCAAAACAACCTTCAAGGTGATACAAGAACAACAAGAAGGTGACAAGGTGATACAAGAATCCCACTTCCCTTTATCCAAAAGCAAAGCAAATACACTTTTGGGCACAATTAAGACAATAGCCAGTTGAAGCTTATCAAGTATAATAATTACAAAAACATATCAAATGTGAATATCTGCTTGAAACAATGGACACATCTAGTTATTCTCTCTTTTAAAAAAAATATTTTATAATATTTACAATTTTATAATATCCAATAATATAAAGAGATATAAAGAGCTTTGCTCTGATTACACTATGTAACACAATTTTATTCCTGGGTAGTAAGTGTTATCTCCTAATTGCTTATGCCTAAAAAGTATAGAAAATGGCTATTATTCCCCACAAACTTTGCTTTTGTGACCAGGACGGTGATCTTTTGAAATGTACCTATTTCCAATGAGAAAACAGGCATCCAAATGAACATGTATTTATACTAAAGTAATACAAAAATGACTATAAATTATTTAGAAATTAGTAGTATTTCTAGATTTACAATCATACAGTAAATCACTTTCACAAATCAGCCCCCAAATGTACTCATCATACTTCAAGGCATCTAGCAAGGTCTTGATGCTGTTGTAATCCTCTTTGAGGTGCACAGAGTGAGCCAGGGGAAGAGATGGGTACTTGTTACCATTATGGAGCAGCACGGCTTTGAGGCTCCTGGATGAGCTGTCAATGAGGAGTTGGTTACAGGTGATTTTGATTGCCTCGAATAGATTGGTCACATTGTGGCAGAAGCAGAGCCCATCTCGATGGGTGAAGAAGCTGGAAAAGGTTGGTGACGCTTCCTCTTATCTGCGACTTGCACACTTTCATCCAACATGTTCCGCTGCTTGAGCACAGACATCAGCATTGGACTTGGTGAGACCAAGGTCTCTTATCAAGTCATTGAGGTCTTTTTGGCTGGGGTAGTATGTGTTTCTCTCCTCAGCTCCACCTCTGAAATTGTCATCTGGATCTATAACGTCTTCCTCGCTCTCTTACTTGCTGCTCTCTTCTAAAGACGACTGCTCTCTCTCTGGAGGAGAGGATATGGGGAGCTCATGGCAGTGTGGCACCGGGGCGATGGATGAAGGAAGGTCCGGATACGTGATAGCAGGTGCATTCTTGCTAGTCCGTCATTCGGAAGGGTCCAGCAATGCAGAAGTAGCAGTTGCTCGAGTGGTCAGTGGGTCCCAGCTAAATTCTTGGGATAGCGAACCTACCATCCTAAAAAAATACATTTATTTCACCCATGACTAATGTGTTAGAGATTCTCGCAACATTTTTCATATATGATATATTTATTCAATAACATTTTAAATTAAAAACCTTTACAATTTAAAAAATTAACAACAATAAAATTCCAAGCATCAATTGTCCATCTTACCTTCCAGATTTTTTTTTTTTCTGCAGTGATCGCAGGTGAAATGAGGTGCCCAGGGTTTGTCTTGATCCCCGATAGGCATGCCGAAACATGCCTTGTAGGCCTCACACATCTTAGCAGATGCTTCCACTGAGTACTTTTTCACTCTTATCTTGATAAATTGGCCGCCGACATAGCAAAATGTGTCTGCCGGCTGCTTGCAGCTTCTTGATGCCATCTCAGAAAAATGCAGATATGTATCCACTTATGCAGCTAGAACTAAACTGAAATGAACTTAAGGCCCCTGTATTTATACTACTATTTATATTACTGTAAAGTTCTAGAAGTTACTCCGAATTTACTCAGCACTGAAACTATCTGGAATATTCTGGAAAATAGTTACATTTCAAAATATCACTGTCCTGGTCACAAAAGCAAAGTTTGTGGGGAATAAAAGCCATTTTCTATACTTTTGAGGCATAAGCAATTAGGAAATAGCACTTACTACCCATTCACAAATAATAATAATAATAATAATGTGTTACACAGTGTTATTTATCCTCATTGCAAAAATAAAATAAAATGAATAAACAAAAATACAATAAAAATGCCTCAAAATTGCCAATAACGTGAATCTTCAAGGGCTTATCTACTTTCAAAGGGAAAAAAAAGTTTTTGATAAGCAAGGGTTTGTAAAAGCCACTATAAAGTTTTTTCAAAGGAGTTTGTAAAATGCCTTGACAAATCCAGCCACAAACTGACCACAATGGTGGTGTTCAATCCCCCCAAAATAGGCACACTATGTTCCAAAGACCACATGCAAGGAATTGCCTGAGGCATCCCATGGGCCCTGTGCTCAAGAAGAGAGAGCTCAGCTCTCTACTGAACAGTTGCTCTGAGCTACAACAGAAACAATGATGACCCAGGACTAAACAACTAATGTGGACTGAACCTATAATTGCACTTGGGAAACCAGAGTGCAACAGTCTGGTTTCAGAATATAAACTCTGTCATTTTCTCACTATGCGAATAGATTTTTAACTATAACTTATAAACCTTCAAACACAGGCCTACCGTGAGCTCCAAGGTTGTTAATCAGTGGCCATTGGACTGCTTTTTTTACTTAATAATTAATTTATTTTTATGAATAAAACAAATCTTTAATAGCAGAATTTTTGATGAACTACACTATCCATTATACTGAAGGGAAACGATCCACAAATCAGAGATTAAAGGAAAAAAAAGTGACCACCCACTTCCATGACATATAGTGAATGCTGCGTGTCAGTTTCCATACACTCTCAAACTACTTATATTTTAATTTAATATGCATATATGTATTGTTTATTTAGTTATAATCAACCACATTAACAGTTTTAAATTTGTCATTGTTTTTTAACCAATTATGACATTTGCAATGCTTCATGGGATTGTAGTTCATATAAAAGACATGAAGTACACATCTTGTATCTTTGTTTTTTTTAAAACATTAGCATGATGTTACAAGCCATCCATCATCAAAGATAATAGACTCCCTGTTAATAAAAATTATGTTCACTGGGCCATAAATTGCTTAAATAAATACATGTTGGTTCCTTTAACGATACACCCAGTGAGAAGTCTATTAGACAGTGGGACCTAATCGAAGACCTTTAGATCACAAGACTTTTTTTTTAAGCAGTGTGATTTTGATATCGCTGAGCGACAACGATCAAGGGGTAATGAGGCATAACACAAGTTTGAACTTCCTCTTTAGGACCCCTTCAGAGTTCATTAGAACATCTACAAACACTTTATTAGAAAGCTTTCAACGGCCATGAGACACATGTTCATGTCGCATTAATTAAGACTCCTGCCTCTCCTATATTCTCAGCAATGTCACCAGTAGTTATTGGGGCCATGCTTGGCAGTCATCATTTGTCTGAGATGCAGAGATGATGAGGGAGTTGTCTGCAGTGACTCTGACAGAGTCCTGATGAATGGCATGGGCAGTTCAGGGTAAGTGAGCTCGCCTCACGCTGATGAACATGTCTGTTTGATGACCACTAAACCCACTCAACACGGTTGCCAAGGGTAAATCCTATTAAAGATTGCAATTTGGCCTGGAGACTTTGACTTGGCATTTGGGTTTTGGACTAGTCTTTTGCTGGAGGATCAATGGCTTACAAGGCAAAGATTTTTTGCTGTTAATCAACCAACAAACAGCAAGTGCACTATAAGCACAGAATCTACCCTTGAAGGAATAGTTGACCAAATATGACAATTCTGTCATCTCGCCCTCATGTTGTTCCAAATATGTATGGCTTTATTCTGCGAAATAAGAAAGTTTGAAGGAATTTAAAAAACAGGGTTCCCACTCTTTCAATCAATACATTTCCATAACTTTTCTATGACTTAAAAGTTAATTTCCATGCCCAAACATTTAGCATTTCATTCTGAAAATGGCACCGAAATCACAATCGCAAATTTGTAAAAACGTCTCGGGTTACTTGACTGTAACCCTTGTTCCCTGATAAAAGCGGAACGAGATGCTGCGCTGAGTGAGCTCTTTGGGAATGTTCATTGACGTGTTGCACACATATTCACAGCTGGTCACGCCTAAAGTTGTTCCCAAAGCGCTAACTCAGCGCAGCATCATAAGTGTAGCTTTTTGAAAGGGAACAAAACCACACCATTGTTTCATTAATTAAACTGAAAACTTTTAATTAATAATTAATTAAAATAAACTACTACTTGTAGTAAGTTCCCAGTGGATAAACTAACTTACAACGGGTGAGATCTTCCAGCATGTACAATTAAACATGCAGTATTCAAATATGCAATAAAAAAAATAAAAAAAAATCTATTAGATAATTTATCTAAATGGCATGTACACATTTTAAAGGCTGCAGACCCAGCTGTGCAATATCCCCTTTGAGTTTGGTTTGAGTTGAATGTTTTTATATATAGTGTTCGATAATGCTTTGTTATATGGAACAGCAATACTATGGTAAGTGTTTTTCTTACAAAGAGATAACAGTCTAACCCTAATTCAACACTAACTCCCTGGGCACGCTCACCAATAAGACCAGTTTACCTGGAAACCTTTAGAATGTGAAGGTGATTTTTTTTTATAATATTTGAAAACTGCATCTGTATAATTGCGCATACTGGCAAAATATCACCTGTAGTAAGTTTATCATCTAGGAACCTGCAACATCCTCCGGACTGTGAACATGACATCTTGGTGAATTTTGCCGATTTTTTTTCCTAAAATAATCAAATAATATACTCATAATTGGACTTACTTTAATAATCTTACCTATAGTAAATTAGGCTGTCCACTGGGAACTTACTATAACCTTTGAAATGTGAAAATTCTGCACTTTTGCTGGTTTTTTTTTTATATTAACTTGTGGTAAGGATCTGCCTTACCACAGGCCTACAAGCCCTCAGTCCAGCCTCTCTCAGTCTACTGCGGACAGTCTGAGCAATGATGCAGGGACTGTGCATTCCTGGTGTAACTTGGGATGATGTTGTTGCCATCCTGTACCTGTTACGAAGGTGTGATTTTTAGATGTACCGATCCTGTGCAGGTGTTGTTACACATGGTCTATAATAAAGATCTGTTAAGTTATTTGGATTTTTACAAAAAAAATGTCCTGAAAATGGGATGTTACTTTTTTTTTTTTTTTTGCAGAGTTTACTAGTGAGAATGATTTATTTCAGTTTATATTTCTTTCATTACATTCCCTGTGGATCAGAAGTTTACATACACTTTGTTAGTATTTGGTAGCATTGCCTTTAAATAGTTTAACTTCAGTGAAATGTTTTAGGTAACCTTCCACAAGGCTGCATGGTCCCATATGCAGACAAGGACATAATTTACTGGAATATTCCAAGCTGCTTAAAGGCACAATTAACTTGTTTAAGTTAATGTGCGTGTACATTTCTGACCCACTGGAATTGTGATAGTCAATTAAAAGTGAAACAATATGTCGGTAAACAATTGTTGGAAAAATTACTTGTCAAGTAGATTTCCTAAATGACTTGCCAAAACTATAGTTTGCTAATATTAAATCTGTGGAGTGGTTAAAAAAAGTTGAATGACTTCAACCTAAGTGTATGTAAACTTCTGACTTCAACTGTAGGTCTTTTTTAGCCCTTTACATCAACATGAAAAAGTTGTGTGACAAATATTTTGTCTAGGGAACTAGATAATTTTCTTGTTCCCAATGGGCAGGGATTAGCGGAATGACGTTCTCTAATTGGTCAGGTATTCTAAATAACATGATATATTTTAAACTCTTCACCGTGTTTTAATCCAGATTAAAAAAAATTGGACACAGCATAATAAATAAACTATAAAAATTCCATGATTTTTCCATGACTTCGAAGGTTTTATTAATATCCATTTCTTTTCAAGGCCTGGAAATCACAATTTAAAATTCCCAGATATTTCCAGGTTTTCCATGACCGTGGGAACCCTGTATAATGTGTTCACCATTCATGATG
>JAVLUX010000023.1:9905000-9907500 GCA_032164185.1 Moxostoma hubbsi
AGCTTTTGGTGAGATGGTGATGCTTTTTGTCTCTGATTGTTTGTTTGTATTGTTGTAATTTGGAGCAGTAGTCAATTCTTATGTCAGTGTTGTTTGGATCATTGTGTTTCTGATTGGATAATTTTCTGAGTTGTTTTCTTAATGTTTTACAGTCTGCATCAAACCACTTTTCCGTTTTGGTGGGTTTTTCAGGATGTTTTTTGCCTTTCTTTTTCAACTCAGCTTTACTGGCTGCTTTTTTAAATATATAATTGATTTCATCAGTAGCCGAATTTACACCATCCTTGTTCATTCCGAATTGTTTGTGTATAAATTTAGTGATCATGTTTTTCAGTTCTTGAGAGTTGAGGGCTTGGGTATATTTGTCGGAGCTGTCTGGAGTCCATCTGTATCTCTGCTGCACTGGATACATGTGACAGTTCTCCATTGCTCTGTGTTTTTCTGTGTGGTGTTGTTTAATATATATATTAGTCTGGTTATGGTCTGAGAGTGGAGTTTGCTGTCTGACAGTGAATGCACTGAAGGAGGAAGGGTCCATGTCAGTGATGGCATAGTCAACTACACTAGCTCCAAGACCTGAATAACATGTGAACCTCCCTAATGAGTCCCCTCTGATCCTGCCGTTGAGTATGTACAGGCCTGAGGCTTGGCAGAGGTGCACTAATTCTGTACCAGTTTTATTTACAGTATGGTCGAGATTGTTCCGTGCTGGGAGGTTTTTGGTGAGGCTCACGGGGCTCTGGCCAAACACATGTTTATTGCCCTTTGGGTCAATATTATCCGGTTCAGTTCCGGTTCGTGCATTAAAGTCTCCACACAGCAGCACGTTTCCCTGGGCCTGGAAGCGGCTGATCTCTGTGTGGATGTTGTGCAGGTATTCCTCATCATGGTACGGGGATTCCACTGGAGGATTGTAAATGGCACAGAGATATGTGTCTGTGGTGCCAATGCCAATTTCCTTCTTTAATTTAATCCAACAGTGGAATTTTCCCAGTATGATGGTAGAGATGTGTTTGGCCAGATCCTCCCTGTACCACACCAGAATCCCTCCCGAGTCTCGACCGCGGTGGACTGTATTTAATTTCACTGAGGGCACGATGATTTCGTAGTAGCCTGAGGGACAGTGGGTGATCACGTCCTGTCGACACCAGGTTTCCGTGAGAACCATAATGTCCACATCTTTGATACATTTTAAGAATTCAGGGTCTGTACTTTTGAATCCAAATGTGGATGAATGAAGACCCTGAATATTCCAACAACTTATTAAAAATGAACACATTGATATTAAGACAAAACCTATATAGTAAGACAGAGAGAAAACATATGAAAACATGCATGCAAACAATTTACATCAATTAATTATTGTTATTATTATTTTGGTTTTGTTATTATTATTATTATTATTATTATTATTATTATTATATATATATATATATATATATATATATATATATATATATATATATATATATATATTTTTTTTTTTTTAAATTATTATTATTTCATTTTGCTGTTTGTGGGTTTAAGAGTGTGTGTGTGTGTGTGTGTGTGTGTGCGCATGTGAGTGTAAATGTGTTTGAGTGAGTGTGTGTGTGTCTATGTACATAACTGTGTATGTGAATGTGTGTGTGTCCGTGCGTGAGTATGTGTCTGCGTGAGAGTGAGTGTGTGTGTCCATGTGTGCGTGAGAGTGAGTGTGTGTGTGTCCATGTGTGCGTGAGTGTGTGTGTGTGTGTGTGTCTGTGTGAGATTGTATGTGTCTGTGCTTGAGTGTGTGTCAGTGAGAGTGAATGTGTGTGTGTGTGTGTGTGTGTGTGTGAATGTGTGTGTTTGAGTTGTGTTCTTATCTCTGTGAGAGTGAATGTGTGTGTAGGTGTGTGTGTGTGTGAATGTGTGTGTGTCTGTGTGAGAGTGAATTTGTGTGTGTAGGTGTGTGTTTGAGTTGTGTTGTTATCTCTGTGAGAGTGAATGTGTGTGTGTGAGTGTGTGTCTGTGTGAGAGTGAGTGTGTGTGTAGGTGTGTGTTTGAGTTGTGTTCTTATCTCTGTGAGAGTGAATGTGTGTGTGTGTGAGTGTGTGTCTCTGTGAGAGTGAGTGTGTGTGTAGGTGTGTGTGTGTGTGTGTGTGTCTGTGTGAGAGTGAATGTGTGTGTGTAGGTGTGTGTTTGAGTTGTGTTCTTATCTCTGTGAGAGTGAATGTGTGTGTGTAGGTGTGTGAGAGTGAGTGTGTCTGTAGGTGTGTGTTTGAATAGTGTTCTTATCTCTGTAGTAGCTGGTTGCACAGTGTTTGTAGCATCTCTTTAATGAGTCCCAGCTCATTGGTTGTCGTGAGTGTGGGTGTGGCAGGGGGCCGGGCCACAGCTTCAGCATAGCTCTGTGCTCTCTGCTGTGGGGGTCTCTCCTGGTTTGGGGCAGTTTTTTGTTTCCTCTTCCTGGTGGGGTGTTGATGGCCAGCAGGTGGATGTGGGGCAGGTATGTGTGGGTTTACGGGTGTGTATGGAG